>LPNX010969926.1:0-153086 GCA_001517045.1 Pseudotsuga menziesii
AAAAAATGGAATGATGACATCATCATTCCATTTTTTCAGGTATTTCTTGTTTTTGGGGTAGCAGGGTCCATCAAAAGTATGCCGAGTGGGTACTCATTGGATGCGGAATTTAATTCCGCATCCAACAAGCTCTCTCGATCAAAATTTGAGTAAAAACACGGGGAGATATGTCAAAAATACAAACAAAAACATAGTTTCTTTCTTTTCTTCCTCCAGAATTAATAAATATTATTTTATTATTTTAACTATTATTTTATGAGTTCATTTTAGGAGGCCCATTTTGAGTTGAAATTTCCTCTAATGTTTGTCTCGGTGATGTGGTTAGGATTGCATCATTCTTGGACTTATGCCCTAAAGTGAGAGGGATTGATCATTCCGTAATTGGATCATATGTGTTGCAGGTTGGATCAGTCTTCCACCTAAACACCTTGGAATTATTCCCACTTGGAAACTTCCATGACTGAAATATCCAAATTGAGTGGGCTACAATATACCATCTTCTTATTGGGTTTTAAAACTCCCACTTAAACTTTTAAGAATCTATCTTCCATGTGGAATCCAATGCAGATTATCTTGAAAATTGACAAACTTGTTATCTTTAAATAAATCTATAAACACATCACATTGTTCAAAGGACATTTTAATCCCATGAATGTGCATTGATCTCTCTAGCTTCTGTCTAGAAAGGATTTGCTAAGGAGCATCTCATTTTGTGGAATCATATCCCATTTTTGTAGGTGTTGAGAAACTCCAATAAAGGTGTAAATTTGTCACACTGTATACAATTGTATCGAGTGTATTGTAGCTGTGATAAGGAAGTCAAGCATAAGGATTGCCTCAATAACCTGACTCGTCTCTTTCAGTGAACAAATAATCATTGTTGGGAATTTATTTATAGTTAATTGGGCATAGCTCAAGTCATTAATCCTACTGTGAATGCAAGTCAGAATAAACCTGCAAGTCAAAGGATTGATATATCTAGAAGCATCAATGTGCCATTTTACTTAGAAAATCCTTGACATATAAGCCAACTAGTACTTTGAGCCCAGAGTCAGATATTGTGAAATGTTGACCAGATTGAACATACCACTTATTTAATGAATTATACCATTCATGAAACTTAACTTCCTTATTAGCATGTTAAACATGTATATTTTTTTATTTTAATCATCTTACAATTGGAATTTTTTTTTTTTAAATTAGTATAATAAAAGTCACTCGTATAAGATTCAAAATTACAAATTTTAACAAAATACAAATAGTAGGTGGTTCTATAACTTAAAGATCAGTATACGTCTCTATTGAATTTGTTGTTAGAATGTTCTTCATTAATGTTATCCAAAATGAAATATGGTATCAGTCACTCTTATTCATGAAAATAAGCATAATATAGAAACATAACATATAAAATATACCTATCTTTTATGAAGACATGTATAGTCTTTTGTTTAAGGTATATTTTTCCACTTTTAGCTTTAAGAGAAGTTAAAGAAAACACTTTTTATACACTATTCATATGAGCTAATTTGGGATCATTTAATATAATTTCAATATTAATCAATGATAAACCATGGCCATGGGAAATTTCTCCAAATTTACTCTAGAGGATAAGCATTACTATCAAACGGTCGTGTGATCATTTAAAATAATTAAACAATGGATATAGAGTTTATCTCTCAATGAAATAAGTTATGTATAAATGTGCCAATGTTTTTTTTGAGTCTAAGACTCCTGCCACTCAAATTAGAAGAACATATTTTTTTTATCTTGCAAGGAGAAACCCATTAAAGAAAGTCACAAATTTTTTGAGTCTGAGACTCTTGCCACTCAAATTAGAAGATTCTCTCACAACATATTTTTTTTTTATCTTGCAAGGAGAAACCCATTAAAGAAATTCACAAATTGTAGATTAATGTATTTCCAACTTATAATTCATGTGTTACAATTTAATATTTTAAAGACTATATGTTCTTGTTTTCCTTATTTATTATTACCCTGTACCAGATTGCAAAGCATGTAATGCTTTATAAGGGAAGGAAGCATAGGTTCTTACTATAGAAGATAAGCATTCTATCAAACGGTCATGTGATCATTTAAAATAATTAAACAACGGATGTAGAGTTTATCTCTCAATGAAATAAGTTATTTACAAATGTGCCAATGTGTCATTGAATTGAGACTCCTGCCACTCAAATTAGAAGATTCTCTCACAACATATTTTTTTTTATCTTGCAAGGAGAAACCCATTAAAGAAAGTCACAAATTGTAGTTTAATGTATTTCCAACTTATAATTCATGTGCTACAATTTAATATTTTAAAGACTATATGTTCTTGTTTTCCGTATTTATTATTACCCTGTACCAGATTGCAGAGCATGTAATTCTTTATAAGGGAAGGAAGCATAGGTTCTCTTTGGTGCTAGTCAACTATTTTCGTTGGCCTTGTTCGATGATAGCTTTGTTCTTCCTCCAACTACAAAATATACACCTTTAACTTTTGAAAGGCTATGTGCAATGATAATTGTGAATTGGTGTAATGTTACATCGTCTAGAACCTTTTGAATTGTGTTAATGGGTTGGCAAAGGGGACCTGTAAGTTGTAGCTTCATATAATAGAAACAATAACATTTATTGTTCAATAGTTTCCCTTTTGATGGTTCCTTGTTGATTTTGACCCTAGCCAACATGGTCTATGTTTCCTTGTATCATTTGCGTCAAGGAGCCCAAAGTTGAATTTGTGGGTAGTGAAGGCTTTAGTGGCTTCTTTGATTTGGTTAAGAGAAAGAATATTATGTTTTCCATATGCAACATTTGTACATGTTATGTCAAATTATAGTGCATCAATGAATAAAATAAGATCTTTGTTAACCCAATCCCATTCGATGCTAAAGACGTTTTAGTGGAATCCTTTTGGGACCAATTCTTTCAAGGAATATCTTGATTGGATTGGGATCAAGGAGAATTTGCAAAATCAAAATTATAGTTGATTTCCTATTACTTTCCACTACCAAAGCAACAATGTATGAGAAATATTAAACAATTGTTAAGAAAAAGTTTATGTCTCACAATTTCCCTTTTATGCATAAATAAATGTTATATATGGATAAAAAAACATTTTCCTTATCAGATAAATAAGGTTAAGTGTGGAAAATGATATTTATAGTGACACGAAACCACAAACTTTGCATGTCTTGTAAGTGGGATAAGAAACCATTTTCCATGTGGGAAAAATTATCTTTCTAAAATCTTTATTTATGCATAAATTTTGAAAATTTTGCATATCTGTGTAAATTAGTTTAAACAATCATGGATGGAATTTGGAAATATAATCTTTGGTTTGATCATAATTTTTCCTTATTCAAAGTCCATCGTTTGTTGCAGAAATGGACTCAATGCCCTTAACATCCACGTTGTACCCAGATTTTTCATCTCAACAGTTTGTATCTACATTTGAACAACTCCAATCAGATTTAATTTGACCAAGATAATTGAAAAATGACAAGAAAAATAATCCATATTTCATTGCATAAATGAACTCAGCGCCCTTAACATTCCTGTTACACCCAAGTTGTGCAATCTCAACCATTTATATCTACATTCAAACAACTCCAACCATATTTAATTTGACCAAAATACTGAGAAAATGGCAAAAAAAAAAAAGGATCAAAATCATCGATTGTTTAGATTACTATAGAGGTAAATGGAATTAATGTTGACATTTTGTACCCACCTTGGTAAGTTTATGATTACATTCCAAATGCTCTATTTTTAGAAAAAAATGTATGTTAATACTTGGGTAATATGCAAATTCTCATCATTGTTCCTACTTGCATTTTCCTGTCATTGTTTTTGTCATTATATTTACAAATATTAATAATAAAAGCATACTAAATTACTACAAGTTATAGTGGTTCCCACAAAATAACTTTTAAAGAATTTTATAATAATTTGACTTATTTTGAATAAGTGGAGTTATTTGAAATGAAAACAAACTACAATACATATAGAATCAAAGAGTTTGTTAAAATATATACGTTAAAGAAATGGTGTGTTGGTTATGCTATTCTCTTGAAAAGCTTGTAGATTGTTGATGAAATAAAGAAAGAAGAACATGTGATTATAGAGAATGTAAAGACAGAAGAGAAGAGGATGGAAGTAGAAAACCTCGTGCATGAAAGAAAGGAGGATAGGAAAGATAGAAGAGACGAGAGAAAAAATATATATAGAAAGAGAAGAAATTACAACTAATAAAATAAAGATAAAGATTTTGATTTCAAATTTGTGAGAAAATTTTATGTAATGTCTAACTAAAACTTAGACCAGAAAGCTTTATTTTATTAAGAACTCTGCCCACTTCTAATTTCTCGAAAAGAAAGCACAAACCATAAATTTGTAAATTTGTAAATTTTTTAAAATGAAATATAAACTTGTCGAAGTCAGAATTTTAATGTAAAATTTGTTTTTATATGAATGTTTGAATTCTGTATATTTATGACTTTCATTTGTTGTGCCTTTTAGCAATAGTTTTGTAATTTTTTAAAAATGAAATAGAAGTCTTGTTGAAGCTAGAATTATTTTAATCTAAATCTAAAAATTATGTTTATATAAATGTTTGATTTCTGTATTTTTTTTATTCTAATTAGTCGTGGCTTTGAAGGAGAGATTATAATAGTGATCACAAGGAATCTGCAGGAGACTAAAGCCCCTAGTTTGCATCACTATCCAAATCTTTGATACAAAAACACACCTATTAGGGAAGTGGCAAAGCAAACTTGTCATGGGTTTTCATAGTGTCAAACTTATTTTTTTTATAACTCCAACTTTGCTGGAAAATATAGATGGAGGTTTGCAATTATTATTTTTATTTTCATTTTCTTGTTTACTATTTAATAATAAAAATGATAGATTCCTTAATACAATTACAAAAATAATATAAAACAAAAAATTAAAAAACTATTGATTAGAAATTATGTATTTGTTTAATAAAACTTAATAAATTAATAATAATAATAAATTTTTAACTATTTTTCATTATTTTTATAATAAATATTTATAATAAACAAAGTGAAATAGAGTCTTCATAAAACAACAGAGGCTAACCAATAATAAAATATAAAAGTATCCCATTTATTCATATTATCTTTTATTAATAAAACAAAAAATGAAACACTACAATAAACTCTCCCACGTATTCATTGTGCCGAGAGGCGCTCTACAGCTCAGTATGGGGGAGATCTTGTAACGTTACGTAACGCTATTTTTATTAATAAAAAATATTTTTTTTTAATTATAGGCCAAAATAAATGTCGGCCAAAAAACAACCTAATATGGGGGAGATGTTGTAATCTTCCTACCTAACAAAACAATAAAAAAGTAAAAATTTAATTATCCGTAAAAACAAATTGTGGGTCACAAAAAAACACAATATGGGGGAGATGTTGTAATGTTCCTACCTAACAAAATAATAAAAAATAATAAAATTGAATTATCCTCAAAAAAATGTTGGCCTTGCACATGGTTTTAAAACCATGTGCATGGTTTTAAAACTATGTGAACATGGTTTTAAAACCATGTGCAAGGCCTCCTAAACAACCCATGGTTTTATTGTACATGGTTTAGGAGGGCCTCACAAATGGTTTTAAGACCATGTGCAAGGCCTCCTAAACAACTCATAGTTGTAGGAAGGCCTTGCATGTGGTTTTAAAACAATATATGGGGAAATGTTGTAATGTTCGTTCCTAATAAACTAAAAAATAATAAGAAATATTATATGTCGGCCATAAATAATATTAAATATTAATAATAAAAATATTATATGTGGACCTTAAATAAAAATATGTGTCTTTTGGTTTGAATCAAATTAATGGATACCTAAGAAGAGATTTGATCCCTCTCGACACTTGATAGAGCCTAGGATTTGGATCTACACTGGTATTACCTTAAATTATTAAAACAAAACAAAGTGAAACCCAAATAATTGCGTCGAGAGGCGCTCTATAGCCCAGTATGGGAGAGATCTTGTAATGTTACGTAACGTTATGTAACATTACATAACGTTATTTTTATTAATAACATTTTTTTTTAATTATAGGCCAAAATAAATGTCGGCTAGAAAAACCACCTAATATGGGGAAGATGTTGTAATATTCCTACCTAACAAAACAATAAAAAGTAAAAATTTAATTATCCGTAAAAAAATGGAAGATGTTGTAATATTCCTACCTAACAAAACAATAAAAAAATAAAAATTTAATTATCCGTAAAAAGAATGTGGATCAAGAAAAAAACACAATATGGGAGAGATGTTGTAATGTTCCTACCTAACAAAATAATAAAAAATAAAAAATTGAATTATCCGCAAAAATGCCTTGCCCATGGTTTTAAAACCATGTGCAAGGCCTTCTAAAAAACCCATGGTTTTATTGTACATGGTTTAGGAGGGCCTTCCAAACGGTTTTAAAACCATGTGCAAGGCCTCCTAAACAACCTTTGGTTTTATTGTACATGGTTTAGGAGGATCTTGCAAATGGTTTTAAGACCATGTGCAAGGCCTTGCATATGGTTTTAAAACCATGTATGGAGAAATGTTGTAATGTTCGTTCCTAACAAAATAAAAAATAATAATAAATACTATATGTCGGTCATAAATAATATTAAATAATAATAATAATAATAATATATGTGGACCTTAACTAAAAAGATGTGTCTTTTGGTTTGAATCAAATCAATGGATACCTCAGAAGAGATTTGATCCCTCTCGGCGCTTGATAGAGCCTAGGATTTGGATCTACGCTGGTTAAGAACAAAGTAAAACACATAATCTCATATATATATATATAAAACAAAAAATAAAATATAAAACTTTTCTAACCTAATAAAGAATATAATATAAAACTCTTCTCATATTGTAAAATTCCGATAATATTATACAAATAAAAGTATTCCAAACCAAACTACAAATACAGGTATATTAATATCATAATCACACTCCAAACCAAATCACAACTTAAAAAACACTTATTACAAATAAAAAACAAAAACAAAAGATACATCATAATCACATTTCTACCAAACCTTACAGCAGGTACATCATGAACAAAAACCAAAAAAAAAACATTGTCATTTGTAACGTTTTCATTTAATTTTTTCCTAACAAGAATTATATTATTAATCCTTGTCAAATACTATTTCATATCATCATGATTTAACTCACTAATTATAAATACTTCGTTTTTCCATATAAAAAACCATTTAATAGAATACAAATACTATTTCATATCATCATGATTTAACTCAGTAATTATAAATACTTCGTTTTTCTATATAAAAAACCATTTTATATTCTATTAATTTAGAATCAAGATAAGAACCGTTTGCTAAACTACTCATTTATAGAATCAAAATGAAATATATTCATATAGAAAATCTAGATAAAATATAACAAAGGTAATGGCAAAACCACAAGATCCAAACACTAGTGAAAGCAAAAACGATACCGTCAAAGTCAAAGTCGAAATACTTCACAAAATATGAACTTTCAAATTGCACCTCTGCCAACGTCGCATATGATCATGTAATGGCAAATGGCCGCTGTCGTGTTTATAAAAAACGCATGTCACTTCGAATATTTTAGTGCGAGAGCGTTGATAACATCTTCACTGTGTCTGCCAAAAGCTCTTATGCACGCCTCCCTCGCTTGGCCTAGTGATGCATATTCTTTTTCGTACCCCATCCAACGTTGGGCTTCTTTAAACTGTAGGGCTGCCATGATCAGGGTTCGAATGTCCCCTGGCACAGTGTTTTGAATTGCCTACATAACATTTCTCCGCGAAAGGAACGCCCTCCAACATTGTGGGGAAGAATAGGTTAGCCAAAATCAAGCCGACTAAACTTGAGTTTACCACTGAATTAATATTAAAAATTTAATTTTCACTTTTCATGGCGACCTCTTTTTCTTTTTCCACTTGTCGAGTGAAACTTGTCTATCTCCAGACTAACAAGTCTATCAACTTTGGTCCGCCTTTCGACTCAACTAATTTACTTCGACTTACTTGTTTTGTTCTACCGACTGATTTTACCTCGACCACTTGTAACTTTGAAGTCGGCTGACTTCGACCTCTAAGTCGGCTGACCTCTTCGACCTCTCAAGTCGGCTCACTCAACCGACCTTGTCCGTTTACTTTGGTGGAAATCTACAAAGTATTTTTCTTAGTCTAAGAGACTTAAGAAAATACAAATGTTTTTCACTTGTGAGTAAGACGAAGTAAAATGGACACATTAACAAATCCAAATAACTTATAAAAACCATATGTCCACATATGTAGGAAGACTTGAGTCGACCAATGTGCCGTAAAACTTGGAACTTTCACGCGGTGAGAAATTTATGGGTTATTTGATCTTTCACTTAACTGGTAAATGTAAAAGACATTTACACAAGTAAATCTGGAAATATTGTGCGGCCAAATAAATATGCATTCAACCATAAACTATTGTTGAAATACTAAGAGGGGAGTGAATCAGTATTTATACTATTTAAAATTTCAATCAAAACCAGGTTGCTGATCACCAATCCCAGCACATCATCAGTGTGTATAAAAATAACAAGATGCACAGTACACAATAGTTTTTGACGTGGAAACCCAAGTTCTAGGGGTAAAACCAAGGAAGCCTTTTAAAAATAGTTTTCTAGAAATAACTGGAAGGAGGGAACAACTCCGAAATAACTGGAAGGAGGGAACAACCCCCTTATATAGACTTCAATTTTCTAGCTTCAACTGGAAGGAGGCTACAACCCCCTGATTTACAGGCTACGACCTGAAGGAAGCTGCCACTCCCTAGTTTTTCGGTTTCAACCGGAAGGAGGCTACGGCCTCCTTTCCTTTCCTACTTCTGCCACCCTGATAAGAAGAAAATTGTCGAACCTGTGGACCTGTCACATACCAAAATCTGCTGCTGATAATCTCTGCACTCTAGTCACTGTCAAATCATCCCTGTACTTATTATTGCCACATCATCTTTCTGCCCATGTCATCACTATCATATTAAACATCAATACTGCTGTAAATTTCGGACTCCTGCTACAAAATTTCAGAGCTCGTCTGTGATGGCTAAAAGCTTGGACTGTTACAAGATAAAGGTTGAACCACCAGTCTCATCTTTACTTCAGGACTGTCCAAAAGGTGTCTTCAACACCAGTCTCATTTACTTCAAGACTGTTTCAAGATGTCTTCAAAATATAGCACACTTTCAAGTCAAAACAATGACTATAAACATCTTTCAAAACATGGAAGACTACAAAATCAGACCTCACAAACTTTACTGACTTCGAATCTTTTGGTGCTATTGTAGTGACTGCTGCAACCTCGAATAGCTGGAAGCTTCTCCCAATAAACTCAGACTCTGGAAAGATACCGAATTGGCTTCAATTTCTTCTTCATATGCTCAGGATTCCTCCTTCAACTTTGCACTGTTATCTTCTTCAGACATGTGACAGCAGTAGTCTCTTGTGGTAGCTCAGGTCTGTGGTAGCATAGGAAATCTTCTAACCCAATCTGGAATAAGGGAAGACCACAACTCCACTCAATTTCAAATCTGGAATGCTTTTCCACACTCAATGCCAGTAAAGAAATCCTTCCTCACCATATGCCAGATATCTCCTCATCAAACCTTGAATTGCTTCTCCACATTCAATGCCAAAAAAAAACCCTTTCTCTACCGTATGGAAGGTTCACCCGAACGCTTCTGTAGCTCCAAATACTTTAACTAAAACATAATGTCGGGAGGATGAGGAAGACTACGATCACGAGCTACGGATTTCAAACTACTTTCCAATTAAAGCAGCAGCTACTGCAATTCACCTTGAACCCAAGCTCAAAGGACAGAGGCTTACGGATTTGCTCCCAAGCTGTGCCAACCCTCTTATGGTTCAGTAAAAAAAAATTCCTGTGTAGGATAACACTATAAAAAAAAAATTTGCATTGAGTATCTCAACATACCATAATGAACCCGATTATTAAATCCGTCTCCTTCACTAGCAAAAACAACCCAAGCGGTCTCCTTCCATGAGCAGAACCATCGTCCAAAACTTCCTCCGCTTTTAATTTCACCAAAACAAAAAAAATTCTTCTGTTGTTCAAATTCGTGCCTAAGTGGTGCTGCCTTAGTGCTGTCGGCAAAGCTATGAAGCAGCCCGCTAGATAATCAGGTAGCCAAAACCCTCGCCAATAAGATGGTGCTCTGATTGCCCTCCAGACGCCACCAAAATCTTCTGCTCCTGCTGCTAAAAGCCTTGCAATTACTGTAATTACAGTATCAATAACCTCAATGGCGTGAATTTAACCATAGTTGATTGTATAGACTGCGGCTTCCTCAGTACGAATTTCTTCAGTGCATACCGAAATTCAGAGCCACACATAAATTTCACATTTTCGAGTGTGTATTTATATTGGTTTGATAAATAAATTATTGGAGCCGGCGTACGATAACATTAAAAAAATGTTTTTCTAAAATGCCATTTTTTAGAGGAGCCGACTTCATTAGCATGATTTAATTTTGTCATAATTTATTTTTAAAATAAACATTTCCTTGTTTTAATGCATGAGTTCTTAATAAAAGTTTTTAGTGTTAAATTAATTTTAAAATATGTTTTGACATAAGTTACCAATTTTTAATTTGTTTTAATATTTAATTACTACTTTATCATAGCAAGGCAATTGTTTTAACACTTTAACTTAATAGTAGTGGTTTAGTGGATTGTGGGTTTAGGGACTAGGGTACCATGACCTTAAAAGCATGCAAATGACCACTGAAAGGGTCATTTGGACTCTTGCAACTTTTTCAACCACCAAGGACATAATCTAAGACAAAAGGGCATGGTTATGGTATTGGGAAACCATAAGTTAACTTAGGGGTACTGGATTACTCTACAGGGCTTTTGGCAATGTACCAAGGGCTCCAAGGGCTCCAAGGGCTTCAAACTTGGGCTTGGACTAAATCAAAAGGTCTCCTTAGACACTAACACTTACTCAACCCTCAGAGGCTCCTCAAGGAGCACCAAGACACACTAACACACACCTGTTGACATCAATGACAATCTAGTCAACAATCTCCCCCTTTGTCATTGATGACAACTACAAAGCTCCCCCTTCAAATGAGCTTTCTTTGTCCACAGATCTCCTCCTTAGATCATGCTTCTTTTACCTACCTTGTTCAACTTTTTCTCCCCCTTTGGCATCAATGGCAAAGGGTACTTCTGCCATGCTCCCCTGTCATATTTGTTGAAGATAGATGAATTCAACTAGGAGATAGTATGACTCCCAATTTTTCTCTGAGGTACTCAAAAGTCTCTCTTGGGAGAGGCTTAGTAAAAATCTCTGCAACCTGTTCTTTTGTCCCAATATATTCCAACTTGATATTCCTTTATGTGACATGTTCCCAAAGAAAGTGAAACTTGATTGGAATGTGCTTGGTCTTGGAATGCATAACTGGATTCTTGGAGATACTGATGGCACTCGTATTGTCACATAGAATAGGAGTCACTTCATTACATGTCACGTGTATGTCTTGCAGGGTTTACTTCATCCAAAGAATCTGAGTACAACAAGCTGCTACTGCTATATATTTTGCTTCTGCGGTTGATAGGGACACTGAAGACTATTTTTTGCTTGACCAAGATACTAGACAACCGCCTAAAAAGAAAGGTATTCCACTAGTGATTTTTCTATCATCAACACATCCTGCCCAATCTGTGTCTAAATAGGCTATCAATGTCAAATCATTCCCTTTTGGATACCAAAGTCCAAAATCCAAAGTTCCTTTGAGATACCTGAAGATCCTTTTAACTTCTATAATGTGAGTTTCCTTTGGGGCATCTTGAAATCTTGCAACTTGTCCAACGGCTTGAATCACATATGGCCTGGAGGCAGTTACATGTAGTAGACTACCAATCATTGACCTATAGAGACTTTGATCAACTTCCTTAGATTCATCGTCTTTGCTAAGCTTACAACCGATGATCATAGGGGTACTCACAGGTTTACAGTCTTCCAGCTGGAATTTCTTTAACATCTCCTTAATGTATTTTGTCTGGGTAATAAAAATGCCTTCTATTCTTTGAGATATCTAGAGTCCCAAGAAGAAGGTCAATTCACCGAGTAATGACATTTCAAATTCTTTTTGCACGTCCTTAGCAAATTGTTGGCTCAGTGAATCATCATCGCTTCCAAATATGATATCATCAACATAAACTTCAATGATGAGTATGCTATCATTGTATTGCTTGATGTACAAATTACTATCTGCACTTCCCCTCTTAAAGTTTTGTTGTAGTAAGTACCTGTCCAATCTGGAGTACCAAGCTCTTGGACCTTGCTTTAGTCCATATAAGGCCCTTTTGAGCCTGCATACATAGGCTTCGTTTTCTGAAAGTTGAAATCCTTCTGGTTGTTCGATATAGACTTCTTCTTCCAATTCCCCATTTAGAAAGGCTGATTTTACATCCATCTGATACACTTTGATGGATTTGGAGCAAGCGTAGGCCAATATCATTCTGATAGCTTCCATTCTTGCAACTGGTGCATATGTTTCTTCAAAGTCTATTCCTTCGATCTGAGCATAACCCTTACAAACGAATCGAGCCTTATTTCTGATTACCTGTCCATCTTCATTCATTTTGTTTCTGAAAACCATTTTGTGCCAATAACATTTTTATTACATGGTCTCTGAACAAGTTCCCAAGTTCCATTCTTCTTGATTTGATCTAGTTCTTCTTCCATAGCTTTAACCCATTGTTCATCTATACTGGCCTCTGCAAAAGTTCCAGGTTTAGTTGTAGACAAAAGAGAGAAGTGTACCTGCTCATTTCTTCCGGATTGTCTTCTTCTAGTTCCTATTCCGGCATCCTTATCACCAATAATATATTTTGATGGATGATTCTTCTGGTACCAATTCTTAGGTGATAGATGATCTTTTTGTTCTTCTTGTTCGACAGTTGGTTGATTCAGTTCTTCATCTTCTGTGAGTTGCTCTTCATCCTCATCTGGTTGTTCTTCCACTTTAATTTTCTTCACACCTCTTTTCTTGGAACCTTCCTCTTCTTCATTGTCTATTTTTTCTGAGTCTTCTCTGGATGATGTTAGTCTTCCTTCAACTATCTTCACGTTAATGCTTTCAATCACTTTGTCTAATATAAGATTGTAGTATTTGTAAGCTTTCCTCTTGGATGAATATCCAACAAATATGCCCTCATATACTCGAGAGTCAAATTTTCCAATCTTCTTATCTTCTCTTTTGATGTAACACTTGCTTCCAAAGATTCTGAAGTGTTGTACACTTGCTTCTCTTTCGGTCCATAGCTCGTAGGGAGTTTTATCATTTTTGTTTCTGAGTAATCCTCTGTTTAAGATGTGTACTGTTGTATGAACTGCGTGTCCCCAAAATTTGTCATTTAACTTGGATTCATTCAACATGGTTCGAGCCATCTCCATTATTGATCTATTATTTCTTTCAGAAACTCCATTTTGCTGAGGTGTTCTAGCTACTGAAAATTGTCTCTTTATTCCATGCTCTTCACAGTACTTGTTGAATTCATCAGAAGTGAATTCTCCATCGTTGTCAAATCTAAGACACTTGATTCGTGACCTTGTTTCATTCTCGACCAGTTCCTTGAACGTTTTGAAACATCCAAATGCTTTTGATTTCCTGTTGAGAAGACATACCCATGTCATCCTCGTATAGTCGTCAATGATTAGCATGAAGTATTTTTCACCATTCAATCCTTTGCTTTTGGTTGGTCCACATAGATCACTGTGAACACGCTCCAAAGGTTTTGTAGAAGAATGTGATTTCGTCTTAAAATGCCCTCTTGTTTGTTTTCCATGTTGACACTGTTCACATACGGAGTTAGCAGGTTTTGTGACTTCCGGCATATTTTGAACTGCTTGATTTTTGTTGATTTTGACCAAATTGTCAAAATTTATATGCCCCATTCTTCTATGCCTAAGCCAGCTATCATCTTCTTTTCCCAAGTGACATTTTTCGGACTCAATCTCATCTAACACGTATATGTTGTTTGGAGTCTTGTGGCTGTGGCTACTAACTTCCTTGATCCTTGATCCTTGCTTTCTTATTTTACATCCTTTTGAGTTGAAGATGAGTTCATGTCCTTGATCACACATCTGACTGATGCTTAGTAGATTATGTTTCATGTTATCTACAAGCAAGACATTTTCAGCCAAGGAGTTTTTACTTCCAAGATTTATTGTGCCCTTTCCCAATACTTTTGCTGAATTGTTATTTTCAAATGATACAGATCCTTTATCCTTTTCAATATTGATGAAAGCATCTTTGTCACCTATCATATGCTTGGAGTAACTACTATCAACATACCATTTTCCAGAGCCGTGATTCTGAGCTTGAAGAGCAATTACACATTCGTAGTTGTTGTTATTGTGTTTAATCCATACCTTGTTGGGCATGTCCTCATTTCTTACTGTTGGTATCCTCATTCTGCAATTTCTGGCTATATGTCCAAAGTTGTTACACTTGTAACATTCTATTTCTGATCTCAAGGGATCAAATCTGTTGTAGTACTATGGTTGTCTGAGGCTTGCAAGGTTATTCCTTGTCTCAAAGTTTCTTCTTTGAAAATAGTTTACAACTTTGTGTCCAAATCTTCCACATGTAAAGCAATGCCCATAAAAGAAGTATCCATACCTGGGAATATATGGAGGAGGTGATTTTTTGAGATATGATCTTTCTGTTGGCCCTTCTTCATGATACAGGTTGTTCTGGCTGACGTTCGATCTCTTCTTCATTATTATAGTCCTTGACAACTTCTGCATACCTTCTTGGCTTCTTTTCATTATCTGTCAACAATAAGCTTGAGGCTTCATTTGTATTCTGCTTGTATCCTATACCGGTCTTGTCGAAGAATGACTTTTGATTGCTGATGATTTGTTCTAGAACCTTGGAGCTGTTTTCATAACCCTTTGCGATATATTTCCTCTCTGCAGCTTGTTCTTCAGAGATACTATCTCAGCCTCACAATTCTCCTTTTCTCTTATATTTATCATTAGTTTTTCAGTAAGAGAGTCTTCAACTCATTTGGCTTCTTCTGGTTTGGTCTTCAAGTCAACAATGGTTTGTTCAAACCGTTCTGCCTCTTCCTTAAGTGATCTATTTTCTTTCCTAGCTTTATTTAGCTCTTTCAAGGCACTTACAAGTTTTGCCTCAAGATCTACTTCTCCTTCATCTTCAGATTCTTCCTTACTATTATGATCCTTATCCGAGATTATTGCCATAAAGAGTACCTTGTCTAGTTCATCAACATCATCAAAATCACTGTCACTGTTGGAGTCACCACTGGATGAGCTATTGTCTCTTTTTGTGTAGAGACTTTTCTTCTTTGCAAACTTTCTTTTATTCTTATTCTTGTAATTATTGTACTTCTTGCAGGGTTTAAACTTGTCATCCTCTTCACCATCTAAGTTGTTTGCATATGGACATTTAGAAGAAAAATGACCTATCTTTCCACATGAAAAACATTTAAGAGGTAGCTTACCTTTGTATTTTCCAGTGCCTCTTTTTAAATTTTCGAACAAAGTTGGCTATTTCTTCATCATCAGATTCATCACTTGTCGGTTTGTCTTTTGTTGATTTGTTCTTCCCTGCTTGTTTGGAGGAGACCTTGAATGTTGCTTCCTTTCTTGACGTATCTTCATCTTCAATTCTCATTTCGTAAGCTACTAGAGTCCCATGCAGTTGATCCACTATCATAGTCTCTAGATCTGTTCTTTCTTCTAAGGCAGAGATCTTGGGGTTGAACCTTTTGGGAAGAGTCCTTAGAATTTTTCGAACAAATATAGTCTCCTCAACCTCTTCTCCCAAACCTCTGATGGTATTCATGAGCTGATCAACCCAAAGAATATAGGCCGCTATGTCTTCGTCTTGATTCATTCTTAGCTATTCGAATTGTCCTCTGTAAATCTGAAGTTTGGCTTCTTTGACTTTGTTGTCTCCTTCATATGTGGTTTGGAGATTGTCCCACATTTCCTTTGCAGAGGGACAGTTCATCACTTTGTTGAATACATATTTGTCTATAGCACTTAGAAGATGATTTCTAGCCCTTGAGTTGTTTTTGTATTGAACCAGCTCACTTGCATCAGTTGGCACAGTCTTTGGTAGTTTGTACCCATTCTTGATACTCTGCCATATTTCGATTCCTTGAACTTCTATGAAGGATCCCATTCTTATGCTCTAGAATGCATAGTTGCTCCCATCAAACAAGGGTGTTCTAGATTTGCTTTGTTTAGCAAATTTCCCCATGATTACCTTCCAGCAATTAGTCTGTTTTGAAGGAACCTGCTCTGATACCAATTGTTGAAATACTGAGAGGGGGGTGAATCAGTATTCATACTATTTAAAATTTCAATCAAAAGCAGGTTGTTGATCACCAATCACAACACATCAGCAGTGTGTATAAAAATAACAAGATGCACAGTACACAATATTTTTTGACGCGAAAACCCAAGTTCTAGGGGTAAAACCAAGGAATCCTTTTAAAAATAGTTTTCCAGAAATAACTGGAAGGAGGGAACAACCCCCTAATATAGACCTCAATTTTCAAGCTTCAACTGGAAGGAGGCTAAGACCCCCTAATTTACAGGCAATGACCTGAAGGAAGCTGCCACTCCCTAGTTTTCCGGTTTCAACCGGAAAGAGGCTACGACCTCCTTTCCTTGCCCCGTCCTGCCACCCTGATAAGAAGAAGATTGTCGAACCTGTGGACCTATCACATACCAAACTCTGCTGCTGATAATATCTGCACCCTAGTCACTGTCAAATCATCCCTATACTTATTACTACCACATCATCTTTCTGCCCATGTCATCACTGTCATATTAAACATCAATACTGCTGTAAAACTCGGACTCCTGCTACAAAATTTTAGAGCTCCTCTGTGATGGCTAAAATCTTGGACTGTTACAGGATAAAGGTTGAACCACCAGTCTCATCTTTACTTCAGGACTGTCCAAAAGGTGTCTTCAACACCAGTCTCATTTACTTCAAGACTGTTACAAGATGTTTTCAAAATACAGCACACTTTCAAGTCAAAACAATGACTATAAGCATCTTTCAAAACGTGGAAGACTACAAAATCAGACCTCACAAACTTTACTGACTTCGTATCTTTTGGTGCTATTGTAGTGACTGCTACAACCTCGAATAGCTGGAAGCTTCTCCCAATAAACTCAAACTATGGAAAGATACAGAATTGGCTTCAATTTCTTCTTCATATGCTTAGGATTCCTTCTTCAACTTTGCATTGTTATCTTCTTCAGACATGTGACAGCAGTAGTCTCTTATGGCAGCTCAGGTCTGTGGTAGCATAGGAAATCTCCTAACCCAATCTGGAATAAGGGAAGACCACAGCTCCACTCAATTTGAAATCTGGAATGCTTTTCCGCACTCAATGCCAGTAAAGAAATCCTTCCTCACCATATGCTAGATATCTCCTCATCGAACCCTGAATTGCTTCTCCACATTCAATACCAAAAAAAAGCCCTTCTCTACTGTATGGAAGGCTCACCCAACTGCTTCTGTAGCTCCAAATACTTTAACTAAAACATAATGCCGGAAGGATGAGGAAGACTATGATCATGAGCTATGGATTTCAAACTACTTTCCAATTAAAGCAGCAGCTACTGCAATTCACCTTGAACCCAAGCTCCAAGGACAGAGGCTTATGGATTTGCTCCCAAGTTGTGCCAACCCTCTTACGGTTCAGTAAAAAAAAATTCAGTAAAAAATAACTTTACATTGAGTATCTCAACATACCATAATGAACCTAGTTATCCAATCTGTCTCCTTCACTAGCAGAAACAACCCAAGCGGGATCCTTCCATGAGCAGAACCATCATCAAAAACTCCCTCCGCTTTTAATTTCACCAAAACAAAAAAATATCTTCTGCTGTTCAAATTCGTTCCTGAGTGGTGCTGCCTTAGTGCTGTCAGGAAAGCTATGAAGTAGCCCGCTAAATAATCAGACATCCAAAACCCTCGCCAATAAGATGGTGCTTTGATTTTCCCCTAGACGCCACCAAAGTCTTCTGCTCCTGCTGCCAAAAGCCTTGCAATTACTGTAATCACAGTATCAATAACCTCAATGGCATGAATTTAACCACAGTTGATTCTATAGATTGCGGCTTCCCAAGTACGAATTTCTTCAGTGCATACCAAAATTCAAAGCCACACATAAACTTCACATTTTCGCGTGTGTATTTATATTGGTTTGATAAATAAATTATTGGAGCTGACGTAGGGTAGGGTAAATTTTTTTTTCTTTCTAAAATGCCATTTTTTAGAGGAGCCGACTTCATTAGCATGACTTAATTTTGTCACAATTTATTTTTAAAATAAACATTTCCTTGTTTTAATACATGAGTTCTTAATAAAAGTTTTTAGTGTTAAATTAATTTTAAAATATGTTTTGACATAAGTTACCAATTTTTAATTTGTTTTAATATTTAATTACTACTTTATCATAGCAAGGTAATTGTTTTAACACTTTAACTTAATAGTAGTGATTTAGTGGATTGTGGGTTTAGGGACTAGGGTACCATGACCTTAAAAGCATGCAAATGACCACTAAAAGGGTCATTTGGACTCTTGCAACTTTTTCAACCACCAATGACACAATCTAAGACAAAAGGGCATGGTTGTGGTACTGGGAAACCATAATGCAACTTAGGGGTACTGGAACACTCTACAGGGCTTTTGGCAATGTACCAAGGGCTCCAAGGGATTCAAACTTGTGCTTGGACTAATTCAAAAGGTCTCCTTAGACACTGACATTTACTCAACCCTCAAAGGCTCCCCAAGGAGAACCAAGACACACTCACACACACCTGTTGACATCAATGACAATCTAGTCAACAATCTCCCCCTTTGTCATTGATGACAACTCCAAAGCTCCCCCTTCGAATGAGCTTTCTTTGTCTACAGATCTCCTCCTTAGATCATGCTTCTTTTACCTACCTTGTTCAACTTTTTTTCCCCCTTTGGCATTAATGGAAAAGGGTACTTCTGCCATGCTCCCCCTGTCATATTTGTTGAAGATAGATGAATTCAATTAGGAGATAGTATGACTCCCAATTTTTCTCTGAGGTACTCAAAAGTATCTCTTGGGAGAGGCTTAGTAAAAATGTCTGCAACCTGTTCTTTTGTCCAGATATATTCCAACTTGATATTATTTTCTGTGACCTATTCCTGAAGAAAGTGAAACACTATTGGAATTTGCTTGGTCTTGGAATGCATAACTGGATTCTTGGAGATACTGATGGCACTCGTATTGTCACATAGAATAGGAATCGGTTCATTCCATGTCACGCATATGTCTTGCAGGGTTTGCTTCATCCAAAGAATCTGAGTACACCAAGTTGCTGTTGCTATATATTCTGCTTCTGAAGTTGATAGGGACACTGAAGACTGTTTTTTGCTTGACCAAGATACCAGACAACCGCCTAAAAAGAAAGCTGTTCCACTAGTACATTTTCTATCGTCAACACATCCTGCCCAATCTGCGTCTGAATAGGCTATCAATGCCAAATCATTCCCTTTTGGATACCAAAGTCCAAAATCCAAAGTTCCTTTGAGATATCTGAAGATCCTTTTAACTGCTATAGTGTGAGTTTCCTTTGGGGCAGCTTGAAATCTTGCAACTTGTCCAACGAATTGCATCACATCTGGTCTGTAGGCAGTTACATATAGTAGACTACCAATCATTGACCTATAGAGCCTTTGATCAACTTCCTTAGATTCATTGTCTTTGCTTATCTGACAACCGGTGATCATAGGTGTACTCAAAGGTTTACAGTCTTCCATCTGGAATTTCTTTAACATATCCTTAATGTATTTTGTTTAGGTAATAAAAATGCCTTCTATTCCTTGAGATATCTGGAGTCCCAAGAAGAAGGTCAATTCACCAAGTAATTACATTTCAAACTCTTTTGGCATGTCCTCAGAAAATTGTTGGCTTAGTGAATCCTCATCGCTTCCAAATATGATATCATCAACATAAACTTCAATGATGAGTGTGATGTCATTGTCTTGCTTGATGTACACATTTCTATCTGCACTTCCCCTCTTAAAGTTTTGTTGTAGTAAGTACCTGTCCAATATGGAGTACCAAGCTCTTGGACCTTGCTTTAGTCCATATAAGGCCCTTTTGAGCCTGCATACATAGTCCTCATTTTTTGAAAGTTGAAATCCTTCTGGTTGTTCGATACAGACTTCTTCTTCCAATTCCCCATTTAGAAAGGCTGATTTTGCGTCCATCTGATACACTTTGATGGCTTTGGAGCAAGCATAGGCCAATATCATTCTGATAGCTTCCATTCTGGCAACTGGTGCATATGTTTCTTCAAAGTCTATTCCTTTGATCTGAGCATAACCCTTACAAACCAATCGAGCCTTTTTTCTGATTACCTGTCCATCTTCATTCATTTTGTTTCTGAAAACCCATTTTGTGCCAATAACATTTTTGTTATGTGGTCTCTGAACAAGTTCCCAAGTTCCATTCTTCTCGATTTGATCTAGTTATTCTTCCATAGCTTTAACCCATTGTTCATATGTAGTAGCCTCTGCAAAAGTTCCAGGTTCAGTTGTAGACAAAAGAGAGAAGTGTACCTGCTCATTTCTTTTGAATTGTCTTCTTTTGGTTCCTATTCTGGCATCCTTATCACCAATAATCTGATTTGATGGATGATTCTTCTGGCACCAGTTCTTAGGTGATAGATGATTATTTTGTTCTTCTTGTTCGACAGTTGGTTGATTCAGTTCTTCATCTTCCATGAGTTTCTCTTCATCCTCACCTGGTAGTTCTTCCACTTTAATTTTCTTCACACCTCTTTTCTTGGAACCTTCCTCTTCTTCATTGTCTGATTCTCCTGAGTCTTCTCTGGATGATGTTAGTCTTCCTTCAACTATCTTCACGTTAATTCTTTCAATCACTTTGTCTAGTCTCAGATTGTAGCATTTGTAAGCTTTCCTCTTGGATGAATATCCAACAAATATGCCCTCATATACTCGAGAGTCAAATTTTCCAATCTTCTTATCTTCTCTTTTGATGTAACACTTGCTTCCAAAGATTCTGAAGTGTTGTACACTTGCTACTCTTCTGATCCATATCTTGTAGGGAGTTTTATCATTTTTGTTTTTGAGTAATCCTCTGTTTAAGATGTGTACTGCTGTATGAACTGCGTGTCCCCAAAATTTGTCATTTAACTTGGATTCATTGAACATGGTTCGATCCATCTCCATTACTGATCTATTCTTTCTTTCAGCAACTCCATTTTGGTGAGGTGTTCTGGCTACTTAAAATTGTCTCTTTATTCCATGCTCTTCACAGTACTTGTTGAATTCATGAGAAGTGAATTCTCCACCGTTGTCAGATCTCAGACACTTGATTTGTGACCTTGTTTCATTCTCGACCAGTTCCTTGAACGTTTTGAAACATCCAAATGCTTCTGATTTTCTATTGAGAAGACATACTCATGTCATCCTGGTATAGTCATCAATGAGTAGCATGAAGTATTTTTCACCATTCAATCCTTTGCTTTTGGTTGGTCCACATAGATCAGTGTGAACAAGCTCCAAAGGTTTTTTAGAAGAATGCTCTTTCGTCTTAAAATGCACTCTTGTTTGTTTTCCATGTTGACACTGTTCACATAAAGAGTTAGAGGGTTTTGTGACTTCCGACATATTTCGAACTGCTTGATTTTTGTAGATTTTGACCAAATTGTCAAAATGTATATGCCCCATTCTTCTTTGCCAAAGTTAGCTTTCATCTTCTTTTCTCAAGTGACATTTTTTAGACTCAATCTCATCTAACACGTATATGTTGTTTGGAGTCCTAGTGGCTGTGGCTACTAACTTCCTTGATCCTTGCTTTCTTGATTTACATCCTTTTGAGTTGAAGATAATTTCATGTCCTTGATCACACATCTGACTAATGCTTACTAGATTATGTTTCAAGTTATCTACAAGCAAGACATTTCAGCCAAGGAGTTTTTACTTCCAAGCTTTACTGCGCCCTTTCCCAATACCTTTGCTAAATTGTTATTTCCAAATGATACAGATCCTTTATCCTTTTCAATATTGACGAAAGCATCTTTGTCACATGCCATATGCTTGGAGCAACCGCAATCAACATAGCATTTTCCAAAGCCCTGATTCTGAGCTTGAAGAGCAATACCATATTCGTAGTTGTTGTTATTGTGTTTAATCCACACTCTGTTGGGCATGTCCTCATTTCTTACAGTTGGTATCCTCATTTTGCAATTTATGGCTATATGGCCAAAGTTGTTACACTTGTGACATTCTATTTCTGATCTCAAGGGATCAAATCTATTGTTGTACTGTGTTCGTCTAAGGCTTGCAAGGTTATTCCTTGTCTCAAAGTTTCTTCTTTGAAAAAAGTTTACAGCTTTGTGTCCAAATCTTCCACATATAAAGCAATGCCCATAAAAGAAGTATCCATACCTGGGAATATATGGAGGAGGTGTTGTTTTGAGATCTGATCTTTTTGTTGGCCCTTCTTCTGATATAGGTTATTCTGGCTGACGTTTGATGTCTTCTTCATTCTTGTAGTCCTTGACAACTTCTGTATACCTTCTTGGCTTCTTTTCGTTATCTGTCAACATTGAGCTTGAGGCTTCATTTGTATTCCACTTGTATCCTATACTGGTTTTGTCAAAGAATGACTTTTGATTGTTGATGATTTGTTCTAGAACCTTGGAGTTGTTTTCATAACCCTTTGCGATATCTTTCGTCTGCAGCTTGTTCTTCAGAGATACTATCTCAGCCTGACGATTCTGCTTTTGTCTTATATTATTTATTAGTTGTTTAGTAAGAGAGTCTTCAACTCGTTTGGATTCTTCTAGTTTGGTCTTAAAGCCAACAATGGTTTGTTCAAACCGTTGTGCCTCTTCCTTAAGCGATCTATTTTCCTTCTCGACTTTCTTCAGCTCTTTCAAGGCACTTACAAGTTCTTCCTCAAGATCTAATTATCCTTCATCTTCGGATTCTTCCTTACTATTATGATCCTTATTCGAGCTTATTTCCATAAAGAGTACCTTTTCTGGTTAATCATCATCATCAGAATCAATGTCACTATCGGAGTCACCACTGGATGAGCTATTGTCTCTTTTTGTGTAGAGACTTTTCTTCTTTGCAAACTTTTTTCTGTTCTTATTATTGTAATTATTGTACTTCTTGTAGGGTTTGAAACTGACATCCTCTTCACCATCTGAGTTGTTTGCATATGAAAATTTAGAAGCAAAATGACCTATCTTTCCACATGAAAAACATTTAAGAGGTAGCTTACCTTTGTATTTTCCAATGCCTCTCTTTAATTTCCGAACAAAGTTGGCTATTTCTTCATCATTAGATTCATCACTTATTGGTTTGTATTTTGTTGATTTGTTCTTCCTAGCTTGTTTGGAGGAGACCTTGAATGCTGCTTCCTTTCTTGACATATCTTCATCTTCAATTCTCATTTCGTAAGCTATTAGAGTCCCATACAGTTGATCCACTGTCATAGTCTCTAGATTTGTTCTTTCTTGTAAGGAAGATATATTGGGGTTGAACCTTTTGGGAAGAGTTCTTAGAATTTTCCAAACAACTATAGTCTCCTCAACCTCTTCTCCCAAACCTCTGATGGTAGTCATCAGCTGATCAACCTGAAGAATATAGGCTGCTATGTCTTCGTCTTCATTCATTCTTAGTTGTTCAAATTGTCCCCTGTAAGTCTGAAGTTTGGCTTATTTGACTTTGTTCTGTCCTTCATATGTGGTTTGGATTTTGTCCCACATTTCCTTTGCAAAGGGACAGTTCATCACTTTGTTGAATACAAATTCGTCTATAGCACTTAGAAGATGATTTCTGGCCCTTGAATTGTTGTTGTATTGAACCAATTCACCTGCATCAATTGCCACAGTCTTTGGTACTTTGTACCCATTCTCGATACTCACTCTGAGTTCCTCTGTCTCTCTATTGTGTCTAAACTGATTTACAATCTTCTTCTTCTATTTATAGGAAACCTGAAAATTACTTCTACATGAGTCGACTGACTCACCATTAAAGACTGTAATAACTATCTACCTAACAACTTAGCTTCAGAAATAAATTTGACTAGTTTCAATTGCCGAATCATGGACTCTTCCCTTTTGTCATACTGACCGACAAGATCTTGACTGATATAGACTCTGACAGAGTCGATTGAGAGTCAGGTACGGATCTGCGAGTAATTACTTTTTGCAACACTCCCCCTTAATTATGAACAGATGGGGATTTTTTAAAACAAAATTTACAAAATGTTTCAGAGCTTAGACATGATCTGTTTATGATAGAGTTCAATGTGGAGAACTTGTCATTCCAAGATAACTACGCAGATACTGGAATGTGTCCTTTGCTAATGGCTTTGTGAAGACGTCTGCAAGTTGATCTTCAAACCTGCAAAATTCCAAACAAATTTCCTTGTTGTTCACCAACTCTCTTATGAAATGAAACATTGTGTCGATGTGCTTGGTTCTCTTGTGAAACACATGATTCTTTGATAATGCTATGGCTGAATTGTTGTCGCAAAAGATGGTTGTCGGTTCTTGATGGTTCTATGACAAGTCTTTTAAGACTCTTCTCATCCAGACAGCTTGACATGTAGCACTTGTTGCTGCAACATACTCTGCTTCAGCTGAAGACAAAGTTACTATGGGTTGTTTCTTTGAAGCCCATGAAACAACACTTGTTCCAAAATGAAATGTGTACCCAGATGTGCTCTTCCTATCATCTATGCTGCCTCCAATGTCACTGTCAGTGTAACCAATGAGTTAAAAATTTTCTGAGGTTGAATACATAATGCCAAGGTCTTGTGTGCCTCTTACATACCTTAGAATTCTTTTACCTGCTTGCCAATGTGAGTCTTTTGGTGACTCAATTTTTTAGGATTATTAATCCTCCCTTGTCCAAATTTGGTCATATGTCTAAATCAGGATTCATGTCTAAATCAGGAGTCAATCCATTCTATTTATAGTCATTATCACCATTGGGTCCACTTGGCCTACTTGGGGTACATGTTTTAGTTACGAAAGTGTGGGGAAAACTAATTGAGGCTTATTGCCACTGATTGCACTTAATTGCATCAGTTTAGGAGCCTGCTAGACCAATCCCTACAATTTAGGAGCCACTGGGAGTGTCGAAACCAACCAAGGTCAGTTCAGTGCACTTGATGACTGGTTAAGCTAAGTTAGGAGTCAATTACATTAAGTTCTATTCCTCCACAATCAGTTAGCACTAGGTTTACTTTACTGCACTTAGGAGGGGCGCATTTCTTACCTACCATAGTTAGTTAGCCTTATTCAACATTGAATGTAACACTTGAGTTGTGTTTTAGAGCTCCGATGAAGTCCAGTTATGGTTTAGACAAGGTCAGATAACTATTGAGTCCTCTGATAGTGATTTAGACAAGGTCTTAGTTACCTACAGTCAAGTAGAGTCTATCAATTCGAATTTACTCATGTGGATTCAAATTTCATGTGGCTATTAAAGCCATTGTACTTCATTGTAATTATTATCTGATTACTTTTTTATTAACGAAAGCATTCACAGCTGCAAACCATTTTTGCACTGTTTCATTCTTCAATTGCTGAGTAAATTATGTGATCTATTTTGTGAGTTGTGTGTTTGTCCATAAATCTATGTGCTCAATTTAATATGGTATCAGAGCCTCAACGGACAAGACACCTCTCCTCCTCAAATATCCAACTGGATCATTTTTTTTAGCAAATTGCTCCTTCCAGTACTGCACCAGAAGCGGAGAATTTACCACTTAATATCCCAAGTTAGGAAATTGTTGATCAAGCTTGCTTGATAAACTATGTTGGGTGTGAAGGAAATTCCAAAAGTGCAGACTGTCGAACTTACTTTGTATGTTTGATTGTGTGATAGGTTATCATATTTTCTTACAGCATTCGCTACAAGCATCCCTCTCTTCTCATTGCATTCGCTACAACAGCTCAATCCTTCTTATTACATTCAAAATGGCTCATCCAGTGGAGCCTCTCACTCCCTTCAACTATCACTAGTGGAAGGAAGACATGGTGGTAATGCTCCGCACCAAGCAGCTCTTCAAACTCATAGAAGAAACAGAGATAGAGCCATCTTCAGATAAAGACAAAGCCAAGTACATGAACAGGCTTGATGAAGCCCATGGACACTTTCTCTCCTCAGTCTCTAGAGATATTCGATTCCACATCCAAGAATTGAATACTCCCAAGGAGGTTTGGGATAAGCTTGCCTCCTTATTTGATAAGCAGGATGAGATGAGGATCCATCAGCTAGAAAATGATCTGATCACTCTCAATCCATCCAATTTCGAATCTCTGAATGAATTCTTCACAAATTTTAAGAACCTGATATATCAATTGAAGCAATGCAAAGTGGAGAAGGATGAAGATCATCTCATCCTTGCCATTCTCACAAATCTCAATGCAGAATACTCAGTCTTTGTATCCACCTTCCAAATAGTAAGGCTCACTACTCCAAATTGGAAGATTTCCCACTCTTAATGCCTTCATCCAATCTCTTATTTCTGAGAATGATAAAATGATCCAAATGGGGATCATTCGATCTTCCAAAGATCTAGCTCTAGTTGCAAGAGGAAATAAGGTAGCGAATGATAAATGGAAGCAAAGATATGAGTCTCCTATGAAGAAAGAGCAGTCAAAAGAGCCTTCAGGTTCAAAGAGAAGCAAGAAGAATGGCAAAGGCAAGGTCCTCTACTTTTACTATGGAAGGGGATTTCATTCAGAAATCTCCTGTATGAGAAGACAACTTGATGAAATGGATATTCTTTTGAAGAAACATAACATTTATGTACCTGCTAGCACAAGGAAGGATGACTCTGAAGTAGAAGAAGATGAAGAATACCAAAGGAAAGGACATGCACTTAAGGCTTGCTGCACATCAGCACATGTCTTTCTCATTGATTCTGGAGCTTCCAACCATATGGCTACATCTAGAGAATCATTCTCTTCTTTTCCGTCCTTTGATGGTCCTAGTATTCAGATGAGCAATAATAGTAAAGTCAAAACAAATGGGAAGGGCTCTGTCAAGCTTGAACATGGAAGGTTCAAAGATGTGCTATTTGTTCCCTCCCTAGCTTCGAACCTGTTATCTGTTTATCAGATGACCCATACTGGATCTCCAAAGTGAGTGATCTTTGCTCCCGACTCAGTGGAGATCACAGATATCTCTACTGGGAGCATCATAGCAAAGGGTACTGCAAATCATGCTTCAAAAGCATATGAGTTCTCAAATTTCATGCCTCCTTCAGAACCAGTGCACTCTCAGTAGCCACTTGCATGGGAAGGTAAAATCATTGCATCTACTTCTTTTACAGCTTCTACTAGTATTGTAGATCCATCTTTATCAGTTTATGAGATTGAGATTCAGGGTGACTCAGATCTAGATTTCATCCCTACTTCGAAACTGGAAACTAGGAAGATGACTGGAAACTCACCTGACACTCAGAAAGGAAAAACCCTTGCACTATGCCATGCAATCTTACCTTCTTCAGAGAGATGCAATAGACTCCCTATAAGATGCTATATCAAAAGGGCTCAGTCTCACTACATTCAGAAGAATGGATATGATCATACACCTCTTCATTCAGCAAGAGACAAAGGTTACATTCCTCCTTCTTTCCATCATCATTTTTGGAGAAGAAGGAGAAGTCTACATGCCAGGCCCCAGAATACCTGTGCACAGCACACCATGCATGTTGCTTCTCTACCTCACAGAGATGAAGATTGCAGCAACATATTTTCAAGTTTTTCAAACTTGAGACCTGATTCTACCTACTTAGATAGAGCAGGGGATTTTTTCCCATGTGGTTTTTGCCCCAGCTCCTTGTATTAAGCAGTTACTTTATTTTACGTGATGTAATGGGTGACTTATGGTCTTAGTTACCAGGGCCCACAGATTGTCCAAGTTAGCATTCAGGGGGGGTGTTAGGATTATTAATCCTCCCTTGTCCAAATTTGGTCAT
Organism: Pseudotsuga menziesii; assembly: GCA_001517045.1. NCBI lineage: Eukaryota > Viridiplantae > Streptophyta > Pinopsida > Pinales > Pinaceae > Pseudotsuga > Pseudotsuga menziesii. Next base: position 28,103 of record LPNX010969926.1, read on the forward strand.
ATGTCTAAATCAGGAGTCATGTCTAAATCGGGAGTCCATCTACTCTATTTATAGTCATTAGCACCATTAGGTCAACTTGGCCTAATTGGTGCACATGTTTCAGTTACTAAAGTGTGGGGAACACTAATTGAGGCTTATTGCCACTGATTGCACTTAGTTGCATTAGTTTAGGAGCATCCTAGACCAATCCTACAATTTAGGAGCCACTGGGAGTGCCGAAACCAACCAAGGTCAGTTCAATCCAGTTGATGACTAGTTAAGCTAAGTTAGGAGTCAGTTACATTCAGTTCTAGTCCTCTACATTCAGTTAGCGCTAGGCTTACTTGACTGCACTCAAGAGGGGCTCATTTATCACCTACCATAGTCAGTTAGCCTTAGTCAACACTGAATGTAACACTTGAGTTGTGTTTTAGAGCTCCGATGAACTCCGGTTATGGTTTAGACAAGGTCAGTTAACTATTGAGTCCTCCGATAGTGATTTAGACAAGGTATTAGTTACCTACAGTCAAGTAGAGTCTATCAATTCGAATTTCCTCATGTGGCTATTAAAGCCATTTTACTTCATTGTAATTATTATCTGATTACTTTTTTATTAATGAAAGCATTCACAGCTGCAAGCCATTTTTGCACTGTTTCATTCTTCAATTGTTGAGTAAATTGTGTGATCTATTTTGTGAGTTGTGTGTTAGTCGACAGATCTATGTGCTCAATTTAATACCATGAACCTTGAGATCAGACTTACTCCATACATGATGTCTAGTCTTTTTGCTGTCAAATACATAAGGCTGCCAACAAGCCTTTTGAACATCGTAGGATCTACAATTGATCCTTCGTCATCCTTGCTCAATTTTAAACCTGTTATTACTAGGGTTGGGGCTGTCTTGCAATTAGACATGTTAAATATTTTTAAAAATTCACTTGCATACTTAGTTTGTGATATAAAAATACCACTTTCAGACTGCTGAACTTCAATGCCCAGAAAAAACTTCATAAGCCTCAGATCAGTCATTTCAAATTCACTTTCCATGACTGCTTTAAAATATGCTATGCCAAAATCACCAGTAAATATTAAATCATCTACATACATGCAGACAATTAACATCTTACCTTGCTCATCGACTTTGGTGTACAAAGTCAGTTCACTTTCACTTCTGTGAAATCCATTTTTAGTGAGATAGGAATCAATCCGACTGTACCAAGCTCTAGGAGCTTGCTTCAAACCATAGAGTGCATTTTTCAGCCTGTACACTTTATGTTCTGGACCTGGAACTTCATACCCTTGTGGTTGTTCCACATATACTTCCTCTTCTAGATATCCATTTAAGAATGCCAACTTGACATCCATTTGATGAACATGCCATTTTTTTTGTGCAACAATGGCCAAAACTGTTCTGACTGTATCCATGCGTGCAACAGGTGCAAACGTTTTGTTGAAGTCTATGCCAGGTTGCTGTGTGAACCCTCTTGCTACCATTCTTTCCTTGTGCTTTTGCACATTCCCATCAGCATCTTGCTTTGCCTTATACATCCATTTGACGCTGATTACATCTTTGTCTTTTGGTACATCAACCAATTCCCATGTCTAATTTTTCTCAATGCATTCTATTTCTTCATCCATGGCTTGTGTCGATACTTCTTCTTCAATAGCTTCTTCAAATGTTAGTGGATCATATATAGGAGAAAATAATTCAAAGAGAGAGAATGAATTTGGTGTAACAGCTTCATATATTTCTCGCAGATTTCTTGTCTTCATCGATTCTGTTGATGTCAACCTTGACGAAATGCTTGATGGAGTCTGCTGTCCTCTTAGTGTGCTTGTCGACGTAGCTTGAGCTGCTACTTGTGTCGATGGTCCTTGTACTGAACCATGTCTTGGTGTCATGGGAGTCAACGGTGTTGTGACCGATTGACTTACATGTGGTATTTGAACCACTTCCTCTTCCATATCATCATTGTTGACATTCGACACAATGTTGACATTTATGTCGACAGTTCCATCCCATGATTCATTCTCTACAAATTGAACATCTCGACTGATTATCACTTTCCTTGCAGCAGGTTCATACAACTTGTATGCTTTTGTGTCTTCAGAATAACCGACAAAAATACATTTTTGTCCCTTCTTGTCTAGCTTCCTTCTCAGCTCATCTGGAACATGAGCATATGCAACACAACCAAAAAAATTTAAATGTGAAACACTATGATTCATACCTGTCCATGCTTCTTGGGGAAATTTGTTCTTCACACTCTTTGTTGGACATCGGTTCATAATGTATATGGCGGTTGTGATTGCTTCACCCCAATATTCATTTGACAAATGCTTGGCTACCAACATGATGCGTGCCATCTCCATGATGGTTCTGTTCTTTCTTTCGGCAATACCGTTCTACTGAGGTGTATACCGTGCAGTGAATTGTTTTTGTATGCCATGGGTCTTGCAAAAATTCAGAAATTCATTTGAAACATATTCACCTCCTCTATCGGTCCTTAAGATCTTGATGCGGTGTCCACTCTGGTTCTCCATGAGTGCCTTGAATTGCTGAAAATAACTAAATGCATCATATTTATGTTTCAAAAAATATACCCATGTTTTTCTTGAGTATTCATCAATAAAAGTTAGAAAATACTTACAGCCACCAATGGATGATGTCTGCATTGGACCACAAATATCAGAGTGCACAATTTCAAGTGGTGTGCGTGCTCTATATGACTTTCCGACTGGAAAAGTCTCTCTGTGCTGCTTGCCAAAAATGCAGCCTTCACAAACCCTCTCTGGTATGTCGATCAATGGTAATCCTTTCACCATATTCTTTGTGTGCAGTAGCTTCAACCTAACAAAATTCAGATGTCCAAATCTGAAATGCCACAACCAGGATTCATCCTGAACTTCTGTCTAAAATGCAGCCTGCAAATTAGCACTACCATTTTCTTTCTTGTCGAGGAGCTTGACTGTTTCTTCACTTTCTATCTTGAATGCAGCTCCTGTGTTTGTCTTCCCTTTCATGTCAGGAACTATCCTCAATGGAAACAAGCGGTTGCTTGTCATTGGCACTTTTGCTATCAGCTGTTCACTTGGATGCTTGTCTTTGATCACACAGTGATCATCTTCCATGTAGACTTTGTATCCTTTTTGTATCAATTGTCCAATGCTTAACAAATTATGTTTCAGACCTTCGACATGGTAGACATCAGGGATATACTTACTCTCCCCCTGTTTGGTTAGAATATCAATAGTGCCTTTTCCTAAGACAATAACTTGGACATTGTTTCCAAGTGTAACATTAGTTTTAACTGAATTGTCTAGACTGGAAAACAAGTTTAAATTGCTAGTCATGTGGTTGCTGCATCCTGAATCTAAGTACCATATGTCATGTGGAATTTCTTGAACAACATTGCATTCAAGTGGAGATTTCGATGCAATTTTCATTGCACTTGTCGAAGTGCTGGTGTTGGTCGACTGACTTGGACTTTTCCTTCCTTGGTCATATTGTTTCTTCCTGCATTCATATGCATAATGACCAAATTTCTTATAGTAATGACATTGTATTTTTTATTTATCAAACCTCTGGCCACTTGGTTGACTTGGGTTCTGATTATCTCCTCTACCACTGACATTTGCAGGACTTCTGCCTCGTCCTCCTCTTGAAGAACTTCTTCCTATGCCTTTGAAGTTGTTTCTCCCCCTGCCTCTACCACGACTTATGGATGACTGTGCTGCGAATGCACCTTCCAATGATGTATGTGTTCTGTTGAGTTTGTGTTCATGATTGATGAGTGAAGCTTGCAGCTCATCAATGGTAAATGTCGACATGTCTGTGTGTTCTTCTAAGGTCACAACCAAATTTTCAAATCTTGGGGGAAGACTTCTGAGAATTTTTTCAACAACCCTTCAATCTTCTATGGCTTCTCCATGAGATTTTAGTTGGTTTATCAAACCAACAACTTTGGTATAGAATGTGTCTACATTCTCTGAATATTTCATGGACAGAGATTCAAAGTCTCTTCTTAGAATCTGCAGCTTGGATGTCCTTACCTTATCCAAACCTTGATAAGCAGTCTCCAATGTATCCCATGCCTGCTTAGCATTAGTTTTTGCTGCTACTCTTGGGAGTATGATCTCATGCATAGCTTGATGTATGTAGAACAAAGTTTTTACATCTTTCTTTCTCTGTTCTCTCAAGACATCCTTCTCATCCTGTGTGAGATTGTTATATGCTGTCATGTCTGTTGGTTCTGCATAACCATGTTGGACTATCTCCCAGACATCTTGACCTCTGAATAAAGCCTTCATTGTTAAGGACCAATATTCATAATTCTTACCTGTAAAAATTGGAGTTTGTAATGAACCAGAAGTGGAAGCCATTTTTATTTATTTTTAATTAATTTTCTACTTTTTAAGACAAGATTTCTTTCCTAAACCTTGCTCGGATATAAACCTACTGACCTCTTTTTCCTTTTCCACTTGTCAAGTGAAACTTGTCTATCTCCCGACTAGACAAGTCTATCAACTTTGGTCAGCCTTTCGACTCGACTAATTTACTTCGACTTACTTGTCGGTTCTTCCGACTGATTTTACCTCGACCACTCAAGTCGGCTGACCTCTTTGACCTCTCAAGTCGGCTCACTCAACTGACATTGTCGGTTCACTTTGGTCGAAATCTACAGAGTATTTTTCTTAGTCTAAGAGACTTAAGAAATTACAAATGCTTTTCAATTGGGAGTAAGATGAAGTAAAATGGACACATTAACAAATCCAAATAACTTATAAAAAACATATGCTCACATATGTAGGAAAGACTTGAGTCAATCAATGTGCCGTAAAACTTGGAACTTTCACGTGGTGAGAAATTTATGGTTTCTTTGATCTTTCACTTAACTGGTAAATGTAAAAGACATTTACACAAGTAAATTTGGAAATATTGTGCGGCCAAATGAACATGCATTCAACCATAAACTTTTTTATATATATAACTATGCGAAATAACAAAGGTATTACAAACTTGTCTATCCATACTTGTCGGCTCACCGATTGATCCTTTTATAGAGCTTAGGCTCTTCGACTGAATCACTTACACAGAAGCTTGAGCTTCGACTTCTCTTTCTCACCCTGAGTTCCTATGTCTCTCTATTGTGTCTAAAATGATTTACAATCTTCTTCTTCTATTTATAGGCAACCTGAAAATTGCTTCTACATGAGTCGACTGACTCACCATTAAATACTGTAATAACTATCTACCTAACAACTTAGCTTCATAAATAAATTCGACTCATTTACATTGTTGAATCATGGACTCTTCCCTCTTGTCAGACTGACCCACAAGATCTTGACTGATAGAGACTCTGACTATCACTAACTCTACTTATCACATGTTAATTAAATTATTTTTATTTTTTTGAAATTATTAATTATTAATTTTGGACGACACTCATATAATCAATCTGGACAGTACACTTGTCTCATTCTCGTTTAATCTTGGACGACTACCATAGAATCAATGTGGATAGTACACTTGTCTCATTCTCGTTGGTAGATGAAAAAGCGTAGATGGTTGTCCACCCCAAAATTCTAACATATATACGCCTATCGGCGTAATGAAGCTAAATGCGTTAATTTCTTCCTTCTTCCATAAGAAAGCCTACTCCATTCTTCCTTGGGAGTCGGGATGAAAGATGGTCTCTTCTTAATTTTGAAAGTAAAAAGTTGCTCTTTCCTTCCTTCTTTAAATGAAAAAGCTGTTACTTATTCATGTTAAAGATTTGAGTCCCTCCCTTCATTATGACAAAATCGAATTTGAAAACGAATAAGTTAGTTGTGATGTGAGGGACTCTGCTCCATCATTAAGTCCATTAACTCCCTTGCGCTTGGATTAATGGCTCCCGTAGGTAGCACAATTTATAGAGGATTTTGGAGATAAATGTCGATTCAAATGCCACTAAGTTGTGGTTAATCGCCTTGAAGAGTACGCAGGTGGAATTAATGCAGACAATATGGCATTACTTGGTGACATTGACAGGAAGCTAGCAACCATGGTCATGTGTTAGTGGGATTGGCGAACGGATTTTTTAAGATAGTTTTGATACTCCAATTAGGGATCAAATTTGAAGGGTAGGGTTCCATTTCACTTTGAAGGGTTGTGAAAAATTGAACCCTTCAATGTCAACATGTAAAAATAAATCATTCTTTTCATTTGAATTGAAACTGTAAGTGTATAACAAAATTTTATTATTTATTAAAAACAGTGTATAGGAAAAAAATGACAATAAGAAGAAATCTCGAGTGATTCAACATTTACATGGAATTAGTGAGGTAAACCATGTACTCTCCCGATCCCTGGAGCATATAGTTTATTGAACTTAGATAAGGGACAATTCTGTTGGGCCGGTGAAATACTCGGTTGTTAGGTCATTGATAAAATAAGGCATTGAAATTTAGAAGGACCTTTGAATGGAGGATTGATTCAGCTTGATGGTGGCTCTATTGGTGTAATTGTGCCTACCTAAAAGAAAAACCCCAGAATGTAATAACTAATGCTTTCTTGAAGAAACTTTTTTATTAACCCTAAATTCAGCAGTTATTTTTAGAATTGAATCATGTCCTCCCCACATGCTCAAATCAAAGTGATCAAACAAAGGCCCCAATTTTAGGTGGATTATGGATAGTCCCTCCAATGTATATCTAGTTTATACCCCAATTGTAAGTGATCAAACAAAATCCCAAATTTTAGGTAGACTATGGATAGTCCCTCCAATCTATGTCGAGTTTATCAGCCCTATCGAAAAGGTTAAGTATTTATTAGTCCACTATAAAACAGAACTTTAAATTCTCCAACAAATATCACTACAAGTTGAGTGTCTAGTTTCTACCAAAGTCAACAAGGAAGAATCATAAACACACGTTTGGGAGGTTTGCAAGGTTTGCGACAACGAGGATGTTGTAATCATGTTAGTCTACAACATTTACAGTGTGGTTTGTTAAATATTTTATTCTTTCAACTATTGGATTTCATTAAGGAAATTGGAACAATTCAAACACTTATATTCAAATATTGTCCTTTATTTCAACCTAATGTTTACAATTCACGGCAGATAAATAACATTGACAGATTTGGAACTCAAATACAAGGCTCTTTCTTCTTGCTCCTCCGCCCAAATGAAGTTGTGGTCCTAGACTGTGAAAAGTATACATTATTTTGGTTCTGATTTAATTTAAATACTCGGTTTTTAAGGCTACATTTGTTGAGTATTCGAGACTTAGTCTGGCGGAAACGCGATCGCATAATACATTACAAATTTCAAACAACATTTTTGATGGAGAAATTTTAAAACCTTATATTTATAGAACCAGAAGGAACTCCAACAAGAAACACATTTAACTTTTATCCACATATAAAATGTTACACAAGTGTAAAATGCTATACACACCTGTAAATTCACGACAACCAAGTCGACAGCTTAGCTCTGCATAATCTTCTGGATGAAATAGAAATTAGGGAGACACTGAAGCATAGAATTGGAGAGTTGGGAGTCTGAGTCCCGAACTTCGACTGTCGTATACTCGTAAACCCAAAATAATGTTTTTTTCATAGACTTCACCAATCTCTTTAAGTTCGGGGAAGCTCAATCCAGGCGACCTAGCGTTCTACCTTTGCTTCTCTTGCTCCTACCTGTGAAAAAGGTGGAACCTTCGAGTTTCCCACTACAGAAAGACGATTGGAAGCAACGCCATCTCAATTCCACAATATCCCGACGCTCTTGATTTGGTTTACCTTGCCCGAGGTAGGAGAATGCATGTTTGTGTATTTCACATGATTACAAAAAAAATCATTTTATAATTGCTTCTACATAACATAGATATATCTGTGCAGGTGAGGGAAAACTGGGTATTGTTTGATTGAGGTTTCCAGATACTTTCAGATATCATTCTTCATTATGAGGGCACTCAGGGCATAGATCAAAGAGCCCATGGGAGGAAGAAAAAGAAGAAGAAGAAGACTCAAGTCAAAAGGTGAGGTAAGTGAGGAGGGGAGACTTAATAGCGATATTTACAGGAGAAACCCACTAGTGCTATAATGATGGGAACGAGCCTCTCTAAATCGTAGCCATTGTAGACATAGGAAACCCTCATAAATAGCTCGGGCGTAAGAGTTATAGTGTAAGCATTGTGCGACAAATTAAGTAATGACAATATTCAGTTAGGTATATAAGAAATTCTTTCGTTTCTTTTAGAGATGACTATATGCATATTGTACAACCATTCTCTTTGGCTAGCCCTCCATTCCAGTTGCCTTTGTCTCTACTACCTAACCCCCTTCCTCCGATGAGACATGTAGACTAAGCGGCCTAGGTGGACCGTGGGAGACTAGGAGTGCTGATTCAAATGATTTTGACCCCAGTAAATAAATGGAAATTGGAATAAATCCTAGAATCCCGAACTTACTAGTATATGATATGATTCATGAGCACAAACAAACGGTGGCATGCTGCTAGCCTACTACCAAAGATCCGTCATCCTAGTCTTGTGGTGGTCATAATAGAAATGTCTAGCACTGGGTGAAACCCTGGTCTGGATACTTACATACCCTACATTGGACCAGGTTAGGTTCAAATCTAGCAAAGATTGCTCAATGCATTGTAAATTGAAACTTGTAAGTTGTAACCCAAAAAACAACACCATTAGTTTTTCCTTACGGAGCCTTGACAGTGGAAAGTTATCAAGTCAATGCACCATCCATAGATATGACTCATATGAGCGTTTAATTTCACAACATATACTCAAATACTCAAGTGACGTGTAAGTTGTGAGATCACGTGACTCGGTGAACAATAAGACGACAGATGGAAAATCGAGTTCGCAGGTAGCATCATCTCATACCAAGATTTAATGAAGTTGGTGAATCAGTAATGCATGCTAATGCCATTAAATGCTTTGAAAGTGAACATCGAATCATGAGTCACAATCCTGACTCACCGACTTGAACTTGACACTAGGTAGCCTAGTGGCCCACCGTGGTCCGTGTCGATTGGGACTGGGATCCTCATCCATGATCCGACTATTCAAGGGCACTTGGAAAGACTCTGAGTCCCGAGTCTCCCATAGTCCACTGAATCCCTCGATAGGCAAATTTTGTAGCTGCCCTTCTCTTACAAATTTACGGAGACTTACTCAATTTCATTGTTGAAGTGCTGGAAATGAAACAAATTTTTTTTACAAGGTAAAACTCCTTGTTGCCTTCTATGACGTTTAAAATGGCTTTGGAAGGGCTCTAAAGTGACTCCAATGGTACTTGATATTATTTTTGTAACCAAGCAGCAATACGATAGAATGGTTTGCAAATGTCAGCTTGCGTATGCATGGCTGAAAGTCAAGTAAGCACGTCGGTGGCTTAAAGTTTATTAAGCATCCTGAATCCTGATCCATCCATCTTTTTTATCAAGAATATTACAGGCGTTAATCTTAGTGGCGTCACGCGTGTACCAGTTGCTCGGTGAGTTCTGGGTTTTCTATGTCGTTAGAGTTACTGATTCTATTATCCATCTTTTTATCAAGAATATTAGAAGCGTGAATGTTACTTGCATGTACCATGTGATTTTTCGGTTTTTAAGTCGAGTAGTGATTTTATAATTTATTTTCTTAGGAGGGTGGTCATCAATTTGTGAGAGGAATCTTCATGCTAAAAATGGAAAATTTTTACTTTCCTTTTGATTATAATTTAAAAAATAAAGAGTATTTGTTGTTACGTGATGAAGTGAAAAAATAGCAGTAAAAGATATGTAATGGAGATTTTGGTTTTAGTAATAAATCTGTCCATTTTCATTTGATAAAAAATCATGGAAAAAACAAAAGAAAGAAGTAAAATTGAGATCCGTTTAGATTTTTTTAGAAATATAAAAACATTGAAGATCATATAAAATAATATTATGTCATTGTATGTAGTATATGTTAATTTTAAAGCATTTAAAAATATAGATGGGAAGGTACATCAAAGTTTTAAATTGATGGAAGTCTTTAGGAACTTATTAACTTAAAGCATATAGAAAAGCATGTAAATGTATTTATTTAGTGTAGACATTTCAATTGGCATATTTTGGAACACAATAAAGTTAAGTTTTGTACAAAACAATTGAAGATATGAAAAATTTACAAAATATAGTTTGTGTATATCTATGTATTTTGGAGAAGACTATGAATAGAAAATATGTGGTAGTTTGGGAGGGAGAATAACTTTAATTTATAAGGAAGAACATCTCAAATTGTAATTACATCCTATATGTACAATCATCTTCCTAAATATACTCAAATCCTTCTTAACAATAAAATATTGATATTGCAAGAATGCAATTTTCTTTGAGTTAAAGCATACATTTATCCTCTTCACAATGGAATTTTATATATGGAAATTAAACCACAATATAGAAGTTCCAAGCACAAGCCAAAAGCAACACATCATTTTCTAATGAGCAATCAATGAAAGAAACAAGATCAATATAACATGATCTTCCCGCACCCCTTACATGCACTAACATTTCTGACGATGAAGGGATGAACACTCGTAGAAAGGGAGGATTTCTTAAGCCATGTGTCTCTCATTCCATTATTGTTAATAACTACCTCAAACCACTCTTTCCCATGCTAATTCACACTTATGATTGGTAGGTCTTGGTTTTTGATTTGAACTAACACTTTTGACCAAGAAGAGATGAACACTCGTAACAACGGAGGGAGGGACTACATAAGTCATGTGTCTCCCATTCCATATTTGTTAACAACTATCTCAAATCACACTTTCTCATGCTAATTTACAATTATGGTTGGTAGGTCTTGGGTAGCTCTTGCATGCACCAACACTTGTGATCATGAAGGGATGAACACTCGTAACAAGGGAGGGATTGTGTAAGCCATGTGTCTACCATGCTAATTCACACTTATGGTTGGTATCTCTTGGGTTTTGACATGGATTAATGAATTTAAAATAGTAATTAAAATGATAAAAAAAACATAAGATGCACGTAGTTATGTGCCTCTCATTTTTGGATTAAAGTATATATGTTCCATGATTATATGTGAATCATATATATAATATTTTATGGAAGAGTAGTACAAGTAGTACATGTGACTTGCATTTATTGTTGTTATGATAAACCAATATGGTTTTTATAATTAAATTATGCATCCAATTCATCTAATGGACATGTAGAAAATGAAACGATTGACTTTGTTGTGAGCTTGTTGGATGACCCAATTGCACAACCAAGTTAAGTGAAGGGATGTGAAACCCAATACTTGGTTGGAAGAGGCATTCTAGTGAAGTGTAACAAGAAACTATACACCAATAAAAGAGTTTCAAAGAAAAAATTACAACTTATCCTTGTTGTTCTCACCCACAAAAACCTTGCAAAAATAGTTACAAACACACAAAGAATTTGACATCAAGGGTTGTAGGCAATCTTGCAAACATGGTATTACCAAAAAAATTAGAAATGAAAAATGGGATATATATGGGGAGACTACTTAATGATCAGTCTATACAATATTTCTATGTAAGAAGCTATAAAGTGACATTGAACTTCTCCCAACATGATAAAACCCATGGGGGATTTGAACTCATGACCTTCCATTTACAACTTCTCATCTCAATTACTCATTACCAAGTTAGAATGGAAAGTTCCACTAGAGAATATTTAAATAAAACTAAATAGAAATTAATAAAAAAATGCTTGATTATAACCAACTAAATCTAGGAATCATTGAACTAAAAGTCCATAAGAATATTGTGCCAAAAAGTTTCAATTTAAATGGTCAACCAATTTAGACATGTACGCACACCTACTACCCAAGTCACACCCTTAAGTTGTAACAAAACTCTATATATATCTTAAGATGGTTAATATGACCCCAACTTCACTCTTATAATCATGATCCATAGCCCAAATAGGTATATTCCAAACACAATTCATGTGATTGTGAAGTTCAACTCCAATGGATTTGACCCCTTAAAAAAAAACTAACCTTTTAAAGAACTCGTAAAAGTATTTTTTTTTATTTGGGGTTGTCATCCCTTTCAAATTCCAAATAAAAGGGAGAGCTTCATTAAAGGAACAAAGGAACTTGGCTATCCATGCTCCTTAAATATCGATACCAATACTTCACTCTACATGGTATGAAATCCTCTTGGGACTATTTACACGTCTTTATACCCCTATTTCTATCATAAAACTATTATTTTTAGTTAAGGGAACTATTTTTATCATCCTAAATCACGAGGCTCTATTTTTATCATTTTATAAAATAATTAGAACTATTTTTTAAAAAGATAAGTTCAAGATCTATTCTTTTATAATTTAAACCTGCCATCAATTCAAAGTTTAAATTCAAAACCTTCACAAGTTCAGAAATTTCCCACTTTCTGAAATTTCACTAATGAAAATCAAGCTTGGGAACCAACTTCTTCTCCTTCTAGAAGAATATTTAGAAAGAATGAGTAGAAATTTTACATAAGCACTCTATGACTTTCATTTTTATGATACACTACTCTAGTGATCTTTTTCATCTCTCTACAAATTCTAACTTATCACTTTCTTTTTTAACTTAATAGTTATTTGGGTGAAATGAACTTAAAGCACTACTTCCCAAATGGTCCAAAGCTAGAAATTTTCCACTAAGACAAAATACTTTGTATTATTGAAAACTATGGTTCTAATTCAAACTAAAAGCTTGGTTAAGAGAATAAATATTTAAAATATCTTCTTGTTCAATAAGTTGACTATTAAAATGCCAAGTAAATTAAATGAAACAAGTTTATTTATGATTTAGATATTATTTACATTTTCAGTTTATTTATGATTTAGATATTATTTACATTTTCAATGTGGTATAACAACTTAAAGTATAACATTTTCCATATAGTATATCGATTTAGTAAAAAATTGGGTAACTCTTCATTAATTGAATAAAAATATTTAAAATATCTTCTTGTTCAATGAGTTGACTATTAAAATGTCAAGTAAGTTGAATGAAACAAGTTTATTTATGATTTAAATATTCTTTATATTTTTAATGGGGTATAGTAATTTAGAGTATAACATTTTTCATATACTAAACAAATTTAGTAAAAGATTGGGTAACTTTTCTTTAATTGAATAAAAATTCAATTAAGATTAAAGATATTGATTATGAAGATAATAAGTTCAATTATATATATGATACCCCAAGTAACTTTATCATGTTTATTATATGGTTTTAGAAGTTTGATTTTTTTCATAGTCAAGTTAATGAGGGCAATTAAAAAGTGGGCAAACTCAACCATTTTCTCAAATTTGGTAGTATTTTCTCAACCATTTTCTCATAGGGCCTCCCCTTTCTAGTTTCTTGGTTGGTTGGTCAGCAAGAAGCAAACACATTTTTCATGTTAAAGTTTCGCCTCTCAAGTAATGTATCAAAACCATATTCTCTTATGAAAGGCATATGGACAAGTAGGAAATGAAAAAAAACAAGATTGTATTTGAGCTTATCATTGAAAAAATAATGCGTTGGGACTTGTTTGATGGAGCATATAAAGGGACTCTAGGTATATGTGGTGCTAACAGAATTATATTTATTTTCAAACCTACAAAGTTGCTCAAACAACATGGAAAAACTAAACTCACTCTTGATTTTATTGAGGTTTGATTGATTTTATTAAGATTAGCTTCTGAAAGGTACATCCAAAACCTACAAATATAAGGGACTCTCAATCAGTAATAGAGTGGGTAAATGGAGAAATCAATTCTAACTTTGCTTTTGGAACTCCTGTTTAATCAAGTTAGGATTTTATTGGAAAGTTCAACCACTACTCCAGAGCACACATGTGCACATAATATTCAAGTAGATGTAGTCTCAATACATGGACTAGGTGTTGTTGTTGTCTCCGTCTGATCAGGATCCTTGTAATTATTGACTTATCATTGATTTGTTAGTTAAAACAAGCATGAATGTATGAATCGTCATATTAAAGGAAGAAACACACAAAACACACATGCACTATAAAATCACACAAAACCACCTGATAACAGAGTTCATCCCTAGGGGACCACGTCTCTCAGCCTTCTCTTCAATGGGGAGGTCGTTTCTTTATTATCTAAACAAAAATATCAAGTACATGGAAAATATGGATTTATACATCGATACCTTGGTGTTTAGAGAGAAGTTGTCGCTTGGATCCACAAAGGGGCTATACCAGTAGCTATAAAATAAGGCGATGGTGAAAAATGAGTCCAAATAATCCCACCTTCTATTTACAAATTCTACAACAAAATCTTCCTCTCTTTTGCATAACAATGGCTATATGGAGGACAAAGTCTCCAAGAGCTCCCAAACTCTCACAAAACTATCTCCAAGTTCTCACTCCACCAAGGATTTCTCCCCCAAAAGATTGGCCCTCCACCAAGAATATGGCTTCCCCTCCCCATGAACAATGGGGGGTTTATATATCTTGTGTGAACCCTTAAATGACATGTTTGAAATAAATCCAAATTGGTCCATTCTTTGGACTTTGTTACAACCACTTTATAAATGGTTAATTCATAAACAACCACTTGTTTATACAACATCAGGAATCATTCTCCGGACTTGTGAGTAATATCAAGTCAGACTTGTGAGTCATATCAAGTCCTATGTATCCTCATATGATTGAGGTGGTGATGTATTATTGTAAAGGTTTTGTTTAATATCAAGATGAGTCTTGTGAGTAATATCAAGACTAGACTTGTGAGTAATATCAAGTCAAGCATTCTCATAGAAGGTACCATATGAGAATGGATCTCCAAATGTGGAGATGATCTTGTGTTGTATCAATATTGAAGTATTGTGTTGTATCAAGATTGTGGACCTCCATTTGTTGAGGTAGTTATACTATGTGATATATTGCTAGTCATGGCCACTCAGTGCTATAAGTCTCCTTTAGGGCTTAGCTACCCCTAGAGTGAATTACTTTAGCATTTGACTATATGGCTCGGGGTAATATATATGATCATGAGTATGTATGGAATAATTATTCTAAGCATGATATGATAAGATGGATACATAATACACATATGGACCATGCTTTATTTATCTAATGATAATGAGATAAATCATAGAGAAAGAGAATTCGAATTGCCCATGCAAATGTCTGAGTGGACTCAAGTTATAGAGCTTCAGAAAATATGAATACCTCAATCAATATATAACTCAAAGCGTCAATTTAACTATTAATCAATGTAATCAGTTAAGTAAAGAAGAGTTTAATGTTCATTAATTAGCATGCATCAGTTAACTAAAGAAATCCATGCAAACGTTAATAGTAGAAATTGTGCATGGATAGCACTAAGAGTGAAGCACTGATGACACTTAAGTTAGTCTATTAACTAAGTGATCAACATTCAGTTAAAGATTGAGTTCAGTTCATGTTCAGTTAAACATTCAATTCAAGTTAGTTAACATTCATTTCAAGTCAGTTAACATCCAATTCAAGTAAGTAAACATTCAATTCAAGTCAATTAACATTCAGTTCAAGTCAGTTCAACATAGTGAACACTCAGTTAAATCTAAGCGAGGAAAGGAAGAATGATAATGTTTGCATGGAGGGAGTTCTAGCTATCTCCTCCTTGTGAATGCACTATGTGGTGCTCTCAGTCTGTTTACTGAGCCTCCTATGTGCTACCTTCTGCATGCTACAATTTTTGGCTTGTTATTAATATGCTAGGCATATGGCCAGTTCAATAAAGTTGCATACAGTTGTTTTTGCAGGATTGCATTGGATATTTCTTCTCTACTGCTAAGGTGATATCTCTTATCGGGAAATATCATTTTTTTTTTGTAAACCATTCTTTGTAAATCTATTTATCATACTCAAAGAATTACTGGGTTTGTCATCTTCCATGTTTGGAGGGTTTTCCCAAGGTATATTGTGTCTCTTATGGTTGATTGATTTATATGGATGATTTATGGAGTTGATTTATATGGTTGATATATTTATGATATTTATATGTGGCTGATTTATTTATGAGATTCATATATGGATGATATATTCATATGTGTATGAATTATGAAATTCATATATGTTGAAATTGATCGATAACAGTTGTAAAGTTCAAGATTCTCCGATTTTGCTCAAACATCAACATGGTATCAGAGCATAGGGAGTGAAAGAGCTTAGTTTTTTGCAGAAATATATTCCTACGTAGGCCTTGAAGAGTTGAACAAAATATTTCATCCATCACATCGATCTGTGTTCAGTCGAAAGACCACTTTGAAGGTACTTCGAACTTCAACACATGGAAGTCAAGGGTGTTGAATATTCTTGAAGAGCATAACCTTAATGGTTATGTATCCATAGTGGAAGATGAGCCTACCACCAATCAAGGGTGAATAAACTTCAAAAATAATCAAGCAAAGGCCAAGCATATCATCTTTGATTCGGTTAAGAACTACTCATGTCCATGATCATTATATTGAAGACCACAAGGGATTGTTTTGATACACTCGCCAATCGTTTCAAGAAAAGGCCTTGAGTCAAGAAGAGGGGCACATCCAAAGCAAGTTCGTGTACACTAAAGAGGATAATATTGTCCTCGTGGAAAGAATGAAGAAAGTAATAAATCCTTTCACTACAAATAAGCTCTTCAATTCAAGTGAACAAAGAAGGACTATGGCATTTTCCCCAAGGGTGCAGAGATCAAGAGAGAGCCCACACATTTCAATAAAATATAAATGTTTTTTTATTTTGATTGTTATATGATGTTATAAATCATATCTAAAGGTTTTTTTAATATGTTTCATAATTTGCATATAGAGATCTGTATTCCTGGAATTTGGAATTGTGTTGAGCATATACATTAATGTTTGTCTTTTATTAGCATATTGTCAATCTCATGAGTCCATATTATGTGATATAATATAAGACTTATGTATAACTAATATATACTTATATAGGACTGATATAAATATGAAAATTTCCTTCATAAGACATGAGATAGAGGGTTGCATGCTTGCTTCATGAGCTATGAATATAGGACTGTATGATTGGTCATAATATATAAGATAGAGGGATTCATGCTTTCTTCATGAGATATGAAGATGGGGCTGGATGTTTACTTCATAAAATATGAATTTTTTTAACTTATATAGGATTGATATAGGGTTGAAAAACATCACATAAGATATGAATGGGGTTATGTCAAAACATTGATTTAGTATATGTACATAACTATGTGAACCATTTCCAGTATGTTGAAAGTTTTGACATGATTACATTTCTTGGTTATGTAATGTTATTAATCATTTGAATATTTTTTCTTGTACGGAAAAACATATTCCCTGACCTACAAGAATAAAATGACATGTAATCATTCAGATGGTTTATCCTGGAAAAAAAACAAGATCGGGAGGTTCCTAGATTTCTTAGGAGGAAGATATAATAAAAGCTCTAGTTCTATTCGTTCAAATGTAAAGACTCCCGAAGGTAATGTATTTATCTTAATTATATTCATGTATGTGTTATATATAGAGGAGTATGAGTCTCTGTGGTGGAGGACTAAAATTTACAACTCCCACATCCTAGATGTTGAGAGGGAGAAGTTAGATTTAATGGCTCAAGGAAAACCAATGGAACTGGTTAGTTAAAATCCTTCTATGTAGAAACATGCATGGTGCTCATATTCAGAAGGAAGCTATATGTAAGAATATTGAATGATTTTTAATTTTAGAGGTGAAAGTGTCATTAGATAAGGTTTTTTTTGTTGAAAAAATGTTCAATAGAGTTCCTGAAAGGGGTCAAGAACAATGGATTATAAATTCATGATCACACACATAATGATAAATCTGTTTCTTATTCAGATTTGTACAATATCATAGATGATAGATATATCTATGCAGGGCCCAAGATTAGGTATATGATTTAAAGTTAGTACATGGACATGTACAACAAAACATGTGTTGTGTTACCTGCTTGGTACAAGAGTATGTGGATTCAAACATGTCATAGTTAGTAAAAGTAAGTTTCATGGATACATGGATTCTGACTAGTACAGTGATTAAGAAATATTACATCAAAGATGTTGCTCAAATAGAGAGTATTGTAAATAAGTAAGACTTTAAAAAGATCCTAGTTAGTTATATATGAGACATGGTGTAGAAATGAGTTGTGTAACTCTTGTACATATCCAAAGATGATAAATATTACCAATGTATTTACTAAACCTCTGTCTGGAACAATCTTGGTATAATATGAAAGACTCCTCTAGTTGAAAAGGGTGTATTGATGTATCTTCACAGGAAGAAACAATTAAAAGTCCGCAAACTAGTTAGTCATGATGCATGACTCAGGCATCCAAGGGTTGTGATATCTTGTGGAGAAAATACACTTGAGCAGAGACATGGTCAAATTCTCATAAACTATTGGATACTCAAGAAGAGTTATAGTGTAAACTGTCAGAGAACAATTAAAACCTCTTGGATAGGTTAGATAGCCATGTACTTGGATATGTGGGGTACCGTGATATGAAAATACTATGGAAGTGATCAAGCCTTGAAGAACATGACAGAGAATGGAAAGCTCGCTGAGAACTTCTTCAAATGGTAGAAGATTCTTGGAGTCAATAATGTTGAATATTGAAATAAAATATAAGACTTTATTTATGCATGATATTACACATTTAACGTGTTGCATATGATGGATATGAAATCCATAGTTTATATTTTAGAGAAACTTCATTTTGAATAGAATCTAGATGATGCAACTTTGAATAAGTAGTTGGTTGGTCTCTTAAAGTACCTAGAAGACCTGTTGTGTTTTTATGCTTGTGGATAAGAATTTGTTTGAGTACATTTGAGTTACATTAGAATAGGTTATTTATTGTATATTAATACATAGTAGACCTATTATATAGCTTGGGATTAGTTATGTGTATTGTGGTTAATACTGTATAAGATAAATGTATTTTGTGGATAATACTACTTGTTGGGGAGTAGTGTAGATTGGGATGCTACCTACTAGGGTGAAATACTTGAAGCCTACATTTATTAGGTGTTAATAGTCAAGCTTTCTAAAAAACCCTATGTGTTATAATATAACAAATTGAGATGAAGTTTTACTTCATCAAAGTCATGGTCATGTAAAGTAAAACTTCAATACATAGCTATTTATTAGCATATCGCAAATTTGTGGACAAGCCGTTGTCGGTGATGAATTTGAGATACTTCTGAGATAAGATTGGTATGGTAGGAAATTATTGGTAAATCAGAGAATGTATCCCTCTCTGAGAGGGAGTGTTGTTTGTACATCAACAAGAGTCATTCCCTGGACTTGTGAGTAATATCAAGTCGAACTTGTGAGTCATATCAAGTCCTATGTATCCTCATATTATTGAGGTAGTGATGTTGTATTGTAAAGCTTGTGAGTAATATCAAGACTATACTTATGAGTAATATCAAGTCAAGTATTCTCATAGAAGGTACCCTGTGAGAATGGATCTCCAATTGTGGAAATGATCTTGTGTTGAATCAAGATTGAAGTATTGTGTTATATCAAGACCATAGACCACCATTTGTTCAGGTGGTTATACTATGTGATATATTTCTAGTCATGGTCAATGAGTGCTATAAGTCTCCTTTAGGTCATAGCTACCCATAGAGTGAATTAATTTATCATATCACTATATTCCTCAGGGCGATATATGTGATCATCAGTATGTATGGAATAATTTTTATGAGTATGATATGATAAGATGGATAAATAATACACATATGGAACATGCATTAATTATTTAATGATAATGAGATAAAGCATAGAAAAAGAGAACTCGAATTGCCCGTGAAAATGTTTGAGTGAACTCAAGTTATAAAGCTTCAATAAAATATAAATTCCTTAATCAATGCCTCAGCCAAAGCATCGGCTAAACTATTAATGAATGTAATCAATTAAGTAAAAAAGAGCTTAATGTTCATCAATTAGCATGCATCAGTTAAATAAAGATATCCATGAAAAAGTTAATAATAGAAATTGTGCATGGATGGCACTAAGAGTGAAGAACTAATGAGACTTAAGTCATCTTATTAACTAAGTGATCAGCAGTCAGTTAAAGGTTGAGTTCAGTTCACATTCAATTAAAAATTCAGTTCAAGTCAATTAACATTCAATTCAAGTAAAATTAACATTTAGTTCAAGTAAGTTAACATTCAGTTGAAGTTAGTTCACTTTCAATTCAAGATAGTGAACATTCAGTTAAAGCTAATTGAGGAAAGGACACGGAAAGGAAGGGCGCTAATTTTTGCATGGAGGAAGACCTAGTTAGCTCCTACTTGTGAATGCACTATGTGGTTCTCTTAGTGTGTTTGTTGTCCCTAGGTAAGTTGCATAAAGTTTTGTCCATAATTTTTGAACTCCAATTGAGGTGTGAACAGAGCTGTGACTAAGCAGAGACAAAAATGGTCAACTCCATAATTTTGGGCAAATTTTAGTGGAAACATTAAATGTATGCGGTGAATAGTTTGAAAGGTTGTAGAATTATGGGTAGTGGGAACGGGATGTACAATCAACCATTCGAGGCTGTAAAAATGTACAAGGGATAAGCTTTAGGGGGTTCAGAAGATAAGATAGATCCAGTCGAGGGTAAGTTCTGAAAAAGTATGTAATATTGTGTGATGTAGTGAGAAGAATGAATAAGAGTTATGGAGGTAAGGTAATTCCAATCAGCAAGCTATGTGCATGGATGTAATGTAATGGAGTTTTGGGGATATATTTGTAGGTTGTGTGTGTAGAACTAAGTGTTTAAGACACGACTCATGCCAAATGAAGTGGGATTTTGTGGTTTCCTCTTGTATCGGTCTCCACGTTAAATTCTATGTGTCGAATTGTGTATGTTCATTTTCTGTTTGATGTTTTTTACTTAATATGACTATTAATATATCCATTTTTCATGATGAAGTGCAATTCTAAGGATTAAATGTGTTGGTAGATGTGATTAAGACCGTGTGATGTCTCTATATGTTGTTTTTTATGTTAAGTGTTGATGTTCATTTACCCATATGCATCGTTGGGTACTATGTTCGGTATTGGCATGAAAAGATCCCCTTCTATCATTGCGGAAGCATGGTTCCTATATTCCCTATAGGTATCTTGGGTGAGACTTCACTTGCATTGCAAGTTTTTCCAATGAGGTTATGCTCTATTGGGCCGATGCCTTAGGTTTTTTGGGTTGGGTTAGAAGGTTGAACCTGGGTTAGTCGATGCAAGCCAATAAATGGTTCTATTTTCGGGATCGGGATCATCATGAAGGGGACATGTTTTGGCATCTAATGAAGCCTGGGATTCAATATTGGGTGGACTAGAAAGCTTGAGGATTTGCACAAGAAGAAATTAAGGGGTCGCAGTTGACTCTGACAGAATGGTTAGGAATGTATGTTTACTCGGGTGTTCATGAGATTTTATTTAGTAAATTTCCTATTATATTGTATGAATGGTTGGTGAGGTTAGAAACTCAAAAGACAAATTTTCAAGGCTAAGAACCTAGGGGGTAGACTCCTTAACTGATATGAAGGTTGGAGAGTGTTATTAATCCTGTCTCCAGGGCTGTCGACTTCTGGGTTGATACCATTTTGGAAGGACATGTTATTGATATAATTGTAGATACTAATAAGTCATATAAGGAATTTGAGAGAGAATTTTTCCAAGGTCCTAGAGGTAGATATTTGAAGTCCTTAAAACTATGGATTAAAATGTTATTATGTGAAAAGGGAATCCCAAGGATGGAATCTAATGAGTAAATCATTGTGCACGGAGGACATGGGTCATGACGGAAAGAAGGCCTGGACAAGATGGGCAGAGTAAGATGAGATGCTACCAACTAATAGTGATACTGATGAAGAGGGTGGTAGCCTAAGGAGTGGAAGAAGATTCTAGTCAGGTAAACGGAGAAGAAATGTGACTTTGAGAGAGATTTGTAGTGTCATGGGAAGAGAGGACTACGAGTTGGTGCCACATATCGATGAAGATTCTTGCGACAAAGGGGAGGAATATCATATTATTTCTAAAGACAAGGAAGAGGTGTTAGATCCGTACCAGTCCCAATACTATGACATACACACAACTCCATGTACATCTCCGGTATCAAAGGTAATATCTAAAAGTGTTTCAAATTGCTTTCTGTCAAATCAGAGTAATAGTAATATTCAAGATAGTGGTCAAAACGTTCCTATTGGTGGTCCATCTAATTCAGGTTTGTCAGTAATCCAAGTGCATAGGATGGATGGGGAAGACATGAAGTTGCCTATATTCAATGGGAATGTGTTGGAAGACCCTAAGCAACATTAGTTTTTGTGCGAGGATGTTTGGAATGTGCGACACATCAAGGATGAATCCATAAAAAGAGCTAAGATGATAACAACCTTTAGGGTTCGTTCTCTCGATTGCTATATGAAGTTTTATGTGGTCCATGTGGGAAACCTTGAGATGTAATTACATTATATTCAAACTGAGCTAATAGATGGATTTAAGAAGCCCAAGTTTGAGCCACATTGTATCATAGATTTGAAGGAGATCAAGCATATGTCTAGTGAATCTGTCTAGGATTTCGACCAGAGATTCAAGAACCTAATGGATAAGTTAAGATTCAAATGTATTGCATCAAACATATAGAATGGTTCATTGGTACACTACTACCCCGTATTTGTTTCCCCCTAATGCAACAGAAGATAGTGTCCCAGATAGAATCTCTCAATATTTCTATGAAGTTAGAAGCTTCGCTAGTTGGGGAAACTAGCACGGAAATGATGCAAATTCATTCACAAGTAGATGAACTAACATTGAAAATACAAGATATCAAGAAAGGACATAAATCCATGAGGAATTCTGGTGTACGAGATGTAAAAGTGAAGGCCATCATAAGGATTCATGTCCAACCTTCCTAGATTACCTTGCATCAATAGCACTGGATCTGTTAAGTTCACAAGGGATTCCATGGTGTTGATTCTTCCAACCAAAAGGTCATCGTTCAAAAGAATGTATTTAGTAACATAATATAGTAAGTACACCTGCTAGTATTTATTGTAAGTTATTTCGATCTATGGGACATGATGAAAAGGACTATAGGGCATATGATTTGCTGCAGGAAAAGACAGTGGATACCTACTTAATGAAGAATGATGAGCAAATGCAAGTTGAATGAGCTCATGCACAATCCCTTAAGCCAAGGTGGGCGGTGCATTTAGAGTTCGAGGACAAGGACTAGGATTTGGTTGAGGACAAGACCAAATTATTTGTTATGATTGTGGAAGAAAGGGACACTATGCTAGAGACAACACCAATCCTATGTCAATATGTTCATACCGTGAAGCATTGGGTCATACTATTGAAGAGTGCCCATAGTTTATTGCTAAGTGGCAAGCCAAATAATGATGAATCATAACTAAATCCCAAATTCGAATCAGAAAGTTGAGAAGACATCTATTGAGCCTCGAGAACCTACCATTGTTGTTTTAATAAGGGGCGGTGATGCGACTGGAGATGATTGAGGAGAACCATGAAAAAATACAAGAGTTCAACTTGTGGTCCAAAAGAAAGTACCATTCAATATCCAGAAGGAAAATGGAATCTTCTTTGATGCACGAAATGACTTTGTGGATAGAAATCGTGCTTCAAAATATATTTATTTTCTGGTGTGTTGTAAAGGAAAGTTTCCTATGGATAGGGTTTAAGAGGCCATCAATGTACTGGGGTTGAAAGGTGGATGAAAATGGTTCTGCAAGAAAATATAAACAATATTCAGAGATTAGAATGGTTCATACCTTATCCAAACGAAGGTTGATCCAAGCAACCCATCAATCCTCTTCTTGCTCCTCTCACTCCTCTTGCTCCAAGAGACCTGCAAAACGAATTATACCTTCCTCAAACCATTATGACCACATATAAAGCAATGATAATCATATAAACATGAAATAATAATCTGATTAACATCAAAATATGATAATAAACAAAGATTCAATCACACATTGAACAATGATTTGGGAAGAAGAAGGACATCACATATTTATTAATCTTGAAAACAAGTACAAGTATACCTTATCTTCAAGTTGGGAACTTCACAAAACCTTGATCCAGTTCTGCTACTTCTCTTCTCCAAGGAACTCAGCCTCCAAGCTCTGCAACACAAGGAGAAAGATTCTAGGGAAAAGGTGTGGGCAGAGAGAGCTCCAAATCCTCCAACATAACAATGCAAAGATTCAAGTCCCTTCTCATGGACCTCCCTACCTCTATTTATATGCTGCTGAAGAGATAGGATCGAAGATAAATTAGTTACAACTGAAGGAGTCAGTTGCATAACTAACCAAACTACCCAAATTTTGAAAAATGCATTTTTTGACATTTTTAAGAGGAATACGTGGGTTGCAAAGACATCAGTCACGTACGCAGGAGGTATACGTGGGTTCTAATGAAAAAATTCATGTATTTAAGGCATACACAAGTATTATATATAGCAAGTCACGTACATACATGAGTTTCCTTAATGAAACTCGCATATACATAAAAAAATCTCATTTTTAGGGTATTTATAGGCATTTTCAGACTTTGGTGTATTATGGAAAGTTTTAGCTAACTAAATATCTTTCCAATGGTGTAGAGATGAGGTCAAATAGAGTTATAGAAATCAAGATATGGGTCCTTCAAGTTAGGTGTTTTTTCAGTGAATTTCATGAAGTGTCGTCATGGAAGTGTCGACATGCGACAAAGTCATGGGAAATTGGTCACAGGCAGAGATGTGTCATTTTGAGATATAACAAATTCCCCCTAATGTATAAGGTTAGAAGGGAAGACGATAGCTGAAATACATTATAAAGGAAACAACTGAGTA
Organism: Pseudotsuga menziesii; assembly: GCA_001517045.1. NCBI lineage: Eukaryota > Viridiplantae > Streptophyta > Pinopsida > Pinales > Pinaceae > Pseudotsuga > Pseudotsuga menziesii. The sequence continues at coordinate 52,964 of LPNX010969926.1, forward strand.
TGGAGAGAGCAGAGAATCCAAGATCAAAAGGCTTGAATGAAGGTACCTGAAAGATACATAAATGTCAGACAAAACTGATCTCTAGGACATACAAGTCCATATGCAAAACATCGCCATAAAGATACAGGCGGATACAACATATGTATAAGTGAGGAAACTATCATGGTAGCTCAATATGCAAAAAGAAACCATATCAAATCTAAAGGAGTCATGGCCACAAATGAACAAGGTGGATCCATAATCAACAATCGATTATAGCCACAAAAATACAAGGTGGATCTATGTCTCAACAAAATGTCATATAAAGTGTAACAAGGTCTTGCGGAACTTGGGAAATAGAAAAATGAATGATGATGCTACTATCGGCCCAATGTCTTCAATCCAAACTACCCAAAAGGTACAAATCCTAACCATGTGAATAAAGGATTTGAAGTCAAACATGGAGGAAACCGTTTGATTACCAGTCAATAATGAGAACCATTAACAAACGCGAGGGAAAACACCATTAATAAAAATGGTCCCCAAGGTACCTAGTACATTCTAACAAGTGTGAATAAAAGGACTTGAAGTCGAACACTTGAAGAATCCATTAAGTAGGAGACAATAAGGTATTCCCACTACCCAATAGCGAGGGAAATTGCCATTTATGACTACAATCCCCAAGGTATTGTCATAAACCTATAAATATCATTCCCAAATCAAGATGTGTTGTAGTCGATAGGAAGAGATCCATTGGAAGGAAGTCATTAAGGCATCCTTTATCATCCAACACGAGGTAGTCAAATACTAAATGGATCTTCAATTGGTACAAAATTTCACAACAAGGACCGTCGAAGACATGATGTAATGAACTGATGCCAGGGAATGGCCGACACAAAAGGTCGAGGCAGCTGCAGAATGGCCGACAAAGTTTTAATCCTTGAACAATGAGCATGAAACAAAAATGACTTAGGAAAATTTTGACACGAAAGGAACAATGACACAAATCTGCAATGTAGGAGACATTGACAGATTCCCCATATAATTGGAAAAGAAGCCAATGGGAGGAGTAAAAAACTCTGAATCGGGTTAAGGTCAAAACACTAGGACCCAACTGTTGATAGATTCAAAACTGGTGCTTTGTTCAAGTAAACAAGACTTGCTTCCATGATGTAAAAAACAAGTGAATGAACTTCCCTTCCCCTCTTTCTTGTAAAGGTTTAACGAGTCCAAGAAAGTAAACTCGAGACCATCTTGATTTTTGGCAAGCTCGAAGAAGAGACATAAGAATGCTTGATAAAGCACTAATTTGTGGATTTTACGAGCTCAAACTAGACATGCTCGATGATGTTTTCATAGTTTAGAGAGTCTGAAAACTCCAAAGAAGACTCTAGGGGGGGATTTTTCGTACAATTTAGTCTCATGAGGCCGAAAAAGTATAAAACAAACCACAAAAGAACTCTCTTAGCTTATGAAGAAGTAAGGTGCACATTTTTCGTACTTAGTTGGGGAGGTCCAAAAAATGTTAAATTACCACCTACCCAATGCTCCTTCAAAAGCAACATATAGCCCGCGTTTTACGAGTGTGAAGGAAGGCAAGATCACTCAGAAAGATCCATTTGAGTACGACAATTGGGGCTTACAACAATAAAATCGATGCTTTGTTCTTTAGTGTTTAACAAGCATGACAAAGACATAAAGTAAACTATGAATCTTTTTCATGTTTAGGTCCAGAGCACGAAAAAGAGAAAACTAAGCTCATAACAGGGGTTCCTTTTCTGTAATTTTAGTACCTCAGGTCCAGAAAAGTGATAAACCTATGCCTAAGAATACTCTTCTCAATTTCAAATAAAAGAGAGTGATCATTTCTCGTATTATTCCACATGGTCCTAGAAAGTGATAACCTACCACTAATGTGGATTCCCATTCACATATTCTTAACGAGCCTAAATGGACCAGTTTACTTGGTAGTAAAGTCTATTTTGAGGAGTCAGACCTGGGCCTAAAGAAAATCAATATTTTTTCGGTGAAGTTTTAACGATTTTGGAAAATTCAACTCGCGGCCTCCTTACTTTTTTTAACGAGCTCAAAGGAGAGTAGAAAGAATGCTCTAAATGCGAGGAGATGGGGGCAGGTGAAACGAGTTCCAAGCGCAAGGAACAAACCTATGCATAATGCAAGGAAAATGAGCAGGATAAAGACACTCAGGGAATGTATCCTCAAGGTAAAGGGTGTCAAGTTGCAAAGGAAAAATGATACAAGGATTAGCGAAGATAAGAACAAAGATGAGGGCTTATACAATGAGCTCAAAGCGTGGAAGTCGGCAACAGACTCATAAGCGCAAGCAGGGCACATGCAAATGCAGTTATAGCTTGAACAACAAGACAAGGTCAATAAACAGTTCTGAATCCAACTAAGAATCCTGTCTCCAAGACACAACAACATCAAGATCATATTTAGAAGAAAATATCTGATGCAGGTCACTTTGGTAGAAACACATGTGACTTTGCTATCTTCTACAAAAGGAAAAGTCAAGGCAAAATCAACCAAAGGAGATTCTATAGCACCAAGGCCTGAGGATTTAAGATCAATAAGATCAACCTCAAAAGGAAACAAAAAATCAACAAGGGAGATAGAGTCTGCAGAAATAAACTCAGTATCACAGGAGTTGAAAAATTAATAAGAAAAATCAAACTTATCAGGATCACTGACTTGCTGTTCGAAGGGAGAGTCCAAAAAATCAAAAAGACCAAAAGAAGGAGATCGATCAACAGAAAGATCAATCTTACTAAGAAAATTAGGGTTAGACTTAGTCACAACTGAACCAACATCCAATAGAAGATCAGAATGTATCAAAGACTCTAGGAAGACTTCATCCGAAGGAAGGAGATCATTTGAGAAAAGACACATGTCTAAAATTTCAAATGGATCGACAGAGTGGAGAGCAGGCTCCATGGTCTGTATACAATGAGTCACCTAGTCAACTGCTGGGACCAATTCCCAAGAAGTTAAGCATGAAAACAGAGGCTTCTTCTCAGTATCAATTGAACGCAAAGGACATGAGGCCACATAGCTCACCTGTGGCGGGGTAGTGTCTATGGAAACACTAGGAATTAGTAAAGGAAAGACTTGGTCTCTAGTTAGGTCAGGAGATGGATCAAGAAAATCCAACTAATCAATAGTGACAATTTCTTTGCCATGATTAAAGTACATTACATGAAAGAATGTTGACACCACTGCTTGCATGGCATAGACATAATCACGTCCAAGGAGCATATTGAAGTCCAAGGGGTCTTCTATCACCATGAATTCAACTAAGAGGGTCTTCCCACCCAAAGTAGCATGTGTTTGAGCAAGAATTCCCAAGGCTGTACAAGTTCTTCTATCAAACACCAGTAACTTACTAGCAGTCGACACAAGGCTGGGAGATCCCATGCCTCATCAAGCACAAGCAGAAAAATACTAACCGAGGCTCCTTCATCAACAATACAATGAGAAATTGTGTATGGTTAAACTTTTACCTTTATCTGGAAAGCCGCCTCAAAAGGAAGGTGCAGCTCAACTAGGCTATCCCAATCAAAGGAAGCGATCTGAGAGCTTGGTGGGGGTTCATCCGAAGTGAGTTCAGTGCCCCCTTGTTCAGTAAGTTCTAAACTGGCAGTGAAGAAAATGTGACTAGCACACACTTCACTCTCCAAAGGAAGAGAGGGATTTATCGACAATGGAACTAATTCAATCGCTTCGTAAAAGTCACTCTCCGAAGAGAGAGTGGGATTGACCAAATGTGACATTGGTTCAATCATCTTAGGATCACTCTCTGAAAGAAGAGTGGGATTGAACAAAGCTGAGATTTGTTCAACCACTTGATCAACCAAAGGTTGAGTAGGTTGCTAAGAAACTATAGGTTGTTCAGGAGAAGGAAATTCTTGAGTCTTGGACCACACTCTTCGCACCTCTGCGATAGCAGGGCACTAGTGAGTAAGATGATTTCCCTCACATAGCTTACAAGGGAACTTAAGTTTGCACTTCAAATGACCAGTTTTCTCAATGGTGTCAACATGACTAGCAATGGCTGACTGTTTTGTCTCAGCATGGCCTACAGAGGATGAGATGTTTCTCCCAGCATGACCAACAGAGGTTGGGTGACTGGGTCCAACCTGACTAAGAGAGGCTGGTTGTTGAAAAAATTTAGTATGTTAAAAAATGGGATGACGATGAAACCAAACTCTTTGCACCTCCACAATAGAAGGAATTTATAAGTAAGGTGGTATCCCTCACAAATCTTACAAGGAAACTTGGGCTTGTGTTTTGAACAGGCAGTCTTTTCAACAATGTTAACATGAATCATATTGGCTAACGCATTATCTCCAGCATGAACCACAGAGGATGAAAGAATTCCTCCAGCATGACTTGCAGAGGCTGAGAGAATGGATCCAACATGACTTATAAAGGTTGGATGAACACCAACAGCATGAACAACAAAGGCTAAATGGTTAAGATCAATATGCTTTGCATCAGTTGAGTGTGTGCCCCCAGCATGAACCTCAAAGGCTGGGTGGATGGATCCAATATGAATTGTAGAGGTTGGATGGGGAGATTCAACTTAAACATCATAGGTTGAACGGGTGCCCTCAGCATGAAATACAGATGCTGAGTTACTAGATCCAACATGACCTGGAAAGGTTGGAAGGATCTCACCAACATCATCAACAGAGGTTGGATGGTGAAGATCAACTTGACTTGCAGAGGTTGAGTGCTTAGATCCAACATGACCTGCAGAGGTTGCATAGATGCCCCCAACATGAACCACAGAGGCTGGGTGGTGAGGTTCAACTTGACTTGTAGAGGTTGAATGGGTGTCCCTTTGCTTATGTGCCTTCTTCCTATTCCTCCTTCTTTTACTCCTTTTAGACTGTTGGTTACTAGTGTCAGTACTTTCACTGTATGAGGTAGAAGGAGTAGGAGAATCAACTATAGGTGAAGGGGAAGCAATGTTTGTATGCCCTTGATATAAGGAGCTTACCTGAGAAGCATCATGAGCATTTAGGACAGTTGGAGTGGAAAACAACCACACCGGTAGACCTAGCGTGAATCCAGGTGGATTTAGGGTGTCCATTAAGGGAACACCAACATTCCCCGTGAGAGGCATAGTACAAGGACTTCTCAGCATGGGTATCTCTTAGTTGGTGTTTAAAGGAGTGTTAGCCATATTTTCAAACAAAAATACAAAGTCTGAGGTTGACAGGAAACCACAAGTACGAAGCATACACCTGAAGGAAAACTAAGTACAGACAAACCACACAGCACTCACTAAAAATTCCTAAAGTCAAACAGACAAACATGTATAAGATATGCTTTCCAGAATAAAGTTGATAGATAGTTACTTGGCGTCCCTATAGATATTCTTAGGCAAAAGCGGAGGAACCACCCACCACCCTCTCACACCTTCTACAGGGGTTACCTTCCAAGCCCATCCAAGGTCAACTAGAAATAGCCTTCCGTTGTACCTGTGTATGAACCCTAGATGTCAAAGAGACTACAGGCTACCTTAACTATATTAATAGTTTGGGGGGACAGTCGCAAGCCTGGTTCATATGCATGGGCATGGTAGCAAATCCCAAAGCCCTGTCTAAGATAGAATCCCCAGATGCGCAAAAACCTTGGTCTACGCTTTGGCAAGAAATTGGAGGGTTATCTCCTTAGTCCAAGCCTCCACGCGGCCTCGTGATTAACTCCTGTTTGAGAGGAGCTTCCCAGATACAATCAACATAGAAAATGGTTTACCTAGCGATTGGCCAACTACATCTAAAATTTAATACTTGTGGAGACTTAAAACTCCCTAATCCACAATTCTAGCATAAGCTAGTTGGTGTAGGAGCCTATAAAATAAAACTTACTAATAATTTTTAAATTATATCATTCATTTTAACAGGATTTTTTTAGTTAGAGGTAAATGGCATGAAAATTATGTGGTGTTTTGACTCAAAGTTGACACAAAATGACCAAGCAAAGAGAAATGAAATGCAAAAAACAAAAACTATTCTCTTTCTTTTTCAAATAGAAACTTTAAAGCCACAAAAGAACAATTTATTTTTTATTTTTTTTAAAAACAATTATATGCCATGCAATCTAGACTAAAAACCTAATCTACATGCATATAAAGCAAATATGTGTTTTTTTATTTTTCTTTTATAAATGCAAAATAAAAACAGCCTATCAACTAATGCAAGCAAGTAATGTAAGCAAAGAAAATAGACAACTACTCTACACCCCACAAACAAACCCTAGGTTTCCCTAAAGTTGGATATAACCTTTCTTGGAAGGAAGGCTCACAAAACTAAACAAGCCAACAACTTTGGAATGAAGAGACTGAGCAATAATACTGACATAAACAAAGGTCAATAAGTCCCAAGTATCAATCTAAACCTACAAACAGAGGCTGCTCAGTACCTTGTCCAATAAGGTCAAGCCAAAGAAGGAGGTGGGGGGGAAGGCAGTGAAAATAAGTTCAAAGACTTGAAAGAAACTTACAATATAGACAAAGAGAACCTAATATAGATAAAACAACCTCTCAGGAGTCATGCACATGCAGAGGACCCTTAAAGACCCTACAAACAACCCTCAAATCACCCAAAAACCCTAAAAAATGATGAAAGAACAAAAATTTATGTGCATACGCAGGTTTCCTTAAGGAAGGTTGTGTATGAAACATGGGTTGAAGGTAGTGCAAGTCACGTATACAACATAGACATGCAACTGTTTAGCCTGAAAGTTGCGTATGGATGACAAAAAGCACAAAAAAGGGTCAAAAATTGATGTAGGAAGGCGAGAAAGGTGTTCCAACAGACTCAAAAGGTGTTCCTAACTTGTAAGAAGGACCTGAAACCTTACTAAAGGATAGAAGAAATCCAAAGAAACCCCAAACAGATAAGGCTCTCCCCAGCAGAGTCACCAATTCTGTTGTAAAAGAAAGTTTCCTATGGCTAGGGTTTAAGAGGCCATCAACATACTGGGGTTGAAATGTGGATGCAAATGGTTCTGCAAGCAAATATAAACAAGATTCAGAGATTAGAATGATTCATACCTTATCCAAACGAAGGTTGATCCAAGCAGCCCATCAATCCTCTTCTTGTTCCTCTCACTCCTCTTGCTCCAAGAGACCTACAAACCATTATGACCACATATAAAGCAATGATAATCAAATAAACATGAAATAATAATCTGAATAACATCAAAATATGATCATAAACAAAGATTCAATCACACATTGAACAATGATTTGGGAAGAATAAGGACATCGCATCTTTATTAATCTTGAAAACAAGTACAAGTATACTTCTCTTCAAGTTGGGAACTTCATGAAACCTTGATCCAATTCTGCTGCTTCTCTTCTCCAACGAGCTCAGCCTCCAAGCTCTGCAACACAAGGAGAAAGCTTCTAGGGAAAACGTGTGGGCAAAGAGAGCTCCAAATCCTCCAGCATAACAATGCAAAGATTCAAGTCCCTTCTCATGGACCTCCCTGCCTCTATTTATATGCTGCTGAAGAGATAGGGTCGAAGACAAATTAGTTACAACTGAAGGAGTCAATTGCATAACTAACCAAACTACCCAAATTTAGAAAAATGCATTTTTTTTGACATTTTTAAGAGGAATACGTGGGTTGGAGAGACATCAGTTGCGTATGCAGGAGGTATACGCGGGTTTCAATGCAAAAATTCACGTATTTAAGGCATACACGAGTATTATATATAGAAAGTCGCATACATACACGGGTTTCCTTAAGGAAATTCGCATATACATCAACAAATATCATTTTTAGGGTACTTATAGGAATTTTCAGACTTTGGTGTCTTCTGGAAAGTTTTATCTAACTAAAATGTATTTCCAACGGTGTAGAGATCATGGTAAAATGGAGTTACAAAACTCAAGATATGGGTCCTCCAAGTTAGGTGTTTTTTCAATGACTTTCATGAAGTGTCGTCATGGAAGTGTTGACATGCGACAAAATCATGGAAAATTGGTCACAAGTAGAGATGTGTCATTTTGAGCTATAACATGGTGTTCAAGGATATATCAGTCATCGAGATGCCATGAAGTTTTGACTAATCACTCCCAAGGAAGTCGATGGAAAAGGTAAGTATTTTGAAGAATTCTTTAAGAGTTGTTTATCCATAATTAAAGATAAAGATTCTGTGGCGGAGCTATTGACTCTAATATAAGAACCATAGACGGGTCCGTGACCAGAGAAAATTTTTAATCATATTCATAAAATAATGAAGACTGATCGAGATCTACGCATGAATGCCCAAATAGGTGATTATGGTATGTAATTTATTATTCTTGACTTGGGGTCATATGTTAACATCCTAACAAGGAAAACACAAGAAAGAATGGGGAAACCTAAGTTAATTTGGTCTCCTATTCTCCTGAGGTTAACCAATCAATTGAAGGTTTTGTTGTCACATACCCATACCCCATAATGCGTATTATTTAAAAAAAATTGCATAAAGAACCTCTTTTGTTCTTCTAATAAATACCGAGTATGGATGTTAACCTATTCTCCAACCTTCATCTCAAGCTTAGAACCACTATTACAGCCATTCCAACCTTTAATTATTCATTCTACATCCAGAATGGCCATTTCCAAACTAAGCCGACCTTTCCAACTTCCACCCTCCGACTTTCGACTTCAGGAATAAAAAATCGGAACTCCAACATCTCAACAAAGCGAAAGTCCCACTTCCACCTTCTACCTCCCACTTTCCACCTTCCACACCTCATAAATTGAAAATCATAAATTTAACATTCCGAAGAATCGAAAGTTCCACTTCTAATTTCCGCTTTCCGTACCTCGGAAATCAGAAACTCAACATTCCGATGAAGGAAAAGTTTCCCTTCCGCCTTCCACTTTCCGCTTTCCATACCTCGAAAATAGGAAATCAAAAACTTAACCATTTTTTGTTCTTCCAACTTCTGCCTTCCGTTGCGGAAATCAGAAATTGGAAAACACACTTTTTGCCTTAGCATGTTATGCCCTTCCAACTCCCTCCTTCTGTTGCAGAACCCGGAAATTGAAAAACACCTATTTCCTTTACTTAGCCATTTTTGTGACTCTTTACTAGGCTTCCAGCCTCCATGAACTTAGGAAAAATTCCTCATAAAGCACAAAGCATGTACAAAATAAAATCCATAAAACATACAAGGCATAAACAAGCAATTACAGAGATATTCATACTTAAGAAAACCTTTATTTGATCATCAAGAAGCATTCATCATGAACATAGCAATTCATCACATTCATAAGAATTCTACATAACCAATATAGTCATTCATAAACAAATTCATTGTAGAAACAAAGCAACATAGATACTTATCTTGATGATCAAGATGTCTCACAACTAGCTGGGTGACTGCAACGTTCCACCCAACCATAGACTAGTGTGTTCATTAATCTCTCAACACACTACCACCCCCAAGATGGGAATTATTTCCACAAGTGACCAGGGAACAATAGGCTCACACACCACCAAATCAAACATACACAGTCAATCCAACACCAAGTTGGGTTTATTATATTTTCCATCCAAACCACATATGGGTTTATCAGGTACTCTACCAAGCCATCATTCAAAGTGGGTTTATCAGGCTGTAGGATTACAAGCCAAACATTGTTGGGCTAGTTAGGCTGACTCATCTAAGATAGCAGGCAGTTGGGTTTATCAGACTATCCACAATCAAGCCAAATTCCAAATTAAAGACCAGTCAAGCCCTGGATGGGTTTATCATACACTCAACCAAGCCATCATTCACAATGGGTTTATCAGACCATCTAGGCCAACAAGCCAAAACACAACAAGACACCGCCAATCCAACTGACAATTGGGTTTATCGAGCTGTTAAGGAAATGGAGAGGTAGAATTAATAAGCTATTGATCTCAAACAAAGAGCCATGGTAACCACCCAAGATATGGCTTGGCTTCCTCAAGATCTACGCCACTCAACACAAGCAAGTATTCCCTTCTCTGCTACACAGTCCCTCAGGACATACCTTCCCTTCCAGTGCTCTTTAGGGCGTACAAAAAGGACTTACCATCCCTCTTTATCTGTCTATGGGCTTCCTCCCTTGACTAGGTTTATCGGCCAATTTTGGCCCTCCTCCACTCCTAAGTCTTTAAACCAAAACAGGCATGCACAACACAACAATCCTCAAAGAATCATGGCGCACAAGCTTCACTCACTCTGTGAAAGAGGAGACCATAGACATCAACAACAACAACAACAACAAAAAGGTGAAACCACAGATGACCACAAATAGGGTTCTGCAATAAGATAAACACAGAGAGCACCAGAGCAAAAAAAATGGAAACCTCCACCACATCGTGGATGCTCTGTTGATGTATTTGTAACTTCGGAATGTATTCACGTGTATATCTTATGTATTGTACCTCGATGTTTATTCCAGGAAGTGTCTGTAATGTATTTGAGTCATGTCATGCCCCGATGTTCCTATCAGGAGATTCAATAATGTAAACAAGTCATATCAAGTCATTGTGGGTAACCCTCCTATTGATCAAGGGTTAAATTCCCCATAGTTGTGGGGCCCTAGGGTTATTAGACTCTCCTAGAGAAGTCAGCCCTAGTGATTATTGTCAAGTCACGAATTAGTATAAATAGAGAGTGATCCTCTCTAGTTATTACACACTCACTCACACTCAGTTGTAGCGCATAATTGAGAGAGAAGAAGTTGCTAGGACAAGAGAGAGAGAAACTGCTGTTGTTGGGAGATCATCTTACTATTTTTGTGGTTTTTCTTCTGGTGTTGATTCTATCTATAAAGAGTTTTCTCCTTTATCACTTCCTCGAGGAAAAACATCGTGTTCATTGTCTCTTGTGTTTGATTATTGTTCTTTTTATTCTCTCAGTTAAAGATCCTAATATAATGCTAGCTTGAATGATAAAAATCTAACATGGTATCAAAGCTAACTTGAGAAGAATACATTATGTAGTTGCGGAAACTAGGGCTTCCTACTTTTTGGATCTCTCTCCACATATTTTCATCAAAATAAGGTTGGACTAACTCTCCTCTCCAGGGCACATCTTTCTGTCGAAGCAGAATATGAATCTAAGCATTTTCAGTTTTTGACCCGACACTACTGCTGAAAATTAGGGCTTTCTGTAGAAGTGGAATTTTTGAGTGAGCCCGTGCCTAGATTGATCTCCTCCTCAAAATCAAAGTTTAGAGATCAAGATCAAAGATTTTGGTTGGACATAACTTTGGGAAAGTCAAACCCTAATCTGCTCCTGAACCAGCTCTATAGAAATTCATCTCCAGATCCAGATCTGACATCTTAACATGGTAAGATCTAAATCTTTTGTATTTCCATTTGAGGTTCTCCATTAAGATGTCTCATCATACCAAGCTTGATGAAAATCTTGAGGGAGCTGATAAATTGTGAGCCTGGAAGTATAGGATCTCCCTAATCCTGGAAGAAAATGAGTTGGACTCCTACATCAATGAGGAGGTTCTAGTTCCAGAGGGAGATGAGGCTAAGGCCTTACACAAAAATAATTTGGTCATGGCTAAGAGGATTATTACCGATTCAATCAAGGATCACCTCATACCACAGGTGTCCTCCATAAAGACACCTAAAGCAATGTTTGATGCCCTGAACAAACTGTTTGAAGGAAAGAACATAAATCGGAAGATGACTTTGAGGAACCAGTTGAAGAATGTGAAGATCCAGAATGCGGAGACCATACAATCATAATTCACAAGGGTCTCCCAGATCAAAGAACAAATTGAAGTAGTGGATGAAGAAGTGGAGAATGAAGAGATTGTAATGACCACCTTGAATGGTCTCCCTAGATCATGGGACTCCTTTATTCAAGGGATTTGTGCCAGAAAGAAGCTAGTCAAATTTAGCATCCTATGGGAAGAATGCTCTCAAGAAGAATCTTGGATAGTAGCTCGAGAAGAAAATATGGGAAGTGAAGATCAAGCTCTCATGGTACACTTCAAGAAAAGAAAAAGAAGTTCTCATCACCCCAGAGGTAAGCACTTCCATAAAAATAGCACTAGAAAAGATTTGTCTAAAATCAGATGTTATACATGTGATGAAGTAGGACACTATGCAAAAGATTGTCCTAAAAGAAAAAATAAGAAGAAGAGAAACAAGCAAAGACATCATGCTCATGCTGCAGAGGATGATGAGCCTTCCACAAAGAGAATCAAACAAGAAAGTGATGATTCCTCAAGTGATGAGGAATATTTCTTGATTTTCGCTCTCATGGGAAACATCACACATGGAAGCAATGATTGGCTTATAGACAATGGGGCTTCCAAACATATGACAGGATTCAAATAATCCTTTGTGAAACTATTAAAACATGAATCACCCCACAAGGTGAAACTTGGAGATGACTACCAGTATCCAATAAAAGGTACAGGGAAATCCTCCTATCAGCTAGACTCTGGAAAGCCTATACCGATGAAGGATGTATTGTTTGTACCAAGACTAAAGAAGAACCTCCTATCCATATCTGCATTGGATGCAAAAGGCATGAGGGTTGCATTTGTAGATGGCCAAGTTATTATGTGGCCAAAGGGAAAGACTATTAATGATGCAGTAGTAATTGGGAAACAAGAGGGAGGTCTATACAATTTGAAGAGCCATCCAGAACAAGCCTTGATCCATGACACATTAGATCCAAATGAACTTTGGCATAGAATGCTTGCACATGTGCACTACAGAGCACTACCTCCTTCAAGAAAAGATCTTGAAGGACTTCCAGAAATCCAATCAAAACATGATGGTGTCTGCAAAGGATGTGCAAAAGGAAAGAACACAAAGAAGACATTTCCAAGTAGCGAGAGCAAGGAAAAAGGAATCTTGGAAATCATTCACTCCGATGTATGTGGTTTGATGTCATCCAGTTCATTAAGCGGGTATGTATACTATGTTTATTTTATTGATGATTTTTCTAGGAAGACATGGATATACTTCTTGAAGAACAAAGATGAAGTATTCAACAAGTTCAAGGAATTCAAAGCCTTGATCGAGAACCAAACTGAAAATAATATCAAGACCTTTCGATCAGATAATGGTGGAGAATTCACATCAAATGAATTCAAAGCATTATGCAAAGATTTATGGATTAAGAGGGAGTTAACCACTCCATATAATCCACAACTGAATGGGGTTGTTTAAAGGAAGAATAAAATGATCATGGAAGCTGCAAGAGCCATGCTTCATTATCAAGATCTTCCCATGTATCTATGGGCAGAAGCTGTCAGAACTGCGGTATATGTATAGAACCGTACTCCACATAGAGCACTTGAGAACAAGACCCTTGAAGAAGTATTCTCCAGCAAGAAACCATAAGTCATCCATCTCAGAATATTCAGCTATCCAGTATACATACACATTCTGAAATAAAAGAGGACAAAGTTAGATCCTTCAAGAAGGAAGGGTATATTTGTGGGATACTCTAAAAGCTTGAAGGCTTACAGAATATACCTCCCAGGATTCAAGAAGATCGACATCAGCAGGGACATAACATTTGACGAATACTTAGCTTACAACAAATCCAGAAACAGACCTGTTGAAGATCCTGAAGAAACAAAAGCACCCAAAATTCATGACACAACCATGAACGAAGAAATTCAAGAAGAAGATCGAGAATTAGAAGAACCTCAAGAACCTGTAGATCCACCTCAGGAGAAGAATCCTCACAAGAGGAAACCTGCTTGGGTACAAGAAGTTATCCAAGGTGCAGAAAGATATGGGGCTCCAGAAGAAAATCATAGAGAAAGAAACAGGACTAGGTCCTACTTTGGGTATGTATCCTTATTATGTGACTTCATCAATAGAGAACCTTCCAACTATGAAGAAGCGACAGAAGTAAAAGAATGGAAGGATGCTATGATCGAAGAGTATCAATTGATCATGAAGAATGATGTCTGGGATATTGTCCCAAGACTAGAAGGGAAGTCTGTTGTAACTTCCAAATGGATCTACAAGATCAAGCATGCTGCAAATGGTAGCATAGAGAAATATAAAGCAAGATTTGTGGCTCGTGGATTCTCCCAGAAAGAAGGAATAGATTATGAAGAAACTTTTGCACCTATAGCCAGATACACTTCCATGATATCAGTACTTACTCTGGCTACAGTAATGAAATGGAAGATACACCAAATGGATGTCAAGACTGCTTTCTTGAATGGTGTAGTGGAAGAGGAAGTGTATGTGGAGCAACCACTTGGTTTTGAGACACATGACAGGGAATCTCATGTGTGTAAATTAAAGAAAGCCCTATATGGTTTGAAACAGGCACCCAGGACATGGTACGACAGAATTGACAGCTTTCTATCCAGTTTGGGCTTTACCAAGAGTAAAGTAGATTCCAACCTTTACTACAAGGTTGAAGATGGTAACCCAGTAATACTCCTAATGTATGTAGATGATTTGTTTGTAATAGGTGTGGATGGGTTGATTGCTAATACGAAGAGGAAGCTTGCTACCGAGTTTGAAATGAAATACTTGGGTATGATGCACTATTTTCTAGGCATGGAGGTGTGGCAGAATGTGGATGGAATATTCCTCAGACAAGGGAAGTATGCAGTAGAGATCCTGAAGAGATTTAGGATGATGGACTGCAAGGCCATGACCACACCTATGGCATCAAACTTGAAGCTATTGAGCGATGCTTCATCATAATTGCTTGATGCTGCAATGTATTGTCAAATGATTGGGTCCTTGATGTACCTGACGAATACGATACCAGATATTTGCTTTGCTATGAACACCTTGAGCCAGTTCTTGACATATCTGAGACATGTTCATTGATTGCTGCAAAGCATATTCTGAGGTACCTGAGGGGTACAGTTGATTATGGGCTCAAGTATGAGGCAAAGTAGAAGATTGACCTAGAGGGTTATGTTGATTCAGATTGGGCAGGCAGTGCCATCGATAGGAAGAGCACTTCAGTGTGTTGCTTCAGTATGGGATCAGGTGTGATCTCTTGGTTTAGCAGGAAACAGTCTTGCATGGCACTAAGTACAACTGAAGAAAAGTATGTCGCATCTTGTTCATCTAGTTGTGAGGCAGTATGGCTAGGGAAGCTACTGTCTGATTTATTTGATCTCCAGTTGGATGCTACTTCTATATATTGTGACAATCAGAGTTGTGTGAAGTTGTCGGAGAACCCGATGTTCCATGACAAGTTGAAGCATATCGAGATCCAATATCACTATATCAGGGATATGGTGCAGAGAGGAGTAGTGAATATCCAATATGTTGCAACAGATGAACAAATAGATGATGTGTTGACGAAGCCACTAGCAAGAGTAAAGTTTGAGTAATTCAAGGAGAAGCTTGGTGTTCTCCAAATCAAGGTTTCCCCCAAGGGGAAGTGATGAGTCCGTGAGCCATTCTAACATGGTGAGAGGATTGGTTCCTTCCATGGTCAGATGTAAGGGCTAAGCCATTATGTCATGGTGAGAGGATTGGTTCCTTCCATGTCATATATGAGTGCTAAAGCCATTCTAATGTGACTGTAGGATTGGTTCCTACATGATCAGATATAAGTGTTTAATTCCATTCTTTGAATGGAGGCACCTGGTCAGTTACCAAGAATACCCAGCCTAGAGCTAAGGGCCATTCTCTGAATGGAGGTACCTGTCCAGTTACCAAGAATACTCAGTATAGTGTTGAGGGCCATTCTGATATGACTATGGGATGTGTTCTCACATGATCAGATATAAGTGCAGGGCCATTCTGATGTGATTAAGGGATGTGTTCCCACTTGATCAGATATAAGAGTTGATGCCATTCTCTTGGATAATGGAGGAACCTGGTTAGTTACCAGGAATCCTCAACCTAGGGTTGAGAGCCCTTTTGACATGTAGGCTGGATTGGTTCCTCGCATGGTGGAATATAAGTGCTGAGCCCTTCCATGGATGATAGATGGTGTTTCCTATCATGCCAGTGGATGTGAGTGATGTTCCTTTCCACAGATCATTAGTAGGTGTGTCCTACCATGCTGGTGGATGTGAGTGTTGTGCCTTTCCACAGATGGTAGTAGGTGTGTCCTACCATGCTGGTGGATGTGAGTGCTGTGCCTTTCTGCAGATGATAGTAGTTGTGTCCTATCATGCTAGTGGATGTGAGTGCTATGCCTTTCCACAGATGATAGTAGTTGTGTCCTATCATGCTGGTGGATGTGAGTGTTGTGCCTTTCCACAGATGGCAGTAGGTGTGTCCTACCATGCTGGTGGATGTGAGTGTTGTGCCTTTTCATAGATGATAGTATTTATGTCCTATCATGCTCGTGAATGTAAGTGTTGTGCCTTTTGGACATGGTGTTGGATGTGTTCCTCTCATGGTCAGATGTGAGTGTTGGACATTCTGACTTAGGATCAAATATAAGCGCTGAAGAAGACCTACATGGAGGATAGGCCTACAACCAGCATGAATAAGGGATGTCTCTGTAGAACTTCCCGTGATGAGAAGAATCATGAGATAGCACCTATGATGATGAATCAGTGATGATCTAGATCCAGTGATGATGTTCCCGTGATGATCCAGATCCAGTGATGATGATCCAGATCCAATGATGATCCAGATCCTGTGATGATGATCCAGATCCAGTGATGATGATCCAGATCTAGTGATGATCCAGATGCAAGATGAAGATGATGAGATGATCTAGTTGATACAGAGAGGAAGACCAATGCTGAAAACTTGTGTCGAGAGAATACATTCCTAGTTAAGAGGGAGTGTTGATGTATTTGTAACTTCCAAATGTATTCACTTGTATATCTTATGTATTGTAACCCGATGTTTATTACAGGAAGTGTCTGTAATGTATTTGAGTCATGCCATGCCCCGATGTTCCTATCAGGAGATTCAATAATGTAAACAAATCATGTCAAGTCATTATGGGTAACCCTCCTATTGATCAATGGTTAAAGTCTTCGCAGTTATGGGGCCCTAGGGTTATTAGACTCTCCTAGAGAAGTTAGCCCTAGTGAATTATTTCCAAGTTGGGAATTAGTATAAATAGAGAGTGAGCCTCTCTATTTATCACACACTCAGTCACACTCAATTGTAGTGCATAACTAAGAGATAAGAAATTGTTGGGACAAGAGAGGGAGAGACTACTGCTGTTGAGATATTATCTTACTTTTTGGGGGGTTTTGCTTTTGGTGTTGATTCTATCTTTGAGGAAGTTGCGAGGTTTTATCCTTTATGGTTTCCCTGAGGAAAAACATTGTGCTCATTGTCTCTTGTGTTTGATTGTTGTACTTGTTATTCTCTTAGTTAAAGATCCTAATATAATGCTAGCTTGAATGATAAAAATCTAACATGCTCAAATCGGGATGGTAGCATGACAGAATGCACTTACTAAATCACACTCTCTCCCCATCATGATGATTTTCTACAACAAAACCATCTACCCGCCTGGGATAAAAGGATGGACTAGGCACGCACCACGTGGTTACTTGCTGCAAAAGCAAGAACATGGCCTCACAAGCTACAAACCTGTAGTCTTTCTCAGACAAGAAATCATACTCCATGATTTTTTCTTCTCAAGGCATTAACTACCTCACCCACCTTCTGGAAGGATTTAATGATTGAGGATAGAGGACAAAAAGGTAGTTGTGTTTATCATGGGTTTCCCCACTGATATCTGGTTTCACCCTATTTAACCACGGGGTTTGACTAACTCCCCTCCCTATGCCCTTATGGAATCATGTCCTCATCTCTTTTAACGTTTTGCAGTCCCATAGCTAGTTGTGGTATTATATTAATCTGTACATATTACATGATACATCAACATATATTCATGCTTGGCTTAGCACTATCATTATAGGATCAACCTTGATCATCTACGTCCACAAACATCAATCAATGGCAAGGCCTTGGCCTTGAGCTCCTCACCATGATTTACATACAATAATTACATCATGTATAATTAAATACCAAGGGGTCAAAACTGGGGTATTACATCCCCCTCCCCCTTACAACAGCACTGTCCTCGGTGCTTTACCATTTTAAACAAAATGCTACATTGGCATCGCCTCAATGTTTCAAAGAATTAAAAAAAAATGGATCTTTCAATCACATGGAATCCTCCAGCTCCCATGTACCCTCTTCAGGGATGTAGTGCTCCCATTGCACCTTTACCTGCCCAACAACCCGATTTCAGAGCACTCTGACCTTCCTATCGAGGATGCACAGTGGCTTGGTTTGGAACTCTCCCTCGGGTTCCACCTGAATCACATCCCAATCAATCACATGGTTAAGATCATGTACATATTTCTTAAGAAAGGAAACATGAAAAAAATTATGAGCCCTAGTGCTAGCAAGAAATGCAAGTCTATACACAACTAGCCCTATCCTTTCAAGCACTTCAAACGATCCACAGTATCTAGGTTCTAGCTTGGCACAAATTCCAAGACTCAAGGAAATATTCCTTGCCCTCACTCTGAGGTAAAAATGATCCCCAACCCTGAATTATCTGTCCACCCTATGCTTATCAGCATAGCTTTTCTGTCTGTCTTGGGCTACCTTTAGATTCTGCCTGATCTTTGCAACCTCTTGCTCCATCTCCTTGAGAAATTTCAGCCCAAGAACAATCCTTTTCACAGGCTTATCCCAAGTCACAGGTTCCCTACACCTTATGGCATACAAATATTTATATGGACTCATCCCCAAGGATGTTTAATGTCCTTTGTTATAAGCAAAATCTACCAAGTGTAAATAATCTTCCCACTTAGATGGTTTTTCCATCACATACATACGAAGCATATCTTCCAGCACTTGATTCACTCTCTCTGCCTGTCCATCAATATGAGGATGGTAGGCAGTGCTGAAGTTCAAATTTGTGCCCAAATCTACAAACAACCCCTTCGAAAAATTGGAAGTGAACTTAGGATCTCTGTCAAAGACTATTTCCTTAGGAAATCCATGCAATTTGAAAATCTCCTTCATGAATATCTTTGCAATGTCATCAGTCTTATAAGTAGACTTGAGTGGTGTGAAATGTGTCGTATTTTTCAACTTGTCCACCACAACCATGATGGAATCATGTTTCCTCCAAGTCTTTGGAAACCCTGTAGTAAAATCCATGGAAATAATTTCCCAATTCCATTCTGGAATTTCCAAAGGATGCAGTAAACCTGCTAGGTGTTGATGCTCAACCTTTACCTGCTGGTATTTCATACACCTTTCCACATACTCAACAATATCATTTTTCATCCCTGGCCAGAAATATTGCTTCCTGGTTGTAGCAATTGTCTTCTGATATCATGGCTGACCAGAGTAGGGAGCTTGATGGATCTCATCCATAACAACTCTCCTCAATTCTGCTACATTAGGAATATAAATTATGTTTTTAAATGTAAGAAGTCCATCTTCTTCCAATTTATATCCCTCACATCTCTTCTCAAAATACTGTTGTTGCAATTTATCCTTGACTTGCACATACAACTCATCTTCAATAGTATGATTAACAATATGCTGTCACAAATATGATAGGAAAATGCTAAGAGATGCCAAGTGTATTTCATGCACCTTCCTACTGAGTGCATCAACCACTTTGTTATATTTTCCTTTTATGTGTTTCATCTCAAAATCAAACTCACACTAACTTTTCTAGAATTTAGAGTAGGATGATCAAACAAATACTTCAGACCACAGTGGTCTGTTCCTAACTCAAACTTTCTGCCCAATAAGTAATGCCTCCACATCCTGAGAGCATGTACTATGGCTGCAAGCTCTAAATCATGAGTGGAAGAATTCTTCTCATGATCCTTCATCTTCCTTGACTCATAACACACCACATGGATGTCCTACATAAGAAATATTCCTAGTCCTTGACCACATGCATCAGTACACACCACGAAGTCCTTTTTTGGGTCTGCAATCTTCAAAATGGGTGCACTTGTGAGAATATGCTTTAGCTGCTGGAAGCTTTCCTCACATCTAGGTGTCCATTCAAATTGTATTCCCTTCCTTTGCAAGGAAGTGTTTGGATGTGCAATCATGGAGAATCCTTCAACGAATCTCCTGTAGTATCCTGCGAGGCCCATGAAAGATCTTACATCTGTCACATTTTTTGGAGTAAGCCAATTCATAATGGCTTCAATATTCTTAGGGTCTACCGATATTCCCTCATCTGAGATGACGTGACCCAAATAATGAATCCTATCCTTATAGAAGTCACAATTGGTCAACTTTGCATACAACTTATTCTCTCTAAGCAATTGCAAAACCAATATTAGATACTCTTCATGTTCTTCCTCATTCTTAGAATAAATAAGAATTTCATCAAGGAAAACAAGAACAAACTTGTACAAATACTTGTTGAAGACACTATTCATAAGGCACATAAACATAGCTGGTGCATTGGTGATACCAAATGGTACCACTACAAACTCATAATGTCCATACCTTGTTCTGAAGGTTGCGTTATTAATGTCTTCATCCTTGATTCTTACTTGATGGTATCCAGACCTTAAATCAATCTTGGAAAACACCTTTGATCCTCTCATTTGATCAAAGAGGTCATCAATTCTAAGCAAAGGATACTTGTTCTTCATGGTGACTTTGTTCATCTGCCTGTAATCAATACACAACCTAAGTGTACCATCCTTCTTCTTAACAAACAACACTGTTGCTCCCCAAGGAGATACACTCGACTTGATGCACTTCTTTTCCAATAACTCCAGCAATTGCATCTTCATCTCTAACATATCTGGTGTACTCGTTGTGTAGGTTTTCTTAGACATTGGTGTTGCTTCTGGAATAAGTTCAATTGTGAAATCGATGTCTCTTTTTGGAGGAAGCAATGGAACTTCATCAGGAAAAACATCCCTAAACTTCTGCAACACATGAAATTCCTCCAACCTCAGAGTCTCATTTTTTGTCACCTCCAACATGTGGGCTGCATACACTCTGCAACCTTTTCTACAGAAATTCTTTAGCTGCATGGCTGAAATATTTCTAACAAAAATCGTCTTTGTAATTCCTTTCACAGTCCTTAAGTTGCCTCCTTCATCTAATCACTCAAAAGTCTTGTTGTAGCAATCAAGATTTACTATGTGTGATTTTAACCAATCCATTCCAATGATGACATCATAGGAACCAAGGGGTAGAA
The DNA here is from genome assembly GCA_001517045.1 of Pseudotsuga menziesii. Taxonomy (NCBI): domain Eukaryota; kingdom Viridiplantae; phylum Streptophyta; class Pinopsida; order Pinales; family Pinaceae; genus Pseudotsuga; species Pseudotsuga menziesii. The sequence continues at coordinate 74,107 of LPNX010969926.1, forward strand.
TATTCATATCTACACAAGTAACCAATCCATTCATGACCAATGGACATTTTTCTACTACCTCACTAACCTTCTTGTTGGCTCTAGTGGCTAGTTTGACTAATCATGACTTGCTATGCTTCAACTTCTTAAAAGAAAACATCTCAACTACTCTAGGAGTAATATAACTATCAGTAGAACCAGGGTCAATCAAAATAGAAACAAATTTCTCAGCAATCTTACCTACAACCTCAACCACCGTTGATTGATGGTCTGCCTGGTATTCCTCCATTGTCACATAAATCCTAGGGATTGTCCTTACTACTTGATCCATAGTTTTTTCCTCCTGAACGTGGTAAGATGGCCTTGCATTCCCATCCTCAAGTGGACAATTCTTGCACATGTGGGGTCCCCCACATTTCCAACATTAGAGAGGTTCTTCGTTCTATAGTGGGTCTCTTGGATTTTTCCCCATCACTTTAGCTAGTTGATTTACAGTCTGTGATGGTTTCCTTTGCAGTTGGTTCTTGAAGTTGGAAGGTTTGAATCCTTTCTTTCTATGTTCCAACTTCTCATTCCTCTTTTCCTTCCAAGCCTTATGATGGTCGGGCTTTCCTTTGTTCTGGTTATAACAGTACTTATCCTTTCTGATGGCCTCTTCCAGAGTTCTAGGCTCATGAAACTCAATTCGGTCTTTGTAAGACTGAGGTAATCCACTCAGAAAATGCTGGATTTTTACCTTCTCATCCTTAATGTACCTGACATATCTTAACAAATCCAAGAACTTATTGGAATATTCCTCCATTGTCATCTGTACCAATCTCATCTCATGGAATTCCTTAATTTTGTTAGAGAGGTATTTTCACTTGAAATACTTCTTGAACTTTTTCCACTTAAGTCTTCATTCACTAATCCTCTTTACCTGTCTGAGGTGCTCCCACCAAATGGATGCTCTTCCATTCAGATTGAAGATGGAAACTCTTGCCTTCATATTTCAAGAATATTCCTGGACTTGCAAATATTTCCTCATCCCAAGGAGCCAAGCTTCAGCTTCTTGTCCAGTATTTACCTCACCATTAAAGGTAGGAGGTTTTGCCTCCTTGAACTCATCGTGTGAGTTGTTTCTATAACATCTCTTTCTCTTTTCTCTATGAGATGAAGAGATGGAATCCTTAGTGGATCCTTTTGAGTCAGGAGATCTACTAGAATACCTTCTTCTTCTTCTAGTACTGCTCTTACTACCTTCTGGTTTTGTTGTACGACGCCCCGAGCTCAACCGTCATTGGATGTATGTCAAGCTTTGCAACATGTCAGAATTCAGCTAATGCTACTCTTCCTGAGCTTTAATCAGACGTCTCATGGTGGCTACAATGTCTAGCGGTGTCTCTTGAAATCTCCTTCCATTATATTATTTGTCATCATTTCCAACTCAGACATTTTCCCCCATAGTGTCTGGCACATGCTCGTAGGAATCTCGTGCATCATACCTGTTGTAGGTTCTCATGGGTTGAGTTAAAAATCACCTTTCTAACTTGTATTGTGACTCTACAAAATGTGTTAACACATAATTTGTTAGACACATGAAAATTTCCAAAATAAAAAACACAGTTAGCTACGGTGTTGCACGCCATAGTTTTGGAAATTATTCACATGACCTTTCTAGGCCCAATACTGCAACCGTTGGCTCTGCTAATTGCTCAGCTTGGCCCACCAAGGACCAATGTTGTAACCATAAGCTATGATTTTTCCTCTTTCTGGCCCATCCAGGCCCAATATTGCAACCATAAGCTTTGATACCACAATGTCACGTCCCCATACCCCATAATGCAAATTATTTAAAATTTGTGCTTAAAGAACCTCTTTTGTTCTTCTGATAAATACCAGGTATGGACGTTAACCTATTCTCCAACCTTCATCTCAGGATTAGAAGCACTATTACTGTCGTTCTGAACTTCAATTATCCAGTCCACGTCCATAATGGCCATTTCTGAACTAAACTGACCTTTCTGACTTTCGACTTCGGAAATTGGAAATCAGAACTCCAACATCTCAACGAAGAAAAATTCGCACTTCTGCCTTTTTCCTTCTGCCTTCCACACCTTGGAAATAAAAAATTGGAGACTTACATTTCGACAAAGAAAAAGTTCCACTTCCGCCTTCCGCTTTCTGCTTTCCATAACTCGTAAATTGGAAACTCAACATTCTAACAAAGTGAAAGTTCCCCTTCTTCCTTTCTCTTTCCATACCTAGGAAATAGGAAATCAGAAATTTAACACCTTACTTAACTCTTTTTCGTTCTCCCAACTTCCGCTGTGTAACTTGAAAATTGAAAACACACTTTTTGCCTTAGCCTGTTCTGCCCTTCCGACTTTCGGCTTCCACTGTCGAACCGGGAAATTGGTAAACACCTATTTCCTTTATGTATCCATTTTTCCAACTCTTTACCAGGATTCCATCCTCCATGAACTTAGGAAAATGCCTCATAAAGCACAAGGCATGTACAGAATAAAATGCATAAAACATACAAGGCATAAACAAGCAGTTACAAAGACATTCATAATTAAGAAAACCTTTATTTGATCATCAACAAGCATTCAACATGAACATAGAAATTCATCACATTCATAAGCATTCTAAATAACCAATAGAGTCATTCATAAGAAAATACATTGCAGAAACAGAGCAACAGAGATACTTATCTTGATGATCAAGCTATCCCACAACTAGCAAGGAGACTGCAACGTTCCACCCAACCATAGGCCAGTGTGTTCATTAATCTCTCAACACACTGCCACCCCTGATTTGGGCATGATTTCCAAAAGGCACCAGGGAACAAAAGGCTCACACACTGCCAAATCAAACAAACACAGTCAAGCCAACACCAAGTTGGGTTTATAAGACTATCCATCCAAGCCACAGATGGGTTTATCAGGAACTCATCCAAGCCATCATTCACAGTGGGTTTATGAGGATGTAGGCTTGCAAGCCAAACAATGTTGGATTAGTCAGGATTACTCATTCAAGCTAACAAGAAGTTGAGTTTATCAGACTATTCACATTCAATCCAACTTCCAAATTAAAGACCAGTCAAGCCACAACTGGGTTTATCAAACACTCATCCAAGCCATCATTCACATTGGGTTTATCAATTGTCCAAGGCAACAAGCCAAATTACAACAAGACACCACCAATCAAACTAACAATTGGGTTCATCAGGTAGCTAAGGAAATGGAGAGGTAGAATTAACAAGCTAGTGAGCTCAAATAAAGAGCCATGGTAACCACCCAAGATCTGGCTTGGCTTCCTCAAGATATGCACCACCCAACACAAGGAAGTATTCCCTTCTTTTCTACACACTCCCTCAGGACATACCTTCCCTTCCAGTTCTCTTCAGGGTGTATATAAAAGGATTTACCAACCCTCTTGATCTATCTGTGGGGTTCCTCCCTTCACTAGGTTTATCATCCAATTCTGGACCTCCTCCACTCCTAAGTCTTTAAACCAAAACAAGCATGCACAACACAACAATCCTCAAGGAAACACAGCGCATGGGATTCACTCACTCTGTGACAGAGGAGACCATAGACATCAACAACAACAACAACAACAACGATGAAACCACAGATGACCACAAACACGGTTCTGCAAAGAGATAAACACACAGTGCACAGGAGAAAAAATGATTTAAAATTCCACCACAACATGGATGCTCGAATAGGGATGGTAGCATGAAAAAATGCACTGAATGAATCACAGTCTCTCCCCATCACGATGATTTTCCACAACAAAACCATATGCATGCTTGGCAGAAAAGGACAGACTAGGCATGCACCATGTGCTTACTTGATACAAAAGCAAGAACTCAGCCTCCCAAGCTGCAGACCTGTGGTCTTGATCAGACAAGAATCAGACTCCATGCCTTGCTTTGCTCAAGGCATTAATTGCCTCATCCACATTCTGGAAGGATTTAATGATTGATGATAGAAGACAGAAGGTAGCTGGGGTTTTCATGGGTTTCCCCACTAACATCTGGTTTCACCCTATTGGCCCAGGGAGTTCGACTAATTCCCCTCTCTATTCCCTTTTGGAATCATGCCCCATCTCTTTTAACATTTTGCAGTCCCATAACTAGTTGTGGTATTATATTAATTTGTACATATTACATGATACATCAATATATATATGTGCTTAACTTAGCTCTATCATTCTAGGATCAAACTTGATCATCTACCTCCATAAACATCAATTAATGACAGGGCCTTGGCCTTGAGTTCCTCGCCATGATTTACATACAATAATTACATCATGTACAATTAAATACCAAGGGGTCAAAACTGTGGTATTACATTTTCCTATTGATCTACTAACATAAGTTCTTGTTGAGGTGGAAGGGATACAAACCTATGTAGATTTTGAAGTAATAGAGATTATCGACGATACAAACCCTTATCTAGCACTTCTGGGGATTGACTGGGCTATTGAGAATCAAACAATCATAAATTTTAAGAAGTGGATATTAACAATTTAAAGATTCATAAATGTGGGTAGTCACCCCAATTGATCCTTTGGAGGGCTAGCGATATGTAGAGTCAATGAAGGTTGAGTGTCATGAAGGATTTCTGGATAATAATTAAAATATCTTAGGGATGAGAATTTATTGACCTTAACAATTGTATTTCCACTAAAAATGGTCCAAAACATCATTATTCCCTCCCATAAATGAATAAATAATGAGCACTTATTGTGATTTATCACCACTCTCTTCCAAAAGGGTCAAAAACCCAAAAAATGAGAATGGGCCAAAATACCATAGATAAATTCCATGGACAATAAAATACCATGGGTCAAAAACCCTAGGACCATACTATAAATATATTGTTAAGGACTCCTCCAAAACACTTTTTGGCCATTCCAAAAACTTTTGGTCACTTTTTTTCCATTAGCTCTCAATCACATCATACGTTTTCTGTCATTTTTCCACACTATTTCCCATGTTGTACGTTTAGTTCACTCCGTTCCCAGTTGGATCCATTCCCCCCATCTGACAACAAGTTGTGGAAGAGGCTGGAGACCCAAACCTTGGAGCTGCAGAACAACTTCCAAGGACAACTATAGTGGGCCACTTTCAGAAAATGTATCATTTATTTTATTTAATGCATAAGTTAATTTATATATGTGAAAAACCTAAAAAATATTTGTTGTTATTGTCTTGTTTCTTTTTTTATTGTTGAACTATTCCTTATGCTCTGGATGAGCTAAGGTTGGTGCTTTTGCACGTAGTAGGGGAGAAATCCCTGCTACACTTTTAGAGACCATACTTGGTCAATCCATATGGATATTTTTTTTGCAAGTTATGCTATTGGTTTTTCTCCTTTACCGCCTTCAACCATCACATATATGACCCTCTCACAGCAGATCCGAACCAATATTGCTTCAGTACCTGCCCCCCAGCCCTAGCCGACAATCTGTTAAAAAAAAATCCATTCGGCCTGAGTCGCACCTATCGGGCCAAATGTTGCAACCTAGTCGCACCTTTTTACTCGATAAGCACGACCCAAGTCGCACCTTTTTCCCTGATAAGAGCGACCTGACTCAAAAACCGAAATCACTCTTTTCCTAGCTATTGGAGCGACCCTAGTCGCTACTTTGACTCGGTTTTAAGCAACTTGTTGCACTTAATCCTTTGTTTTTTGTGACTTGGCTCTGTCGACTCTTTTTTTCCCTTGATCGTGACTGTTTCTCTGTTCCGTGTGACCCTGTTCGCACTTGTTCTGCCAAAAGGTGTGACCTGCATCTTTTTAGTCTATTTTGGTGCTTTAGATCCATGTTTCAGACCCCTTGTCTGTGTGAAACCTTTTTTCAACCTGTTTCTATCTGAATCTGATCTTTTACAGCCCCCTGGTATGTTTTGAGATCCCACTTACTTGATTTGTGAGTCATTCTAGTTGAGCTTTCTGGTTAATACCCTATGTATGTTTCCTAAATTTTATTAGTTCCTTTACTGCTCATTTACTTCAAGTACATTTTATTTCTGGAAGAAAATATTATTTTTCAGCATATTTATTGTTCTTTACTTCTTTTTATTTGCATTATATTTTCATCTTGGCAATGAGATTGCTACATCTTCATTGTGGATTGTTGGGGTTTGTGTACACATCAGTTGCACACATCTCACACCATATAAGTGAAAACACTTGGTTCATGACCCCAATAAAGCCTTAAAATTAACTTAATACAACCAACATTGTAACCTCATTTGAGGACAAAACAATATTGTATCTAAGTTAGGACTTTGGGGATAGGCATCCAAACAAAACCCCTCTGTCACTTCGATATTGAGACATAGTTTCTGTCCACCAGGGGACGAAAAACCTCTTGTACTTGTTGACACGGTCACAACCAGTTTGTTGGGAGGCCCCCTACTTAGCAATATTAAGACACAAATGAAGGGGTTCTAGAAGTCGGGGTGGAATACCTTACTCCATCTTGCACCGAAGGCTAAACCTTTGTAGTCGTCCTTGTATCGCCCAACCGAGGGTCAAGGGCCAAAGGGCTTGAGCGTCAATAAACCAAATGGATGTGTCATGAACGAGGTAGCTTAGTTTCCATTATTTTAGGGCTCTTTTACCCAGAGGTCCTCGGTAGTGGTATTTTTTTAGTCTATATTGTTCTTACATTTCGTATTGTGTGACTAGGATTTCAACACCCTGCTCAGGATAAGATTTGTGCGGGGCTTCTAGCTTGTAGTTAGGATTTTGATTGCACTTTTATCCCATATATTAGCACGTCATTTTATTTTATAGCTAGTGTTTCTTGTTGGATTTTTGGATGCTTTTTTGTAGACTCACATTGCTGTGACTCGTTTTCATAGTTCATTTTTAGAGATTGTTCTTGGCCTGTGAACCACCATTTCATACACTCTCCTTCTATACACACAATTGTAGTTGGTATTTTGATCCCGCGATTGATACTCTTGAGTTTTCATTCATTACACAACACTCCATCACTCGATCATAGCTCCACCATGCTACTCACATAGGCTTAGGGGGACTACCCCCCAATTCGGTTCCTTGAACTGTCACCATCATATCTATATTCGACATCATTCACCATCTTCGGAGCCACATACGTCCTCTGAGTCTGATTCAGATTCATATCACTCTGAACCCACCTTGTTCACTGCTCCATCTATCCCCATGGCTGGTGCACATCCTGATCCCTTTCAAGGAGGGATGGTTAGTAGTGGGATTACATCCATTCCACCTATCATTACAGGTGTCCTGACCACTAGACCGACAGGTCCTGGTCCTAGTGGTCAATTACGCTGTAATCCCTAAAGTTGAACCTAGACTACAGGGGTTCAAGCTTAAAGAAATATTTTTAAAAAATAATTCAATAAAATCAAAATAAAAACTGAATGGTATGTAATCAAAGATATAGGAAAATCACATAAACATTAAAGATCTATATGACATAAAAAATGGACTACAAAATTCAATAACAAGGGAACTATGAACACGAATTTATGGAATGATCCTGACTCTGTCTCTAAAGGTTTAAAAGATAACTGTATTTTATCGTAAGAATCATGTAATGGAATGTAATTGACCATATACAGGATAAATCATAAAAAATGCAATTCATAAAATATACAAAATCTGCTCATAACCATAATCATATCAAAGCAGAACCTGTATTGAAGATGCAGAGAGTTTCATGTCATACACTATACATCAAAATTGGATTCCCATGTCTGATTTCCACCCCTTCCTATCTAGATACTATCCCTTTTATACAAAACCTTTGAGTTTCTGAGATAGTTATCAGATCCTATTTCTATGGATCAAATATTTCAAAAATAGCAAAATAAATATTCTTAAAACAGTCTAAATACAAGTGTAATACAAAATACAAACAGAAATAGACATATGTCATATCCTAATTGCTTTCAAAAACCAACTACGATTCTAAGTCTAAAGACTCTTAGAAGCCTTTGCCAAGACAGTTAGATCACTTAAATCCTGGGATCTTTTTTGCTATTTGGCAAACTCAGCATCTTTGTCCTCCATTTGATTATATGTGTCCTTACTCTGAGTCTTCATGTGTTTGAACTTCATAGCAGCAGCAGCATCCATCGTCAAGTTAGTTAACTAAAGAAACACAATGGTGAGAGACAATCCAACTAAACATCTCCGCAGTGTCGATAAGGCAACGGACACGGCCTCCGATCAATAACAAATATTATTTCGACAGTGATGAAATTAGTTCATTTCACCTCCGAAGCAGCAGTAGTGTTCCGGTCTAAGGTGTCAATGAGATAAAAGATAAAGTTTCCGATCACCAATGAAGAAAGCATCTCCGCATTTTCGGTAAAGCAACGGACACGACCTCTGATCAATGACAAAGATTATTCTGATAGCGATTAGTTCATTTCCGCTCCGAAACAACGGGAGTGTTCTGGTATAAAGCACCGATGAGCTAGAAGACTAAGCTTTCGATCGCCGATGAATAAAACATCGCAATGCTAGTGATTTAAGACGTCGATACTATGGCAACATTGATGCTTGGGGTGCCGACACGTTAGAGGTCAGAGTTCCCGATCGGCGATTCTTTTCTCTTTCAAGATGTCTTGAAGAAATTTTCCTCTTTTCATGGCTGCATAAAGTGCATATATTCGATTTGGACCAAGAAATATTAAGCCATATTTTGAATTTCTTCATTTGTAGCTAAAATTTAGATGAAACCATTCTGTGTGCTGCCAGAAATTTATAAGTTTTGTTGGGGCAGATCTGGTGACAACATCTGGCTTCATTTGGGGATGGCATGCTCCCTGTGAGCTGCCAAGAACAAGTAGACTTGTTCCTTTCCAATGAAACCATATCTGATATATACATTCTGTCCTGCCTGCCATTCACTGCTTTGAAAATGAAAATAAGAAATACCAGTGCCTTGTTTCCATTGGGCTGGAGTCTTCATCACAAATCTCTGCTACTTAAAAATATTGAAAAAACACTACTGGCTGACTCTTTAAACTACTCCGCAAATTGAAATAATCCTTTCACAACAATCTGATGACACTGTACAAACTTAAGGAAATGCTTGAAGCATCAAACTTATTTATTTATAGCTCCCATTCTAATCATCTGCTTTCTTTTGATTAGGTAAAATCATGCTTCCAATAAAGCCATACAAATATTTGACTAACTGGTGAAACTTCTGATCTAGAGATGATGAATAAAGGATCCCATGAAATATCAAAATTCATTTCAAAAGAAGAGAAAAGACTGTGAGGACCCTGCAGTAAACAAGTAATCAAAATACACGATATAGCAGCAGAACTCAAAATCACTTTTATATTAATCGCAGGCCACTTCAAGGGGGAAACCTCCTTTGAGCAAGCTCAATACAAAATAACTTCACCATGACTTCCTTGGCCTCAACACACACTTATATACTAAAAATAGGCGCCAATACTATGGGTCAAAACCATGGGCCAAAACCATAGGCACCAATACTATGGGTCAAAACCATGGGCCAATATAAACTATGGATCAACAAATACTACAGGCAGCTTACAAAGCATATGCGCCCAACAACAATAACACAAACTATGGATCGACAATTACTATGGGACAACTTACAAATCATATGCGTCCAACAACAATATACTAACACTGTAAGGAGAAGGATTGACATGGGTTCCTAACATCCCCTCCCCTTTAGAAAAATATTTGTCCTCAAAGCTTTAGATGTGGAAATTGTCGCTGAATCTGAAGGAGTGGTTCCCACGTAGCATCCTCGGGCTGCATTCCGTGCCATTGAATTAAGACCTCTGTGATCGAGCGAGAGTGAAGCTGACGAGTGCGCTTATTGAGGACAGCCTCCGGCTCCAAAAAGATGGATCCTTCATTATCCAGTTCTGGTAAAATAGTTTGGCCTTTGATGTTGGTGCCAAGAAATTTCTTCAGACAAGAGACATGAAATACTGGATGAATTCGGGAAGAAGGCGGAAGTTCCAATTTATAAGCAACAGACCCAATCTTCTGAAGAATCCTATATGGCCCATAGAACTTTGGAGCGAGCGTATGACGCCCTTTGAGTTTTAGTGAGGATTGCTTGTAAGGATGGAGACGAAGAAAAACCATATCACCGGCTTCAAAAGTGCGCTCAGAATGGTGCTGATCAGCTTGGTGCTTCATGCGATTTCTTGCCATGTGAAGGTTTTCGCGTAAAATGTGAAGAACCTCATCGTGGTTTCGAAGGACCGCGTCAACTGCCTGAACTGGAGAACTGTTGGGGGTGTAAGGAAGAAGAACTGGTGGTGCCTGACCATAAAATGCTTCATATGGAGTCATTTTAGAGGCAGTGTGGTAAGAGGTATTGTACCACCATTCAGTGAGAGGGAGCCAATTTTCCCACTGATGTTGTTGCTTAGAGGAGAAGCAACGAAGATAAGTTTCCAAGCATTTATTGATAATTTCAGTCTGACCATCCTTTTGGGGGTGATAACTTGAACTCATCTTCAGTTTGGTGCCAGTGTGGTGAAAGAGTTCTGTCCAAAAATGACTGGTGAAAGTTGCATCACGATCCGAAACAATGGAAGAAGGCATTCCATGAAGACGAAATATCTGGTCCAGGAAAATTTGAGCAATGGAAGAGGCTGTATAGGGATGGCTGAGAGCACAAAAATGACTATATTTGGAGAGGCGATCAACCACAACCAAAATCACAGTCTTCCCTCTAGATTTAGGGATCCCTTCAATGAAATCCATAGAAATATTTGTCCAGATCCGGGTAGGTATGGGCAAGGGCTCGAGCAATCCCGGAAGGGGTGTTGTTTCACCCTTATTGTGTTGGCAGGTATCACATTCAGCCACCATCTATTGAATTGTCCTTTTCATGCCCTGCCAAAAGAAGTTGTGTCGTGCCCGTTCATACGTTTTGAGAAAACCAGAGTGCCCAGTTGACGAAGAAGCATGGAGTTCATAGAAGATAGCTTGTTGAAGAGCTGTGTTCTGGGGAAGCACCAGACGACCCTTGTATCTCAGTGAAGCACCATCCCAAGAGTAATGTGGGACAGCAGAAGGGTTGTTCTCCAAGCGTTGGATGATGTGAGATAATGAAGAGTCATTGACATAAACTTGTTGAACCGATTGCAACCAATTTGGAACAGGCATAGAAATAGCGGAAAGATAACCTTGGTCATCAAATGTGCGAAAAGTTGTTTTAGGGATATCATCCTCATGAACCTGAATTTGATGATACCCAGAGCGAAGATCCAACTTGGAGAAAAATTGAGCACCATGAAGCTCATCAAGAAGCTCATCAACAACATGAATTGGAAACTTATCCTTGATGGTGAGGTGATTAAGTGCTCGGAAGTCAATGCATAGGCGCCATGACCCATCTTTTTTGCGTACAAGAAGAACTCGTGAGGAAAAGGAACTTGTGCTTGGGTGAATAATACCTTGCTTCAGTAAGTCCCTAACGAGGAGTTCAATCTCTGTTTTTTGGTGAAATGGGTAGCGATAGGGCCTGATGTTGGGAGGAATGCTGCCAGGAAGGAGCTGAATACGATGGTCCTCTGGTCGTGAAGGTGGAAGTCCCATTGGTTCATCAAAAACACCTGTATATCGATCTAGAATTTGTTGGAGATCCAAAGGAGTAGTGGGGGCCGCTGATGGTTGCATTTGAATGGAATGGAGCTGAGCAATGACACCATGGGAACTCTTCTTAAGGAGTTTTTCCATGCGATGTGAACTAATGATGCTGAGAGACCCAGGTTGTAATCCTTTCAATGTGTGTTTTTGTCCATCGGGGGAGAACTGCATCCAAAGTTTAGCAAAATCCCATAATATGGGGCCAAGTGTGCGCAGCCATTGAGCGCCCAAAACCACATCACATCCGCCTAAGGTCAAGGCAAACATGTCAGAGCGGAGGTGATAATCTCCCATAGAGATACGCACATTACGACACTTCCCTTTGCAAGGTAAGGTGCCCCCATTGGCAACCATGACTTCAAAGTTGGAGCAAGGATGGATAAAACAATCAGCTTGTTTGGAGATCCGAGGGTCAATGAAATTATGAGTGCTGCCAGAATCAATGAGTATTGTAAGAGGAAGCTTCTTGAAGTAACCGCATACCCGCATTGTTTGGGGCAATGACTCCAGCTAAAGCATGGAGGGATATCTTGGGCTGGTCATCCTGAGATGGAGGGTCAGTAGGCGGCTCCTGAGTGTCAACCAGAGCATCCATTGTATCGGAAGCTTCTTCACCAATTTCAGAGGCAGGTGGAGAATCCACATCCAAGAGATAGGATTTTTTTGAACACATCGATGTCCCCGACTGAATTTCTCATCACAATTATAACAAAGCCCTTTTTATCTACATGCCTGCATCTCTGTTTCAGACAAATGCTTGATTGGAGGTGAGCGAGGAGCTAGCGGAATGGGAGGTCGTTGAGAACCCATATTTTGGAAGGGAACAAAAGAGGATTTGGAGAGATGTTGGGCTTCCATCTTGTCTTCTTCCAACTTATCCAACCCCAGGGATTCCATCATTGTGTTGGGATTGAACATTTTGACCTCAGAGCGAATTGCATCCTTTAGACCACTGATAAAACAACTCCGGTAGAAGTCATCCGATAATCCTTCAGTGTGATTAGCTAGTTTCTCAAATTCAGTTTGATACTCTTTCACAGTGCCAATTTGGCGAAGTTTAGTGAGAGATCCTGTGAAGTCATCAAAAGCACTAGGACCAAATCGTTGCAAAAGGAGCTGGCAAAAATCAGGCCATTTTGTCTCTTCATGAGCCTTGATGTACCAACGATACCATTGAAGAGCTTCCTGTTCCAAATGAAAGGAGGCAAGTGGAACTTGGTGGACATCAAAAGTATTATGAAGACTGAAATACTGTTCTGCACGATAGATCCATCCAATCGGATCAGTACCATTGAAGCGAGGAAAATCTAGCTTCGGACCGCGGAAATTGCTGGAAGAAGAGAACCCATTGTTTGATGAAGACTCAGACTGTCGTCTGGTGTTCATAGCTGAATGCTCAAGATGGAGACCGAGAAATTTTTCATCCAGTTCCTGGAGTTTGGCTTGGATGGCAAGTGCTTCCTCCATGGTTTTTTCTCCTGTGCGGGTGACAACCATAACCAGGAGTTTTTTTTTTTGGAAAGTGGGTAGAAAAACAAAAACAGAAACTGTTTCAGTAGAGGAAAATATGGATTTGGGAAAAAATCAGAAGGGTAATTTGGGTTTGAGTAAGTTTTGGACACTGTTGAAAGGACAGGGAAGCAAAAAATGGGGATTTTAGGAGCGGGGTGAAAGAATGAGAAAATTCGGTAGAGAGGGACAAAGAAGTAGAATGATGAAAGGAATACGGTGGCAAAATTTGAAGGCGTTTGGGTGAAAATCGAAGGAGTTATCGCAAACCCTAAAAATAGACAAATGTGGGATTTTAGGTTTTGGGAAGTGGAATTGGGGATAGGGTCTTCAGGAATGAAATATGCAAAATGGAATTGCAGAGGTGTCAGTGAAGTTTTAGGGAAAACAGAGTTGAAACCAAGGAGATATGGCTGAAAAAACAGAAATTTTTTTTTTTTCGGGAAGGGATCTGCAATGGCGCGAAAGTGATCAGAAACAGTGGAATCTACAACAGCGCGGAAGTGATCGGCAAAAAATGGATCTGCAATGGCGCAGAACTGACCGACATTAGTTCTGGACAAAGGAAATCTGCGATTGTGCAACTGAAAATAGATATCGACCCCAGGTATGTGCGGCTTCCTATCGGTTCAAGGGATTCACTCAGCCACCAATGCTATCTGACGGCTTGCGTATTGGGGCAGTACCCCTCACTCCACAGCTCAGGTAAAACTGATAACCGCTTGACCACAAACAACAGCTCTTGGTTTACCTCACAGGTGGGAACTAGTTAATCAGGTAGGGGTCATTGCTCTTTTCACTGGCAGGTCCTCTCAATGGGCCAGCTACTTCGGGGTTCCTATGGTACTCCTCACAATGATTTTTAGGGCTTATGCCCAAGTACTTCCCACATTTAAGCGGATAGGGATTATTCCCAGATCCGAACTTGCAACAGAAGAGGAAAAAAAATTGGGCAGAAATTTCACCCAACGAGCCCAAGAAAGTGCTCTAATACCAGATGTGAGGACCCTGCAGTAGACAAGTAATCAAAATACACGATATAGCAGTAGAACTAAAAATCACTTTTATATTAATCGCATGCCACTTCGAGGGGGTAACCTCCTTTGAGCAAGCTCAATACAAAATAACTTCACCGTGACTTCCTTGGCCTCAACACACACCTATGTACTAAAAATAGGCGCCAATACTATGGGTCAAAACCATGGGCCAAAACCATAGGCGCCAATACTATGGGTCAAAACCATGGGCCAATATAAACTATGGATCAACAAATACTACAGGCGGCTTACAAATCATATGCGCCCAACAACAATAAAACAAACTATGGATCAGCAATTACTATGGGACGACTTACAAAGCATATGCATCCAACAACAATATACTAACACGGTAAGGAGAAGGATTGACATGGGTTCCTAACAAAGACAACCTTCATTTGACAAAAACAATCTGACATTTGAGCTACTGAAAGACTCCATATAATCAACAACGGATCAATGAATCTATAAAGAAATACCTCTTGCTAATGTTTAAGTTGAAGATCAAAATATCTCTGTATGTCCTCTTCCTCATAATGGCTGCCACTTTCAGCTACCTACAAATCTAAACATGGCTACAAATTGATTTTTTTGCTAATCATAGGTTGTTTCATGTTTTCTACAAATCCAGTTTGAAACATGATGAATGTAGGCCTACTGAATTGCAAATATGGATGCTCAATGTCTTCTACGGGTTCAGGATGGTTGATTTCCACACAATGTTGTTCCTCATTAAAATTTGATTCATAGTTGTCATACATCCGTTGGCTGCTCCTCAAATCAATAAAAGATGATGTAGGGATCTACTCTTCTTCATCTGAATACTCATCATAGATTGGCATATCTTCAAAGTGAATCGGTTGATGCTGATCCCAATCTAGAACTTCAATGTCTTCATCATAAAATGGGGCATTTTGATTTCTAAAGATCGAGATTTCTGTTCTATGATGCTATCATCAACTTTAATATCAGAATTTTGAAAAATTTCTTGTTGTAAAATAGAATTAGAGGAAGATAATAGATCTTCTTCCTTCTTCATAGCATAACCACCCACTTCATCTTTACTACTAGAAGAATCTACTACTAAACCCTGGATATATAGTGCATATCCCCTACAACAATGCTCAAAACGACACTCAGGTGGGTAAATCCTCTTACAATATGAATAAAAAGCATCATTCAAATCTTTCAAAGAGGAAATACTAGAAGCAGGAGATTTTTGTACCATTGTCTCACACAACCATCTAATGAATACATAAACAATTTCATCAATACATCTTCATGATGTATACTCAGCTTATCCATGCATTGATGAAATTTAATTACATTATTTGCAGGATTGTCCTCTTCCTTTTCTCTGAATAGCGGAAGACAATCTCCCCATACGTCCATGATAAATTCTGTTTTTGAAAAGCTAGGAACAATTGAGAAATTGAGCGAAGCAAATCTCTGTGCCAACATAGTATCAAAACCCTTTGACATCTTGGAATTGTAAAATCGCCTCTGGATTCTTCAAACATGGAGTCGCCTAGTGAATAAATATGTAGTCAAACTAGTGTCCTACTCCTGTCCACCATCAAGAGCCGGATTTGATCGTGGGAAGATATCTTCACTAATCCGTCCCCGGTAGCGGCGCCAGAAGATGTTATCCCTAAAGTTGAACCTAGACTACAGGGGTTCAAGCTTAAAGAAATCTTTAAAAAAATAATTCAATAAAATCAAAATAAAAACTGAATAGTATGTAATCAAAGATATAGGAAAATCACATAAACATTAAAGATCTGTATGACATAAAAAATGGAATACAAAATTCAATAACAAGGGAACTACGAGCATGAATTTATGGAATGATCCTGACTCTGTCACTAAAGGTTTAAAAGATAACTGTATTTTATCATAAGAATCATGTAATGGAATGTAATTGACCATATATAGGATAAATCATAAAATATACAAAATCAGCTCATAACCATAATCATATCAAAGCAGAACCTGTATTGAAGATGCAGAGAGTTTCATGTCATACAGTATACATCAAAATTGGATTTCCATCTCCGATTGCCACCCCTTCCTATCTAGCTACTATCCCTTTTATACAAAACCTTTGAGTTTCCGAGATAGTTATCAGATCCTATTTCTATGGATTGAATCTTTCAAAAATAGCAAAATCGATCTTCTTAAAACAGTCTAAATACAAGTGTAATACAAAATACAAACAGAAATAGACATCTGCCATATCCTAATTGCTTTCAAAAACCAACTACGATTCTAATTCTAAAGAATCTTAGAAGCCTCTGCCAAGACAGTTAGATCACTTAAATCCCAGGATCTATTTTTCAATTTGGCAAACTTGGCATCTTTGCCCTCCATTTGATTGTACGTGTCCTTACTCTAAGTCTTCATGTGTTTGAACTTTGTTGCAGCGGCAGCATCCATTGGCAAGCTAGTTAACTAAATAACCGCAACGGTGGGAGACAGTCCTACTAAATATCTCCGCAGTGTCGGTAAGGCAATGGGCATGGCCTCCGATCAATAACAAATATTATTCCGACAGCAATGAAATTAGTTCATTTCACCTCTGAAGCAGTGGTAGTGTTTCGGTCTAAGGCGTCGATGAGCTAAAAGATAAAGTTTCTGATCACTGATGAAGAAAGCATCTCCGCATTGTCGGTAAAGCAACAGACACAGCCTCCGATCAATGACAAAGATTATTCTGACAGCGATTAGTTCATTTCCCCTCTGAAACAGCGGGAGAGTTCTGGTCTAAAGCGCTCATGAGCTAGAAGACTAAGATTCTGATCGTCGATGAAGAAAACATCGAAACACTAGTGATTTAAGATGTCGATACTGCAGCAACATTGATGCTTGGGGTGTCGACGGGTTAGAGGTCAAAGTTCCCAATCGGCGATTCTTTTCTCTTTCAAGATGTCTTGAAGAATTTTTCCTCTTTTCATGGCTGCATAAAGTGCATATATTAGATTTGGACCAGGAACTCTTAAGCCATATTTTGAATTTCTTCATCTGTAGCTGAAATTTAGATGAAACCATTCTGTGTGCTGCCAAAAATTTATAAATTTTGTTGGAGCAGATTTGGTGACAACATACCCACTACACACACTATTGTTGGTCCACTTCCCACTATTGGTGGCCCTACTCTGGCTCCCGTGTTTCTGACCATTCCACCATTTATACCTAGGGGCAGTGGCCCTTCCACTTCCATTCTGACTATTCCTACTATTGGAATTCAACCTTACACACCCCCAGTTACACATGGGAACTACCTTCCCACCACCGCTGGAACCATCGCTGGCCCTTCTCGGTCCATTCACGGTTCTAGTCTAGCTTTTATGGCTAGTCTCAACCTGCCTGATTTGGAATAGTTGACCAATGAACCCATTCATCATAACCCACAATGGACTCCTATGCCTACCAAACTTCCCTTGGACATCCCTAAGTTTGAGGGTAAGGTGGGAGAGGATCCTCAAAACCACATCATGTCATTCCATCTATGGTGTTCATCTAAAATCATAGTGGATGATTTCGTCCGGTTGAGGTTGTTCCAATGAACACTCACTAGTGCTACAGCCATGTGGTATATCGAACTGCCTCATGCCCCCTACCCCAACTTTTCCTCATTAGCCTCTATGTTCCTTCAATACTTCCAGTTACCTGTCTGTTATGACAAGGGAGTGAAATATTATTATCCTGTCGACAGAACACAACTACCCATATCACAGATCATATCCATGAATGGAATCGTCATCGTAGCTTGTGTAATATCTAGTTAGATGATAGGATCTTACTAGATTGGTTCCTAAAAATATTACTCTCCCCCATAGAAAAGGACGTTGCATCAAAGTGCTTGCAAACTGAGGAGGAAGCCATCCTTAAGGCTCAGGAGTTCGATCTTATATACACCCAATCTCATTACTTGTATACCATCATCCCCAATGCTCCCTATGTCAGTTCCTCACGTCAAGATACGTCTCGGGAATATGATTTTGTTGATGGAGCCATTGGCTCTGTTACACAACATCCTCACTTTTATTCGACATCTCCTGTGATGTCACCCCATTCTAGTTACACCCCTAGTGTTGTCCAACCAGGTTATGCCCCTAATTATTCATGCGTAATGGCTCAGTCTGGAGCCACTGTTTCCTATGCACCTCCTGCACCAACCCCTCACATTCATGGAATAACTTTTTCGAAACACTCGTGTACTAGCCAAACGGTCAACTTGGAAACCCCACCAGCTACTCTGGTCTATTACTCACCACCTACACAATCGGCTCCGGCTCTAGCCCTGACTCCTCCTGCTCCTACAGGACAGGTGTACGCATGTCAGAACCTCCCTAACCAACCTTCTCCCAATAACCAACAAGGGAAAGGAAGGAACAAAAGAGGTAAGAATCAGGGTAACAACTAGAAACCAAGGGGGTGGGACATTCCAACCCTCCAAACAATAATGACGTCGAAGCCCCTATACAGAATCCCCAACGTCCCACTCAACCTGGGAAGAACCCACAGTTGCAGACTAACCATCTGTGTGACATTTATAATACAAATGACCATTACACTCATTAGTTTCCTCACTTAAATCGCATCCACCACTTACTCCAAAATGATAGTCAACGTGATCCTAACGCAGCTGCTCCAGCTCCTCCAAACCCAACACCACCTGGTCCTCCACTTATGGTTCTCCGAAAACCCCTTTCAAACCAATGGATGGTTTCCACCCAACCCTTGGCACTACAAAACCCCGCAACCACTACTGCAACTAAACCCACTTATCATGGTTTCCATCACCTCATGATGTTATCTTATGATTTTAACCTCCACTCTCAACGAAACTAGTATGGTTCCACCAGGGAAACTTTTGACCGTTATGTGACATCTACTTCCACAACTCTTGACATGTCTTTTCATTTTTCAAGATTTCCTATAGAAGGGACTACAAAATTTATGTGGTTCCCTATGAGTCACATCACGAACAATGCCGCTAACAGAGTTGCGCTCAACTACACTATAGTTGACGACTTACCTAGTCCCCCACAACCATGTATGTTATGGAAGTACGTTATGGGAGTGCTAAAAAAATTTCCTTCGCAACATGAAGTGTTGTTTTCCACATTAAGTGCAGTCAATTGCTCTAAATCTAGGTTTATCACCTTCGACTTAGATCAAGGAGAACCCAAGATGCCATCATCCGTCACCTTCCAAGTCCCGATCACGATTCGAAATTTGGTTATTCATAGATGCATCATTGATGAGGGAGCATCCACCTACATTATGTAAACCTTTTTTAGCATAAACTTGGATCTCCCACCCTTCAACCTTCCACTACCACTCTCCGCACCTATTATGACTGCTCTGCTCAGCCCCAAGGTGTTATCACAAATTTCCCTATTGAGTTAGATGGCAAAACAGTGTTGATTGACATTGAGGTTTTCAACACCCAATTCAATTACAACCTCCTCCTAGGATGTAGCTACATGTATGCAATGCGATTCGTTGCATCTACTGTCTTTCTCCTATTGATGTTCCCTCATGACGAGATGATCGTGACCATTGACCAACTAATGTACTATGATCCGAAGGGGCCAACCACACTAGAACATGTCCTTTCGACTATCGACACCACCATTGACAATGTGTACATACCATCCTTTTCTGTCGTTGGCCCGATATTGTTTGCCAACACTCCTACGACGGACACCTTTTTGTCCTTACCACCTCCTCCTTCATCAAATGATATATCGGATATATGAACTATCACATGCGGTAGCGTTTTGACCACCTCGCAACCTCAGTCGCAATCCCAACCACAATCCGTGGGGACTTATTGGGGTTCATTCCTTGTCCACACGATTCCCTTCCTTTTTCCACCATTCGACATTGTGATCAAGCCTGTCATGGCTATTCTCAATTTTCCTGGGTTCACTTTGGGTATTCCTGTGTGGTACCTTGATCCACCCACCCCGCCCTCGACTCCCTAGGTTGTGTTGACTCCCATCTAACCTATTAAGATGATGTCACACCCACCTCCTGGTCCACCAAAGACTACTCATATCTCTACTCCTACCCCTCCTCCTCCAAAGAAGGCTTAGGGTATGACGACCAAAGAAATGACCAAACCACGCCCAGATATTATATGTTCTTTGTACGATATCCAAGGCCATGCAACAAAAAATTGTCCCAATTTACCTCTCCTTCGCACCCACAAGGACATTATAGTCGATAGTAATGATGCCCCAGTGGTTGATGTCCTAGATCCACCAGTGGTTAAGAACAAGTCGCTACGAACCAACCATCCTTTTGCAGTTTGTGGCATATACGATGATTATTATCACCATTCCCCATACTTTCTTGAGTATCATTCACTCCTCTGTGACCTTTGGAAACACTCACCTGAGTCCAATGTTACTGTCCTTGAGGAGATCAACCCTCTGGATTCTTCCTTGAACACATCTGACACCATTTACATGATGTCTACTTCCAATAGCCCTTCCTCCTCATCGAACACGGAAGATCCACCAGCTCTATCCCGAAACCACTTTCGTGATTACGGATAGATCCTTAAAAACCCCAATGGTTTTACCCCATTTCACTTAGTCCATAGTTTGGAATCAGTTCTTCCCATTGAATGCCAGATTCCATCACTCGGCCTTGCTGACGAACTTCTCCCTGATATTTCACCATTAGAACAACCCCTACTTACACTTGATCAGACCAATGAGGACCGTCATGCTACTCTCCAAATTATCGAAGCAACAAAAACTCGGTCGACATCCCATTTTGAATCCCACATCCACCCTCGCACCTTTAGCGAGGGGGATCTAGTCCTCGTTTACGACCAAGCCAATCATAATTTAGGGAAAGGGAAGTTTGATTCCATGTGATATGGCCTATATGTCATCCATCAATGTCTCAGCAAGGGGGCATAAATCCTTGCTGACTCTGACGACCACCTCTTGAAGAACCCCCGCAATGGGAGCTACCTCAAGAGGTTTTATGCCTAAAATCCCCAACCATAAGTACCCTTGTGTCATAGTTTTTCTTTATTATTTTACATCGTTTTTACCATGAGTCAGTGACCTTCTCCAGTGGTCACTCCAATTTTATCCACAGTGATTCCATTGTAGAACTTTGTCACATCCTTTTCACATGAGCAGGTGGATATAACAACTCCACCCTACCCCTGCGTTATTGGTATCCCGCTCAAGGGTGCGGTCCCACGTCTGCACATTCACACAGTATGTTGTTAGTATCTATCACATGTATGATCTATCTACCACTATGCTAGTAAAATTTATATGAATGTTACCACAAATCGTCATGTATACGTATTTCCAAGTCCCCAGACTTGTCCTGGAGGTCAAGGCATCTCCGGATCTCCCCGGTAGTCCATGCTCATGTATGGATCATCCTCTATGAGAATAGGAATATGCCACCACTATGCAAAAATCTCCCTACTGAAGAAACAACCTACTAGAATTCCTCCCTCCTTACTGATTTTTTGGTCCTGTTGATGCCTGGAAATTCGCAAGTAGCAACAGTAAGGGATTCTCCCCAATCAACATTCCCAACTAGCCCGTTGACTGTTTGGTATAGGGAATCTGTCCGGTTTGCGGTCCGTCTACTGTAGGTCAACATAACAATGGTTTTACCAGTTGCGGCCCGGTCCACCGAGTTTTTGTATTTTGACTTAGAAATGAAATGCAAGTGCCTAGCTAAATGCAAGGTGATCAGAATGCAAGGAGCTGTCAAAATGTGATGTGCAGGGTCTTACCTCTCGTCTTAGACTCGCAAGAAACCAAATCACATATAATAAGAAATAAACTAACTATCTAATCTATCCCTAGGGAGCAAGGTTATCATTTTGGGTGAGTAATACATTTCGTACATGCACTATGAAGAGTTGCAGATAGCTGATACTTCTTTCAAAACACATGAACAATTACAGATATTTAAACAACCAGATAGCCAATTGCTTTATGAACCGCATTTATTACTCAGAGTAGGAAACATCACAAAATATACTGGAAGGTGTTCAACAAGAACATAGGTTCAAGAAACTAGAACAATCTCACAGTCAATGAGACACAGCTGAAAACGAAATAGTTCCCCTTCAACATTGCTCATTTAATTACATTTGATGCTTTCCATCTTGCACTCTCTCCAACAGGTAAAATTGCAGTTTCCTTTGTAAAACGAAGTAGTTCCTCTTACAAGCAAACATTTACAAAAAATTTCCAGGGAAAAATCCCTTTCTAAGTCCTATCTTTACAGTATTTAAACTACAATTACAGAGTGTTTCGTTTTCTCGCAGACGCATGATCTTTCAGTTTCTCAAACGCTTCACCTTCCTATATCTTGTCTTTATGCAATCATGAATCACTTGGTAACTGGTCAGTCTTGGTTCGCGCCTTTATAGATCCGTATTTCGTCCTCTACTCCCCTGGTTCCAGATACACTTCCACCAAACGGGTCTGTTTTTCTCCACACCTCGGTAGATTGACCAGTCTCTTCAAAACCGCCTGCCATCAATCGACAAGCATCATTCAAAAACAAAAAATATTAACAATTGGAAACAACTATTCCACAAGGAAACGGCAAGGCACACCACCTGCGGGTTTGACAAACCTAACTTACGACGGTCAACAGGAAACTCACTGGCGGGAAAACTTAAAGTCGGTCATCAGAAGGAGAAAACATCGGAGGCCAAAAGGCTTTCCCAGCCGCAACGACGGACGAGGCATAAGTTGTGGACAAGCGAAATGAGGGCAATAGGGGCTTAAATCGGGAATCGGACGGATTTGGACATCGGAAGCCAAAAGACTTTGAGAGCCGCAATGGCGGAAAAGAGAAGGCCAAAGCCATGCGATGTAAGTCAGACGTCGGACGGATTTACGTTTCGGAAGACAAATGGCTTTCCCAGCCGCAACAGCGGACCGGAAACGGCTTCGAGCCCACGGTTAAAACAGGCAAATGCTCATCGGCAGTTGGAACGATTTGAACTTCGGGGGCTAAAGTGCTTTAGGAGCCGCAACGGCGGACGGGAAAAGGTCGAAACTTTCGATCAACACAAGAAAGGCTCCCGATTCAAAGGAAAAACTAAGTGTTTCAGTCAGCTTCAAACATTTAACAATGGACAGTGACAAGTCATACCCCGCAACGGCGACCGTAGTAGGCAACTGGTTTGATCAACACGCAAAAACAAACTTAAAATCAATGGCTCACCATAAACTTTAGCGCAATCAAAATCCGAATCTTGGTCAAGAGCTAAGCTTTGTAGTCATCAAAGATTAAAATACAGACCAACAACTCAAAGGATTCGTCGATCAAAGCAAATTCATGAGGAGGGGTCCCGAATTTAAGAAATTTGGGGAGAACGGTTGCAACTGCAACAACTGGCGATTACCTGGTGAACCTAGATCTCTGGGCAATTAACCTCTGAGTGACAGGCTGTTTAACAACAAAATCATCATATTGAATTCTTCCAGCAATATGGATTTCTCAAACGACATAAGTGTGTACCCTTAATCATTGATGACAGTCCAATTAGGGAGAGTGGAAACCAGAATCATCAAGTCCAGATAACTATGCTAAGGCCAGAGGATGAATTTCATTATTATTTTTGTCTTCAGGCGACTAATAGCTTTGGACACCACAGGATTGTAGCATATGGTAAACAACAATATTCATTTATTCCTCATTCCCATGCCATTTTAACACTTTTCCTTGTGCTTTTGGACTTTTGTCCTATTTCATATGAGTTTGCTTACATGCCTTTCTTACTGAATTTTGATTCAGGATCCTCTATCCCATAGTGTCCTTTTGTGTGAGTGGTGTACTTCAAGTTCAATCTCACGGACGGAGAGGATCTTTTGGCAATTAAGTATTTGTAATTCAACATCTGCTTTAATGTATGATGCCTTCATAGGAGTTCTTTGATTCTTATCTGCCTTTTGGCATTTGTTTCTTGGCATGGGATCATTTATATTTAATATATTGTTCACCTTGCCTCTTTCCATGGGTCCTCTGCCGTCATCCCCTAGACATTTTAAGTGTGACGTAGATGGAGCCTCAACATAGTATTCCGGACTATTCGAATCCGGTTTATTTCACAGGGGTTAAGTAGGACTTCAATGCACACAGAGCTCTTTGAGAAAACTGCTATACTGGAAGAAGTTCTTTCATATAAACATCAACACACAGTCCGATACCAAACGTTTATCAATCCCAGAAATTTCGGATGTTTCCCCTGCAACCGCAGGTTTTCTCCCTTTATTGAAATCAACAAAACAAACTAAAAACGAAATCAACAAAACAAACTAAAAACATGACTCAAAAGACAGTCGGGAAAATTATTTATATACAAAACAGAAAAATCAAACATGCTCAGGAAAAATAAGATTTGAGAACCAAACCATTTACTGGTAGGTTCTCCTCCCACCCCTGCAGATCTTGTAACTTGTAAGTAGAAGGACCAAGCTTGGCTGCAATCTGAAAAGGGCCTACCCACAATTGCTGGAACTTGGTATGCTTTCCTTTCTCGTCATGGGGGTGGTCCCACTTGAGGACTAAGTCTCCTACTTCAAAGTCTTTTGTCCTAGCTTTATGCTTGTCAAACCATCTCTTAACTGACTCTTGTTGTTGTTTAAAGCGTTCTTTGGCTTTAGATCTGGCCTCCTCTGCTTTCAGGAGATTATATATTCTTATTTGTAGAACTTCATCATCCGACCCCCTAGACTCTTGAGCTAGTATGGAATATGGTAGCATGATATTGGGAGGGAGGATGGCTTCTTTACCGTAGACAAGGGTATATGGAGACACTCCAATCGCAGACTTGGGGGTCACTCTATCAGCCCAAAGGGAATTTGGTAAAGCTGAGTGCCAGCTCCTCTGGTTCTCTACCACAGTCTTCTTTAAAATTCTAATCAAATTTTTGTTAGAGGACTCAGCCAAGCCATTTCCTTGTGGGTAGTAATTAGCAGAATAATGCAATTTTATCCCTTTATCATGAGCAAAAGCAGTCAATTTAATTGATGAAAAGTACTTGGCATTATCAAAAACTAACAAAATTGGAACTCCAAACTTGGTCATGATGTGGTCTTGTAAGAAGCTGATGACTTCGTCTTCATTTATCTTGCGCAGCGGAATAGCTTCGACCTAGCGAGTGAAATAATCCGTAGCGGTTAGAATGTACTTGTGCTGCAGGGAAGAATTTGGTTTAATTTCTCCAATAATATCCAGTCCCCATTGCTCGAATGGTTCTGTAATCATCACTGGCTTCAGAGGTGTTGCTGCTTTAGGCTGTCTCCCACTACACCTTTGGCAAATATCACACTTTTTGACATGTGCGTGTGCATCCTTGAAGAGTGTAGGCCAGTAGTAACCGGCTCTAAGGATTTTGTGGGCTGTAGTGTCACCTGAATAATGTCCCCCAGCCGGACCGTCATGTAATTATGACATTACCTTCTTTGCATCTTCTCTTTCTAAGCATCTGAGGAGAACCCAGTCATAATTCTTTCTGAATAATACTCCCTCAACAAGTTGATAGGAGGCCGATTTAAGACATAGATCTCTTCTTTGTTTGGAATTCCAATGTTCTGGCAAAAGCCCTGACTGCAGGTAATGCACAAGGTCTCTATACCAAGACTCAGGAGTTGTAAACAAAGGACATACATCCATTACATGCAATTCGGCCTCATCTTCCCATGCTTGCTCTTCATTGTTCCTACTTTCAGTCATCAGCTTGCACAATCCTTGTCCTTTAACTATAGAGGTTGGTTTGAATTCAAGGTCGTATTCTTGAAGGGTTGTTACCCAGTTGCCCCTTCTTTCTCCTAATTCTTTCTGTATGAGAAGGGATCTTACAGCTGGGTAGGGGACTATTACGTTGGTTCGATTTTTTAATATATAAGGCCTGAATTGCTTCATTGCCTTAAATACTGCGTAAGCTTGCTTATCAATGGCTGGGTAGTTTAATTCAGCTCCTTGTAGCCCAGTACTCATAAAAGATATTGGGAATTCATCGCCCCCATCCTCCTTTTGCATAAGCGCAGCTTCCAGTGAATCATCGGATGCAAATGTATACATAATAAAATCTTTATCAAAGTCTGGGATTTTCAGGGAGGGCGCATGTGCAACAACAGTCGTGATTTTACTGAAAGCATTCTTTTCAATTTCAGTCCACTTAAATTGTGCATTTTGCTTGACCATCTGCTACAGCGGCTTAAGAGTCTAAGAAAAATCAAGCACGAACCTTCGTACGAAATTTATGGTTCCCATGAAGGATTGCATCCCCTTTTTATTATGGGGCAAGGGGATTTGTTCAATAGCCTTAATTCTTTCTAGGTCAATGGAAATTCCTTTCTTTGAGACTATGTGTCCCAGCAACTTGCCCTCCGTGACTACGAATATGCACTTCTTAGGATTGAGGGAGATGCCATATTTCCGGTAGCATTCGAAAATTTGCTTTAGGTGAAAAGCGTGCTCTCCCCTTTTCTTCGAGAATATTGTAATGTCATCAAGGTACACTACAACACTTCATCCAATCAGTCTGCGGAAAGCTATGTCAATAGCTCTCTAAAATGTCGCTCCAGCATTAATCAGTCCAAAGGGCATCCTTCTATAGGAGAAAGTTCCCCATTTGTTCCTAAACGTTGTCTTTAATCTGTCTTCTTCAGCTACCAATACTTGATTGTAGCCAGAGAACCCGTCTAATAATGAAAACAGTTCAGAACCTGAAACCATTTGTAGCAGCTGTTCCATGGGTGGCACAGGATAGTTATCTTTATTCGATGCACGGTTTAAGTTTATGAAGTCCACACACAGTCTGATTTCACCCGACTTCTTTCTGACCGGTACCAGATTTGATAGCCACTCGGAGTGTCTGACTTTAAAAATGATTCTAGCATCCAACAATTTCTTTACCTCACTCTGAATCAATGGTTCCAGTTTTGGATGCATTTTCCTCAAGGGCTGCTCATATGGCTTGACTCCCGCCTTGATGGGAACAACGTGCTTGATGATGCTGGTATCGTATGTCTTTAACTCTTGGTACGTCCAGGCAAAGACATCTTTGTATTGTTTAAATAGACTGATGAACTTGTCTCTTTCCATTGGCGAACAGCATTTGCTGAGATTCACGAACTTAGGAGTCGTTTTAGTCCCCAAATTTATCAGCTCGAACTGTAGAGTTGAGCTGTGAGTCTTCATGTTGGTGGGTCTCCTAAACTTTTCATTCAAGTCAAACATCTTTTCTAACGTTCTGACCCCTTTAGGGATGAAATTATCAAATTTCATCTCGTCTTGGTGTTCTTCATCATCAATAATCGCTCCTTTGAATACCTCGTTGTTTGTTAAACATTCTATAATTTGCTGGTCATCATCGAACACTCGCAGGTTGGTGATCATATCAGGTACTGAAGGCCTGAAAAGCAATTCAACATTACATCGATTATTTGAGGGTACAAGCCTAGTGGCCGAAGTGGCTAATAAGTCAGCTGCCGCGTTTCTAATTCTTGGGATTCAAACAATGTTGAATGCATTAAAACATTTAAGCAGTTCCCATACCTCATTCTGGTAAGCTTTCAAGTGAGGAGAAATACAATGGATTTGATTCTAGATTTGTTTCACAATAATTTCAGAATCCCCAAAAACTTTTAAATTACTTACCTTCAATTCAATCGCTTTCTTGAGTCCCTGCACCAGTGCTTCATACTCAGTTGTATTATTAGTACACTCAAACTCTAATCTACATGACAGGAAATGTTTATTCTTTTGTGGGTCAATTAGGACACAGCCGGCCCCTGACCCTTCTAATGTCTTTGATCCATCAAAAAATAAAGTCCAAAAATCACTAACTACTGAATGTAAATCTATTCCTACTGCTAAGTCTACTATTTTACAATCAATCTCATCAGCCTGTGAGAATCGAAGGAGATCAGGCTGGGTGTTAGATGGGTTGCTGGCTTCTTCCGCTTGATAATTCCCTGGTTCTAAATCAAGAAAATAGTTTCCCAATACAGAATCCACTGGTATATTCTTTTCATCCAGTTGAGTAACATTGTACTTCATGTGGGGTTCTCTTAGTATTTTAATCTGGTATGGACTCCCTTTGTATGGAAACCATAGATGTGACCAATCTGAGGCGAAATATCCATTTAATTTGGCTGACCAATCTCTGCTCAGGACCAGACCATAAGTGTCTGGTATATCAGCCACCACGATGTTAATAACTTGGAATACTTTGTCATTGGATGCCAGACGGATTAGGACATCTTCCATCTCACCAATTACCTTAATGTTTGTCCTATCCAACTGAACCACCCTCCACGTGGTTGGCTTTGGCTACCCATTTATCTTCTTACATACTGATATGGACATAACATTAATGGACTCCCCCGAGTCTACCAGACAGTTGTGCACGTTATGATTAAAGAATTAAAACGTTAGGAGGAAAGGTATATTTTTATCTTTAGACTGACCTCCAACGCTGGTTTCTCCAATTTCTTCTTTGTCCTGAGGTTGATTGTCAGCAGGCAGCTTGTCATCTGATGCTTCAAGTGCTTTCAACAATCTCTCCTTTTGATGCGGCACTTTACACATTTCGAATAGTGGAACATTCGCCTTTACCTTTTTTAAATCCTCCACAATGTCATAATTCATCGGCTATCCAATGGGATGGGGTTTATCAGCATTTACTTCACTTGGCTTGGCTGTTGTATCATTCTGTCTAGGATTTTGGCTGGTAATTGTAAATTCTTGAATCTTATCAGCCAAGGCTTTATTTTGAAACTTCTTCTTAACATTTCTCTGCAGCCTTCTGATCTTTGGAAGAATAACACTGTCGTCCTTAATCGTTCCTTTGCTTCTTGTGGCCACGTTGGTTTCCATAAGGCCTTCGTATCCCTAAGTGTTTCCTTCTTCAGCATCAAATAATGAGACAGAATTCCATAAAGCCAAGGTTTCCTCTTCCTGCTCTTTATTAGACGTAGAGGTAGAATTTTCCCTTTTTTCTTCATCTCCCTCATCTGTTAACCTAGAATCCAACAGTTGATTCATCACCAGTGTCATAGAGTTTATCCATTGCGGACAATTCTTTTCAGAGTGTGGTTGTTGGTGGAAAGTGTAGAAATTATCCATGCCGACCTCTGTTAGATTCATGGATGCAGTGTTGTGAGGAGGAGGATTAGAATGGTCCTTATCCTCTTTTTTCTTATAATATGGCCTATAAAACTTGTGCGCCTCCTTTTCTTTCTCCATATCTATGATCTTGTTGGACAGTTTCTGCATCATTTTGGCCATATTTTCCAGATATGGCGACTTTTCATCCTTAGTCTTAGTGAACAATAAGGATTTTCTTCCCGCATCTTTCTCTCCTGATTGTTCTGGATAGTCTTCAATACTTTCTCTTTCCGCCTCCACCACTTCCGCTTCTTCATAAGTTTCTGCCAAAGTAGGCTTGGCCCTACCTTTTGCAAACATGGCCAAATCAGGACCCAAAGTTGATGTATAATACTCAATTAGAATCTTGTCTGAAGGCTTGTCAGCGTCAGAAAAATTCTTAATGTATGCTGCAAATCTTTGCATGAAACTGTGCACCTTCTCCTTTTTCTCTTTCTTTAAGGCGCATAATCCTTTCATGAGGGTTGCGTGAGTCTTTTGGATTGCATATTTACTTCTGAACATTCTTTCGAAGGTATCCCAATCAGGGATCGAGTTGGTAGGCAATCCAAAATACCAAGAGGCAGCAGCTCCTTTAAGAGTATGTAGGAAAAGTCTACAGACTACATCTTCATGTTCCCCAGCCCTCAGTCCTTCTATAGATAAATAGAAACTCTGCAGATGATCATCCACTAATATTTTCTCATTTGGGTTGAATTTAGGCAACAAATTTTCAAAGGCTTGAGGTAGATCATGTAAAGGAGGGGTCAGGTTTAGGGGGGATCTAGCTCTCCATGTAGGTGGTGGATTTGGTGGGTTAGGTGGTTGATTGGCGTTAACTCCTACCATAAGCAAAGGTGGAGAGTGAGGAGGTGAACCAACAGGGGTGTGAACAGGAGAACTATAAGGGGTATCTGGGCCTTCTTGATTCAAAGGTAGCTCAACTTCTTGTAAGGTGTTTTCTACAAGTTCTTCCCAGTCTCCAACCAGCACTGAGTCTTCTGTTACAGGACGGTCTTTCCTTTTATACTATCTCCTGGGCAATTCAGGGATAATCGGCAATCCTCCAATCTTCTTTACGTATGCACCGGTGTGTCTTCTCAGGTCATTAACAATTTCATTGCGAACTGGATATAGATGTTCTCTATTTACTTCTTCCGGACTCGGATTACAAAGTCCACTACTTTCAGAACTGTAACCGGTGGAATAATCTCGAGAAAACGAGTTTCCTCAGCCAGCCATGCACTGGCGGCCCTCTTTATAGCGCCAAAACTGTTGATGCCTGGAAATTCACAGGCAGCAACAGTAAGGGATTCTCCCCAATCAACGTTCCCAACTAGCCCGTTGACTGTTTGGTATAGGGAATCCGTCCGGTTTGCGGTCCGGCTACCGTAGGTCAAGTAACAAAACAAAGGTTTTACCGGTTGCGGCCCGGTCCACCGAGTTTTTGTATTTTGACTTAGAAATGAAATGCAAGTGCCTAGCTAAATGCAAGGTGATCAGAATGCAAGGAGCTGTCACAATGTGATGCGCAGGGTCTTACCTCTCGTCTTAGACTTGCAAGCAACCAAATCACATATAATAATAAATAAACTAACTATTTAATCTATCCCTAGGGAGCAAGGTTATCATTTTGGGTGAGTAATACATTTCGTACATGCACTATGAAGAGTTGCAGATAGCTGATACTTCTTTCAAAACACATGAACAATTACAGATATTTAAACAACCAGATAGCCAATTGCTTTATGAACCGCATTTATTACTCAGAGTAGGAAACATCACAAAATATACTGGAAGACATCCAACAAGAACATAGGTTTAAGAAACTAGAACAATCTCACAGTCAATGAGACACAGCTGAAAACGAAATAGTTCCCCTTCAACATTGCTCATTTAATTACATTTGATGCTTTCCATGTTGCACTCTCTCCAACAGGCAAAATTGTAGTTTCCTTTGTAAAATGAAGTAGTTCCTCTTACAACAAAACATTTACAAAACATTTCCAGGGAAAAAGCCCTTTCTAAGTCCTATCTTTACAGTATTTAAACTACAATTTCAGAGCGTTTTCTTTTCTCCCAGACGCATGATCTTTCATTTTCTCAAACGCTTCAACTTCCTATATCTTGTCTTTATGCAATCATGAACCACTTGGTAACTGATCAGTCTTGGTTCATGCCTTTATAGCTTCGTATTTCATCCTCTACTTCCCTGGTTCCAGATACACTTCCGCCAAACGGGTCCGTCTTTCTCCGCACCCCGGTAGACTGACCGGTCTCTTCAAAACCGCCTGCCATCAATCGACAAGCATCATTCAAAAACAGCAAATATTAAAAATTGGAAACGACTATTCCACAAGGAAATTACAAGGCGAACCACCTGCGGTTTTGACAAACCTAGCTTACGACGGTCAACAGGAAACTCACTGGCGGGAAAACTTAAAGTCGGCCATCGAAAGGAGAAAAAATCGAAGGCCAAAAGGCTTTCCCAGCCGCAACAGAAGACGAGGCATAAGTTGTGGACAAGCGAAACGTGGGCAATCGGGGCTTTAATCGGGAATCGGACGGATTTGGACATCAGAAGCCAAAATACTTTGAGAGCCGCAACGGCGGAAAAGAGAAGGCCGGAGCCATGCGATGTAAGTTGGACGTCGGATGGATTTACGTTTCGGAAGACAAATGGCTTTCCCAGCCGCAACGACGGACAGGAAACGGCTTCGGGCCCTGGTTAAAACAGGAAAACGCTCATCGGTAGTCGGAACTATTTGAACTTCGGGGGCTAAAGTGCTTTAGGAGCCGCAACGGCGGACGGGAAAAGGTCGAAACTTCCGATCAACACAAGAAAGGATCCCGATTCAAAGGAAAAACTAAGTGTTTCAGTTAGCTTCAAACATTTAACAATGGATAGTGACAAGTCATACCCCCGCAACGGCGACCACAGTAGGAAACTGGTTTGATCAACACGCAAAAACAAACTTAAAATCAACGGCTCACCATAAACTTCAGCGCAATCAAAATCCGAATCTTGGTCAAGAGCTAAGCTTTGTAGTCATCAAAGATTAAAACACAGACCAACAACTCAAAGGATTCGTCGATCAAAGCAAATTCATGAGGAGTGGTCCCGAATTTAAGAAATTTGGGGAGAACGGTTGCAGCTGCAACAGGTCCATTTCCTGGAAGTCACCTCGATTTGCATGCCATCATGAAAAAACATCCATTATACATATTGGCATGTTCACGAGCCATCCACTCCATCTGTACTGCACAATTGGCCTCATTTTACCACCATCCATCGTCCCATAAGTAGGCCCCATCAATGTTCTATAGTTGTTCCTATCCGCCATGTTCAAAACATAACCTATTTCCATACATCGAACACTTCCTCCTTGCTTGACTGACCATTGCAGAGTTTCTATTAAGCTCTTTTCTGACTCCTAATAGAATGAAAACATTGTCAATCATGCTTGCATCCTTTCATGCTCGTTAAAGTATTTGAAAGGGAGTCTATGTGGCCTCGTTTATCTCCTTTTTCGAACTATGTAGACTATTAAATGAAAAGGACCACCCTAGCACATTCCAGCTAGGAACGTTTCCCTTTGTATCCTTTTATGCGTCTGGCATTGGGACTGTAATTTACGAAAAATATCATTATGGGTTGTCTTTAAGCTCTTTTCTGGTCCTCTCATCAAGAAAATATCGACAAGCAATCTTGGTTTTGTTCATGCTCGAAAAAGTATTTGAATGATCATCCAGCCAGTATAGGTTTAAACTTTTCCGACCTGGTTGGACTACCTATGGTAAAGAAGTCTCCCTTCCCCAAAGGTTGGGAGAGATTTCCTTTGTACACATTTATCATTTTTCAGACTTAGGAGACTACATATGAAAAAGAGACCACATAGGAGTCTTCTTCCTGTTTTCAGATTCTCTAAAAATGAAAACACCATCGAGCATTTACCTTCTCGGGATCGATAAAAATCCATGAGATTGTATCATATTAAGCATACTTATATCCCTTCTTCGTGCTCCTTAAACTATGAAGAAGGCCTAAACTATGTCTTTAGGCGCCACCACATATGATCTCACATTATGGCAGCTCTATCCCATTGGGTCACCTTCATTCAGATTACTCTGTGATGAGTCTCCCTTTGATCCCCTGGATATCACTAATCTAGTTACCTCCCTCTGTATTTCCCATTGCAGTTATCTTCCCAATTTTCTATATATGATCCCTCTCCCATGAGTCAGTTTCATTTGCTTCCAGGTCATTCCTGACATCTTACTCTAAATAAAGGAATTTTGAGTCCCCTATACTCCCCTGCCCCTATTCCCCCATATTGCATGGCAGTCCCGTGATTGTTCCATATCTTTGGTTGTCCCCCTCATGCTTCTAATCAAGGACACATCATTTCCTTGTTAGTTTTAGTTCTCCCTCTGTCGACATCAACACATCTATTCCAGAGGATAAACACAGAGGTCCCTGTATCATGGTTTCATCCACCTTATTGATTATTTCCTTGGACCACTTGAAAGGATTCATTGGTGCATAAGTACAATCACCTCGACGACATCATAAGGTTCAAGTGATACCTAAAGCACTTGACTTGGGAACACCAAAATATAATACCATGATTTAGGATATTGGTTATGCCATACCTCTTTCTCTTTCCCATGTTTTTACTACATAATATACAACATGCTGCAGTCGATGAAACTAAGGAAAGGGAACATATGGTGTATGATCAGTAGAAGAAGTTGAATACCATCTTATATTTGCTCCATAATTAGTTGGAGGAGACCGAGAAACATGTG
Source organism: Pseudotsuga menziesii (assembly GCA_001517045.1). Taxonomy (NCBI): domain Eukaryota; kingdom Viridiplantae; phylum Streptophyta; class Pinopsida; order Pinales; family Pinaceae; genus Pseudotsuga; species Pseudotsuga menziesii. The sequence goes on from LPNX010969926.1 coordinate 108,272, forward strand.
CAAAGGTGGCAAAAGGATAGATAGAGACTTGAGCAAGTTGTCGCATTTTCCTGTCATGAAATTCTAGAGGTTAGGGTTACACCTGAAATGATCCTTGAGGCTCGAGTGATTAGGTTGGGGAAAGTTGCTACCGAATTTTCACTGAGAATTACAGAATTAGAATCTAATATTCTTCCTAGTACACCTCTTGAAGTATTGGAAGAGAGACGAAAGGTAGTTTATGAGTATGTAAAACAAATTCAGGATGTCGAGGCACTCTGTGCTAAGGCATATGCATGGGTTTCCCATGCCTGGGAATCCTTGATCTATGATGTTGAGTTGTAGGACATAATAGATCAACTTCATACAACAAATTCCAATTTGGCCAGGTTAAAAAAATCATTGAAAACATTCCCCCCGACCGAGAAGATGAGTAAGTATAATGAGCTCCAAGTCTTAAAACAACGGGTTGCTAAACTACAGATACAACAACAACAAAGAATCGATCGTGTCACAGAGCTTCAGGATGAAGTACATCATGTCACAGTGACCATTCATATAGTGCATATTCAAGTGCAATAGGATGTAGTGATAACTGAGGTGAAAATTTTAGAACATCTCAGTCCTGAACTTGTGGAAATAATTTCTATAGTCAAAGAAGATGTTCAACTATAGGTAGAGGATGTGATGAAAATATCCCAAGATTTTCAAGATAAGATGAGTGCAAAAGAGGTTCCTTTTTGAAGTGGCTCGGGATGAGACACATGTGAGTGTCGGGGGCATGTTTCCCCAAGGTAAGTTTCATAAATTTGTGTCCATAAGTTTTGAATCTCAATCGAGGTGTGAACTGGGTTGCGATGGAGCAGAGACGGAAACAATCAGCTCTAGAATTTTGGGCAATTTTGGGGGAAACAGTAAATGTATGTGGTGAGTTAGTTAGAAATATTGTGCACTTATGGGTAGTAGGTGCGAGACATAAAATTGACCATAGAGCATATCAAAATGTAAAAGGGTTGGGATTTAAGGGGTTTGAAAGATAAGATAGAGCCAATCGAGGATAAGTTTTGAAGAAGTATGTAATATTGTATGTTGTAGTGAGAAGAATGAATAAGATTTGTGGATTTAATGTAATGTCGATCCACAAGTTGTGTGCGTGGATTTAATGTAATGGAGTTTTATGGCAATATTTGCAAGATCTGTGCACAGACCAAAGCATTTAAGAAACTATTCATGCCTATTGATGATCTCTTTTTTGTTTTTCTCACATATGGGTTTCCACATTAAATTCTCTATGTCGAATGGTGTATGTTCATTTTATGCCTGATGATTTGTGACTTACTATGACTTTCTCCCTGACTGATAATATCTCCATTTTCCATGATGAAGTGGAATGCTAATGATTTAATGTGTTGGAAGATGTGATTAATAGTGTGTTATGTCTCTATATACTATTATTTATGCTAAGTATCAATGATCATTTACCCATCTACATTGTTGGGTAGTCTGTCGGGTATTTTCGTGAAAAGATCCCCTTATATCACTATGGAAGCCTAGCTCATGTAGTCCCTATAGGTATCTCAGGTGATACTTCACTTGCATCATAGGTGTTTCCAATGGGGTTATTCTATGTCGGGCCAATGCCTTCTCTTTTGTTGGTCAAGCTGGAAGGTTGAACTTGGGTTAGTTGAAGTGAGCCAATAGTGTTTGTTGAGCCTCCTATGCACTTCCTTCTACATGCTAGGGTTTTTGGCTTGTTATTAATATGCTAGGCATATGGAAAGTTCAATACAGTTGCATACAATTATTTTTATAGGATTGCAGTCGATCTCTCCTCTATATTGTTGATGTGATATCTCTTATCGATAAATCTGCTTATGTGTTCTAAGCCATTCTCTGTAAATCTATCTATCATACTCAAAGAATTGTTGGGTTTTTCATCCTTCATATTTAGAGGGTTTTCCTAGGGTATATCTTGTCTCTTATGGTTGACTGATATATATGAATTATTTATGAAGCTGATTTATGTGGATGATATAGTTATGAGATTAATATATGGCTGATATATTCATATGTGGTTGATTTATGGTATTCCTATGTGCTAAAATTTATAGACACAAGTTTTAAAGTTCAAGCTTCTCCGAATTTTTCTCAAGAATCAACACAACCATATGTTAAATAAATACCATTTAAAATTACATTTACAATTTGGACCTAATTGTGGGCTCACATTTCATTACTACCACAACCATATGGAATTATATGGAAAAAATCCTCCCATAGTTTGTGGTATTACAACCAATACATAGTTATAACAACCACCTTATAATTACGTTGAAGGCGTTAAACAACGGAGATGAAGTCTCGAATATTCCTTTTTGGTATGGTGAATAAGTTTTTAACAGTTGTCCAGTGGTCATATTATGTTCCACATCATCGATTTGTTTTCGATTTTCGATCCGAGAGTCAACAGGGGTTCTAGGACCTTTGTTGTAATCGCATTCATGAGAGAGGGGTTCGACGACATATGTTCGTGGTTAAGTTTGAGGTTCTCTGTCACTTGGCATCAATATCCATCCCCCGGGACCTAGTTTGAGTAATTCCTGTGAGCTAGCCAAGAAGAAGTGGAATCCCAAGAGCAGGATCATTTTAGAGAAGAGCGAGTGAGCTTCTTTCCTAAGGAATTTTATGCGGTTAAGACATAAATTTTTACGCAGATTCATGTAAGAACCACTTGGAACAACATTATCTTGTAAATATTGAAGCATTTGTTGTTGTTTCATCTTAGTAGTTATATTTAAAGTTGTGTAAAAATTGCTTGAAACAGGTTTAGTTTATAAAATATGGAGCAATTTGTGTTGCTTCCTCCTTTTATGTAAAAATACATTGATTGGGTGGAGGCTACTTATTTAGCATGCAGCGTGTCACATGAAGTCTTCCCACTTCTTCACGAGGGCTCTTATTGTGTGCCTTTTGGAAGCTCCAACCCATAAAATTATTCATCCACTATTAATGGAAGTAAGCTTTCCCGCATGGGGTTTTGAACCTATGACTCCTTGCTCATAATATTTTTCATTGGATTTGAAATTTTTTTTGTAGGGTAAGCATAGGAGACCAAACGACTATATGTACCTGTATATGCTATTACCTCAAAAAAATATGATATTAAAGAGAGCAGCCTGGAAATATTCCTCCCATCAATAAGATTTATTAAATTTTTGTGCTAAATCACATGAATCACACAGAGATTAGAAATATCTACATTCATTTTGAAAATGATATGCAACCACAACATAGGGAAAGAATCATTGTTGTTGTATAAATTTGGCGCATATTAATGCAAGAGTCAATTGAAACGGTTTTTCATCGAAAATTGGATGCATTTGCCCTTTGAATCATTTTCCCACATTCCCATAAACTTCATATATTTACAATCATAGTTGTGTTGTTTGGTCTCTGAAAAATTTGAGATGGATTCAAAATGGGGTTATAATTTAACGCTTTATTCATGTGTTTTCCCTTCTTCCAACTCTCTACCAAGCCTATCCCTTGGGCCTTGAAAGTCAACACACTTACCCACCTATTCTTCTTATTCCTAATTGTTTTTCCCTACACACATTAAGGTTATAATATGATATTTTAAAAACATTTTTACCATTTTATGTGGATCACCTCTAAAAAAATTACTTCCTAGACCTGGGTGAAAATGAATAAGAAATTCCCGAGAAACCTAATTTGTGAAATAAACATATTCAGATCCAACCTCTGATTTGTTGATCTCAAACCAAAATTCTGCATGGGAACTCTATGAAATCAACAAAAGAAACATTCATATTTGGAAATAAAACTCTTATATCTTATCCATCCTCACTAGGAAGTAGCAAACAAATAAATGGAACTTACTTGTAGAATTTTGTCTACAAGTAATTTACAAATAATTGTTTTTAAGAGAGAGCTCAACCAGAGGATTACCCTTATCTAAGAGAAGCACCGCTCCCACATTCTCTAAGCCAACTCCTTCAATTTATTTTCCTTCTCTAATAAAATCATCTATCATATACTTTTTTTGGGTTGACGTGCCAAAAAGAGTGTCTGAACCTATCAGAACCAGAGAGGAAATGTATTCTAAGCTCTGAGGATACCCAAAAACACCTTTCATACCATAAAATACCTTACAATGTTTTTGCATATGACTTGTGCTTTTGCATCTTATACATTAGAACGACCCCTGACCATAATCCAAAGTCTAATAAAATGACCACTCCCCCAAAGTGATATAAATGGATGGAACTAATACCTTTCTTGTATCAATCTCCATTGGAAATTTTGCAATCCTTTTTTCTTGAAAGTCTAGATATCTCTCATCAAAGAAAATAAATCTTCCCAATGCTCCTCCTATTGTTGTAAAAGGCTCCTTATTCCATAGCTCCAAAGAGAATCCTAACAAAATCACCCACAAGTGTTGGGTAACAAAAGACTCAGTCTAGGGGTCAAAACCAATGTGTCAAGTCTTCATGCTCGAAGAGCCACACATCCAAATCCCTGAAGATATTTACCCCCTATCCTCCAAAGACAATAATTTCAACATCATCCAGCGTTTTACTAAAATATGAACCTTTCGTGAGTAGCCCAGGATGGGATTCCAATGTTTTTCAACCCATTCCTTCAACTTTACATGGTTACAAAAATTTTGTTTGAATTTGTCGATGAGCTCAATCTCTAACAAAGTAGCTTTCCTTCATACCCACATCCAATCCCAAAACCACCGCTATTTTTATTTCATTTACTCATAAGGATTTTTTAGCTTAACGTATTGTAGACCTTCCCTATATCCCTCTAATATTTTCATACCTAGAAAATCCATCTAAATACCACCCCCTAGAAACCACCTCTTTCGGACAATGGAACATACCTTGTCACTTTCCCCCACCTGATACTTATGGGCATCATTTGAGTCAACATTCTCATGACAAGTTCTGACAAAACATTCCCCTTACCAATATCTCTACCTTCCTATATTCCCTCAACTCTTTCAACATTTACCAGAGCTCCTCGTCCATACGAAATATTCTTGGCGCTGACCAAAAATCCTCATCGTCATAGGCAACGTCATTTACCTTCATCACCATCTCAAAAAACAGCTACATAAATCCTCCACTCCATCCTAAAATTCGGGAGCCTCAACCAATCAAATACTTGAAGCCTCCACCAAATTGGAGGCATTTCCAACATAAATTTAATCAATTTTATACACTCTCTATATATAATTATATATGATAAAATATATTGATGGTTGATTTGAACTTATAAACTTTATTCATCGACTAATAAATTTATGCATGTAACATTATGGAACTTGTTGTCATGTCCTCGGTCACCTCGGTGACCTTTTGAGGTGACGGGTAACTCTTTCAAACATTCCTTCTTCAAATTTTCTTGCTCTGATGCCATTCTTCCATGTTCCCTTTGATCAATCTGACTATCGGAGGAAACTTTACATGAAGCCAGGCTTCCAATTTTCTCCCAACACATCACTTCTGACCTCATAATCTTTTAAACACATGCACAGAGCTGATTATCACCTTAATATTGGTTAATAGACTCCTTAATAAACCCTAGAAGCAACCATGACTATTAAATTCCACTTCCGATGGTTGATTTCCAACTTGCCGACTTTCCTTCACCTTTTCGACATTTTCGTTATCGGGAGTCAGAAATTAGAATGCACAAATGGTTCTTAACAAACCATTCCCAACTTCCTAACTCCAACTACTATACTCCATACGTTGGGAGTCAGAATTCAGGACCGCAAACAAATCTTCAAGAAATAACCCCCGACTTCTCGAATTTGACGGCTATATTCCATACATCAAGAGTTGGGAGTTAGAAATGTAAAATGGTTCCTCCATAAAACTGCCTTAAGTTGTCGACTCCAATATTACGATATCAGGAGTCAGAAGTCAAGACATATAATGATCCTTCAACAAATAAGTTCCTAACTTCCTAACTCCAACTACTACCTTTCATACATTTGGAGTCAAAATTCAGAAATGCAAGACGGGTTTTCACAAAACCTCCCCAATTTCCTGACTCCGATATTCCGATATTGGGAGTCGAAATTCAGAACCACACATTACCACCAATTAATCACCTCGACTTTTCAACTCCAATGTTCTGACATTGGGATTCGAAAGTTTGTATTTCATAACATCTTCCCAACAAAACAACCCTGAATTCTCAACTCTAATGTTTCCAACATCGAAAGTCAAAATTCAAAACCCCAAATGATCCTTGATGTGCAGCTCTGCCAAGCCTGCTTCAACATACCTCAGAAGTCGACACTACTAAAATTCAACGTTCGACGACTTATTTGATGCCATTATTGATACTTCTCATTGAGTCAATGGACAGGTTCGGGATACTACCACTACATTGCTATGGAGTTCTGATTCTCGACTTCCGTCATTAGTAGCCCAGTGTCAGAACTTTAGCATCGATACCAAATCAACAACACTTTCACAACTCTTTACACCAATTCCAACATCAAATCTTCAGCAAGTAACTCTTTGTTCAATACTTAGCAAAATTTCCTTTCCGTCCTTTGACTTTGGCCCTGCTATTTTGACCATGGAAAATCTATAGAATTCTTCTTATTTGGGACTAAATGCTTGGTTGATTCGAGCACATGGCTAAGGCATAAGTACCATCTTCCTTAATCAATACTTTTGCATATGCAAATTAAACATTCATAGTGGAAAATGCAATTGAACTACATTGCACTGCATACATGAACTAGCCTACTTGTCACAGACATAACAAAAATAGAATCATGCACAACAACAAACTCATTTCCATGCTATGAATAGACATTTTATTGAACAATTCAAGTTGACATTTCATTAAATTCCACATTAATAAAAAATCATTCATCATATAGAAAATCTAAGCATTCATAGACATCAAGACACTTATCTTTTCAAGTGAAATAATCCAGCAACTGGTTATGTGAACTCAACCTTCCACCCAACCATAGGTATTTTTCAAGCCTACATTATCTTAGCTGAGAGACCACCCCCGAGATGGGATATGCTATCCAATAGGGAGAATTGTACTCATGCTCACTCATAGCAATGGATAAACACATTTAGGATAAGCCAACACACTACTAGGTTTATCAATCCTACAGAGAAATATGGACAATGATTACAAAACTACTAATCTCACCACAGATTTCTAGGCTTCCCCATTAGTTTCCATTAGGGGAGTTTTGAGGTAAAAAATGGGCCTCAAAACAAAAATTGTACCATTAAAATTTAGTTTATAAGAACCTACAGGATTCAAGATGATGATGTCAACCATAAGGGTAAATTTGTAAAACAAATGGAGGGGAAAAGAAAAAACTACCTTTTCTTATCATATTTTTTACATGTCTCCTTATCGGTTCAACCAAATTTCAAGTTTGGGGACTCGTTGGATGAATAAGTCAATTCCACATCCAACCCATACCCACACTGCATACTTCTGAGGTACCCACGACACCCAAAAATGAAAACTTCAATTAAAAAAACGCATTTCATCTAACGAGTCCCCAAACTCAAAATTTGGGTGAAACGATAAGGAGACATGTCAAAAATACAATGAGAAAAAAGTAGTTTTTCTTTTTCCCCTCCAAAATTTAGAAATTTTATTTTATTATTATAACTCTTATTTTATTATTTCCCTTATGAGGCCCATTTTAGACTTCAAAATTCCCCTAATGATCCATCCTTGGAACCCATATCCCTACCTCCCACAGCTCAAGGAAGGCCCCCTTCTCTGTTACACAGTCCCTCGGGTGCTCCTTCCCTTCTAGAGCTACTCATGAGTTAGCATAGAAGGTTTAATCTATTGAAATGATAGAGACTTTGGGCCTTTCATCGGTCTCACAATCCACATGGATTCTTAGCATTTCCAACGCTCTTCATACTTAGTTTTCCCTCACGGTGCCAATTCTACCTTGGCTGTTATTTGGTATGCAACACACATGACCAATTAATCCACCAGTGTTCCAAACATGGTTCAATTCGAGGGAAGACACATTACTCTCTGCTTAGTTGGGTTGTGGATATTCACATTCAGTTCATGGGATGGACTGAAACACATTGCACACTATTATTAGCTCGATTGCACACAGAATTCACTGCTACCTGTTGTGACTCCACCATACAGGGTTCTAGATTCATGGAACACATTTCCATGAGTTACCTTGATTGTTGTCACAAGCAAACCAAGCCATACTTGGCCATACCACTTCTGAACTTAATCCCATGCTCCATTAAATGCAAGCGTTACACTCTTATAGAAAAATTAAGAGTGCCAAGGATACCCACTTGGGTTCTCAAGATGACACTTGGAAATAGAGGGTTGACTTTCCCACACCCCCTCACCTCTCCTTAGTGGATAACACACAACCCCCCTTTTTTTGTTGCCTCCATAGCCAGCCCTAGATATTTTATTTGCATTATAAATATTTACAAGATTTTACATTTCAGTGTGGCTTGTTAACACATGGTCTACCCACGTAAACTACTTTCCTTTACAAACATACCATTCACTATCATGGCCTTGGACTTGAGCTCCTCGCTAAGAATCATACATCATATGTACACAGTATTTACACATCAAATCAATATATGCATCGGGGGTCAAAATGGGGGTATTACAATTGCACTCGCATAAAGGAAACTAAACTTGGTCTCGAAATTGGTAATGATATTCATAGATTTGTGAAATACCATTGCATTAAAAATTAATTTAGGTCAATCATAATGTTATTGGAACTACATTATATATGACAATAAAATGCTTTTTACGACATGAATATAATATAAGGATATCATGTTATGTTGATGAATTACATTATTGCGTTGAGAGGCGCTCTACATCCCAGTATGGGGGAGATCTTGTAACGTTATGTCGGCTATTAATAATATTGTTGATTATGAGGGAGATGTTGTAACGTTATGTAACATTATGTTGGGTATAAATAATATTGTCAATTATGAGGGAAATGTTGTAACATTACTTTTTACTTGCCGATTATGATGTAGATATTGTAACGTTATGTAACATTACTTTTTATTTCTAAAAAGTAAAAAGTAATAAATATAAATTTAAAAAGTAATCCATTTATTGGTTTTGTCAGCCATTAAGTAAAAAGTAATAAATAAAATTTTAATTATTCGCCAAAATAAACCCATAACAACAAGATATAAATTAGGTTAGACACAAAAACATAGAAAAATTTCCTTCTCCAGACTGAACCTGGCGAACAATACAACCTTGTCTCAACAATTGCAGGCGGTGATCCTCTGAAACATCGGGCAGCACAACGATGACCAGAGGATATGCCCTCCTCACATTTCAGAGACCCTTTGCAAGGTCGAGATCACAATTATGCCTCTCCTTTCATAATGTCTGAATCTAAATAGTATCCACCAAACATATGGAATGTTCAACATAATAGATTGTTTTATAGACTTGAAGCTGGGGAACATAATCGGCAAAACTAAATGTGAATATGGGCTAAATGTGTGTGCTCCTCAAAAATGATTATCACCCACCTCGTATGGGCCTGCTGTCGATGTGTCTGCGTGGATTTCTCATATCTGTGAGGAGAAATATATGGTATCTAATCATCACCCTGGAATAAAGAAACCATTGAATACTTGCTCTGTCATTTTACAAGAAGCTTGCGTAGCTATAGAAAATGTAGTGGGATCATTAATTTAATATATAATGCACCTTTGGTTTACCAGAAATAAAAGCCTATTGAGAGTTGAATGTGGCGTGGCGTGTAATGATCTGGAGAGTCGAATATCCATCAAAAGAGAAATTGAGTCGATGTCAAAGAAAACATCGAGTGCCGAGAGAAATATATCCTATAATATTAGGTGAATCCTATAACATTAGTTCTTATACCCTGAAACATTTTCAAGTTTACTGTTAAAGCGTTATTATTTTTTTAAATTAAATTTAATGTGTGTCACTGAGGTTTACCACAAAGAACTAAGCTTATATCATATCCAAATTTGAATCATATACTTTCTTATTTTGAATGATATATTTTCGTTCATTTAAAATTAAATAAATTAAAATATAATTTTAATTTTAATTTATATTTTAAATTTAAATTAATGTTTATATTTAATTTAAAATTAATATTTATATTAAATTTCTTTCTTTTTGTCCTATAGTTAGTTAAATCTCCTATAAATTTAATTTAAATATAAATATAAATTTAAAGATATAAATATTAATATAAATTTCAATATATATATATTACGCAAGAGAAGCAGCTTGGCATGAAAATGAAAAGCATACATTGCAGCGGTAGGCGAATCCCTCTAATTCCTACGTAGACATTGAAAAAATTAATTGTACATTTCACTCTTGAGAATGATTGGTAAACGAATCCCTCTAATTCTTGAGTGGATTTGATCCCTCTAATGACAGTAGCTTATTATTTTAATTGATTATCATGTTATCTACTTCATATATTGCTAATTGTGTCGAGGTATTTAACAATTACTATTCCAATACAGAAACTAAAGAAAGTAATCTTACATAGATATATTCCCTCGGCACATGTAATATCAATGGAAAATTTAACACCATGTAATTATCCGCAAAAATATTTTGGCTTTTCCATGAGCATTACACCATCCATCCGTAAATCATAATGAAACAAAATTAAGATATGCTCAAATTCCAAATTCATTATGATACTTTAAAATTTCTAAAAAGATCATAGTTGTTCTAAATTTCTAACCATGTTTGGATCAAATGAAAATAGTGAAGAGCATCTCAAATCTCTGCCGCCATGTTGAAACTTAGCTAGGCGTTGAAGAATGCTGCTACATCTCCTTAGAAATAAATTTGCTACATGCTGAGCAAGGGGAGCACTGTTTAGAATGCAAAGATAACGAATCTAATGACAATTCCAACCATCTAAATCACTGGCCAACTCTCACAAGCACCATGTGATAGTTGGAGTTGAGTTCAATTATCTTCTCCTCACATGAGATAGTCGTTGATGGGGATATCATACTCGAGAATAGGTGTTTGCATGAAGAGACGTAAGCAAAAATGATGTTATACATATCCAAATGCAAATGACGATTTTTTAAATTCAAACGATAAGTGTAATTATATTGTAATTGTTGTACTTCAAAGCTAGAAAGCATATTAAAATTTCCCTAGTTTTGGAAATTGTAGCCTTGTTGAAGCCCCGTTTGGGTGTGTTGCTGGAATTGGTTTCAAGGCTTGCAACAGAGGAGGAAAACCCATACTGAAAGTCTTTGAAAGGTCCTACGCAAGGACAGCGCTATCCCTAGCCTGTTTGCTATAGTACTCTCCCACGGATATTACTAGCCTCCATTGGCACTTATGAATGTTTGATCCGAAGGGATTGGTCTTCCAATCAAGGAAAACAAAATGTTTTGAATGAATTTAACTAAAAGATGAAATATATCCTAAGTCTATCCTATTCTAAAAGGTTTCTGGTTTGATTTACAAGTCAACCTGAGATGCAAGACATGCAAGTATTTAACCAAATTAACAGAAATGTAAATAAGATCATTTATTTGTCCTTTGACTCATAATAAATTAATGAAAATTAACTGACAATAATTTTAAATTAACTTCATTCATAGTCAACCTGCATGCACGTATGTTAATTGAGAAATCAACACATTTGTTATCTGATTTCATTGCATAATCATTTGCAAAAACAGATAAAGACTTTAACAAAGTAAACTCTTTAAAACTTCATCAGTGCATGAATCACTAACAGAGAGAAATCAAAGTTGTGAATAAATGCACTCATTAATTGCAAAGGACAAACAGTGATATTGATCCATCTGGAACAGGAAAAATCATGATTCAATAAAGAAACTTAATGAATGAACAACAAGAGATGTGAAAGAATATCATATATTGTATTAAATAATTTTTTGCAAGAAATTACATCAACCTCAAGTAAACAGAGGTATCTCCAGTCTCTTGTCCCCGATCCTTCCTTTTCCAAAAAGTCCCTGTTACATCTTAAGTCTACCCCTTAAATAATTATTACAAAGAATAGATATCCATTAAAATGGGATCGAAAAGGCCAAATAAAGCTAATAATCAAGAAAATCTCTCCATATTTTCCAAATCTCCAACAATTCTTCTATGTTGGGATAGTTAGCCGATTCGAGTCCAAGTTGAGCATCACATTTGTGATTCTCCATTTCTTTTTTCGCTAACTTGTGCCAAAAATGAATATAAATATGGATTTTCCCTTCAAAATCAAGAGGCCGTTTCATTAACCGATCCACGTCTTCAATGTCGATATGATCAAGTCCCTGGATATTCTCCTTGGCTTCATCTTTCCTTTGCTCAACCTATTCAATCATTAGCCTAGGCGGGCATGCATTCTCGATGAGACCCATTAGAGGAAAACAAAAAATCTCCATTAAATTATTAGCAGCATACCACCTCCTTCCACAGACAGCCTGTGCTTTCTTAATAGCATCATCAATCGTCTCGTTCAGATCTTCCCAAGCACGCAATATAGTTCTGACCTTTTTGAGTTGAAAACTGCTGAGGATGGTGATATTTTCTGGCTTGTCTTTCATGTATCTTTTCCAATCAACAACATCATCATAAGCCTTGGAAGCTTGTTCTCTCTTTTCTACTTGATCCTCAATGGAAACAAACATCTTACCAAAAGAAATATGAGTTTCAAAAATATTATCAAGAGTTTGAAACAATTCCCTGATTAACTCATGATGCTACTGATTTGTCTTGATAGCCAATTCCTTAAATTCTTGTTGTGAAAACCCAGAGAACGAAGATGAAGCTGCACTTGCAGTTGCATCTTCACATTGCTTCTCAAGTAAGGTTATCTTCTATACAAAAACAACATTTGCAGTCTTCTCACCTTCTAGTTCAAGCTGAAGAGAAACACTTTTGACTTGCAACTCATTATACTTGTCTTCAGATGTTTTCATAATATTAGCATCATGAGCTTCATGCTCTTTCTTGAGTTTCTCCAGCTCTTCCTTTAGTTTGATTATTTCTTCTTTTCTTCTACCAAATTCTTTGTTTAGTGTGTTCACAGCATGGAAATATGCACCTATGAATGCTCCCAAAGCAGCAGCAGTATCAGCAGCATCCACCTGTGGATCACCGGGCTGCTTAGTCCAAACTGTCTAGTTAGTGATAGATGCATCCATATCACTTTGATCCCTGTTTCTCTTTTTTCCCTTCTTAACTACTGCCTTATCAGATTTGTTGTAGTAGTAGTCTCCAAGAGAGATTACTATATCCTAATTGAAATCTTATGTCAACTCAGTAGTTGAAGAAGTCCCAACTACTGTGGAAACCAAAGTAGATGTTCGAGTTACAGTAGGGGGAGGCATAGGGACATTAATATGGGTAGTAGGAGAAGGAAAAGAAGTGTTTGGGGTAACAATTTCTTTAGAAGTGGAAGAGATAAGTGGAGCAGTATAAGTATAATAGGAAGAAATAGGAATACCAATATCTGGAAGTGATGATGAATGAACCAAAACCTTGTCAGAAACAGATGCTGACAATAAAGAGAATGAAGGTATGTGCAGAGGAATCTTAAACAATTGTAACTCTTCAGTATTAGATTGAAGCATGGGTGTTTGAAATGGACGAGAGGAGATAGGGGCAGTTGTGGTAGTCATAACATGATAAAGTTGAGACAACTATGGTGGTAGAGGTACTCCAGCAGGCAGAGTGGATAGTGTCTGGATAGATGACAAGAGTAACGTTGCAGTTGAAGATTCAGGTTCAGAAGAGGGTTGTGGGATTTCAGGAATTGGAATGGAATTCTTCTTAGCTTTACTATTGAATAGATCTAGAAAAGCTTGCAAATGGTCATCTGCCTCTTCAGTGATAGGCACATGAGAAACTTCTTCTTCTTCCTTATCAGAATTAGTTAATTCTATGGTATGAGCCGAAGAAGAAGGAACCTGAACCTTTAATCTTTGCATTGGTTTAATCTCAGCCATCACCTGATCACCAGTTGTTTGAGGGACTGCAGTGGTTCCCTGAACATTATCAACAGGCTGATTAGTCTCAATTTCTTGAGTGTCTAACACAGAAGTCATCTTTGTCAACTTTTGTTTAAACTGTTGGGAAGTATGTATCAAAGATTTGACTTGTTGAGCAACAGTTTCATGTGGAAGACCTTCCATAGGACCTTTTCCTTTATACCTATCTAAGCTAGTTGTCACTGATGACTCTTTTATTGCTTGAGCTTCTTTTTCTTCCCTGTCTTTTTTCAGCTTTTCCTGAATGTCTAATTCCATTGCCCTGTAATTTCGAATCCTATCTCTGAGTTCTTTCTGATACCGTAGGCTTTGACTTTGTTCCTCTTCTCTTTTGGCCGTGTCCAAGACTTCGGAAAAGGTATCTAATCCTTAGTAGATGGAATCATCCAGGATTTCCTCATGAGTGTAGCCAGCTTTGAAATGGTTATGCCTGAGATAAGCATCAAGAAATCCCTTTGGATCATGTTGTCTCTTTCTAGCAAAAGAAAGCTTTAGAGAAACTATATGGTCACTAAGCTCTGTAGCCCATATTGAAGTTGGTATGGTTAAAGATCCAAGGGTTTGAGGGAACTTAGGCCAAACTCTTCTTTTGGGTCCAACAAGCTTCTTATAAACTCCTTCAGTCACAGTCTGGAAATATATTTCTTCAATGACCAACCTGTTAGGGATAACCCTTAGCAACATGTGGACAGTTTTTCCGCCTTAGACCCTAAAATATGCAAAGGACTCGCCAACATACCAGTCACCCATCGTAGAAATACGGGTTTTGGCTTCGACTGAGAAGGGGGGGGATTCCTTTTGAAAGATTAGAAAATGAATGCAGCCAAGGAAATTTTCACAAATTTCATAGAACCTAGATACATAATTGGTTTCCCACAACTCTGAATAGTAAATAGGTACCGGCGAGGATGGTAAACCCCAGTTCCATCCCAAATTGGGAAATTGAAAATGAGTGTAGAATACATCGATGATGAAAGCTAACAAAAAGAAATTAGGTTTCTTTTGGGCAGTGGCCTTTTGATAACTCTGGATTGTTGTTCTAATCTCTAGGGATAAGATAGAGGCCCATGGGAAGGATTCGCCAGTGGTTAGGGCATGGTGAGCCACTGAAGCCCATTCAACTTTGAAAACGAAGCAATTGGGAAGACCGTATAACCTGCATAACATAGCTGCTAGTAACGAATAGGGTTCTTTAAACTAGGCAATAGGATAAATGTCATCTTTCCTTTGAGGAAACTTACCGGGTTCAGTCATCCATGATTTTAACATTTCAACGAGATTGAACCTAGTCTTAGAGGCTCGAACAAAGTCTGCGTCAAGGGGTTTCCTGACTAGTTTAAGACCATATGATCTGAAAAAGACATCATGGCAAAACGTAGCAAGTTGTGACCCTGCAATATCGTTGAAGGAACGGTCAGTGGGGTTTGCATGTTCCACGATCCATTTGACCGCGTCGTTATAGGGCAGAATTGCAGGGCTAGTATCAATGGCATGGAGTCCAGAATCCCTAATTCTTTGGTAAGCTAGCTGACCGTTCGGGATGTCGAAGAGGTCATCACTATAAAAAATGGAGTATACTCATGACCAGTCAACCTGATAAGTTTCAAGTATCCTACCACTGGTGTCAGAGAAGTTACCAAAGTTTGGGTCTTTGGTCAACATGTTTTTTTGAAAGTTCTTACAACGAGTAGTTCGAGTCATTACGGAAACTGAGGAACTCTATTTAAATGCATAAACCAGGAATTAAAACTAATTCAGACAATGCTACAGTAACCAAATCTAAACAAAGAAATGGGTAAGAGAACCAACCTGAAATCAACTGCGACAGCGAAAAATAATTTCTAGTAAAAATCACAGTAAAAAAAAAGTAAAAACAGTAAAAAAAATGTACAAGGTGTTGCTATATATAGATTTTTCGCGGGTCAAATTAAGACCATAGGATTAGAATGAATGGACGGTTAGGATTACATCCTGTGGGATATGGGATCACCACATGAGTTTTGAGTTTTATTTACCATCCCACAACCCACATTCCGCAACTTTGGGATGCAGGATCACCAAACCTTCGAAAATTTATTCAATCCGCATCCCGCAAAATGCAGGTTGCGGGTTGCGGAAACATACAACAAAATATTCAAAATAAATTACTCCCCGCAATCCGCACTCCGCAAATTGCGGGATGGCCAATTTGCACACTCAAAAACCTTTCTGCATCCCGCAAACTTCAGAATCCTGCAATCCGCGAATGGCAGGTTGCGGGATGGAATAATATTTTGGAAAAGATAGTCTTTCGCAACTCACCAAAAGCACATAAATCATGCATAAATTCCAAAAAATTCAACTAAGTTAAAATAAAGAAACCATGATAAATGTTATAGGGGCCTTGAAACGATTTAAGGGATTCAAACAGTTACCTTTGTATGTATAATTTGAGGTTCCCATGTTTATATAACATGGGATCTGTTGTACTTACAACAACCTGCAACGAAATCCCAAATTCAGAATTTACAAATGTGTTTTACTAGCATAGATCTATCTTAAAAAAAATTTACCAATTGTCGAAATAGATCAAATTTCAAAACTTTTTTAGTGGAAATGTTGAAAAAATGTATAGTAACATAGAATATGTCTCTTATAAGCAAAATAAAAGAAGAGTGATTGTTTGGCGTAAAATGGAAAACCCTAGACTCAGTGTAAATCTAAACCATATTTTCATTTTTTTAATCCTTACAAAATTATTGTCTCTATATTCCAGTGCAAAAATTTATTCAATCCTTAATACTTATTACTTACATTGAGATAATCCTTATAATTTTATCTTTGTTTTCAATTTAACATGTTCCTTACAATGTTGATCAAACTCCAGTCTTGTGTCACCGCCCACGACGGAAACCAGCGTAAATCCAAATCGCAGGTTCTATCAAGCGTCGAGAGGAATCAAATCTCCCAATGTGCAAACCTCTTCTCTGGTATTGCACTCAAAGAGGTTTACACCTCGGAAAATTTGATACCTCTCTACGCTTAATAGAGTATAAAATTTGGATCTAAGCTAGTAATACGACATTAAAAATTTACCTACATGCTTACATTTTCTGATTTACAAAAAATAATAATTACAATAGTACGATGCAAATAGTTACAATAAGCCTCGATGTAAATTATTACACTATTGAGATTCCTTTAAAGAAGGGCACACATTAAATGATCTTCAACTATTTCAATTTAAGCACATTTGAGATGCGTCATGTTGGGCGAGGCATGTGTGGAAGGACTAGGCATGGAAAAGTTAATTTTATTTCAGTCCATTAATTGAAATGCCTCTACTTGTAAGTTTGAGACTATTAAATTAGGGGTTGAACTGGACATCCAAGTCTCCATTGCTCATAAATTCAGTCACCCAATCGCCATGTCTGTGGTAGAGGTTGTTTTATAGTTCTGTTGACAAATCACCGTATTCTTCATGCTGTGGTAGAGGTTGTTTTCTAGTTCTGTTGACAAATCACCGTATTCTTCATGTTAATGGCTTTGTACAATTCCTGAAACGGGCAAAAGTAACTTAAGGAGCTGATATAAAAAAAATTAATAACTTTTTGTATTTACTTATGGTTTTTTTGTTATGTAATCTTATAAATAATGTTGCTTAATATTGAGAAGCCAATTCAATTGGTCATTGTGTGTTTCATTTAGTGTTGGAATTTGAGAACTTTTTGCCTGTCAAATACTTCCCTGAACCCAAATTTTAATTGCAGGTAATATGGATGCAGATGATTGTATATTGCATAATGTTAATGTTGATGTGTGTCAATAATTGGTCTATGTTATTTTTGGTAAGTAATGTTGTTAGATTTTTGTTAAGTATATAATAAAAATTAATTTCTTCATTTACTTAAATTTTTTAATAAAAAATTATTAATATAAGAATTTTAAAATAGTAATTCTTCTAATGAAATGACTAAAAACATACTAAAAACTTAAAAAAAAATTAGATTAAAAAATAAAATGAAATAAAATTCCTACCCTGTTTCCATCATATATTTGCTTCATCTCTGTCTCTTCTGGTCTTAACAAGTTTGACAGGGTGTCTCTTCTGATCTTTAACAAGTTTGACAGGGTAGAAGATAAAAAGTAAGCACAATAAGATCCAGTTACCTGTAAATTTGAAGAGAAAGGTTTAAGGGTGGGATAAGTCCCCAATCCTGAGCGAGAGGCGACTGCTAGACTCTTTATACCTAATTTATGCCTGGAGTAGGCCGATCTCTCCAAGACAAAAGCTTCGGCGAAATCCACAAGTTTGGTAAGACCATTCGAATCCTACCCAATGAGTAGTGAGGAGCACCTTATCGGGCAGCCTACAAGTATCCAAGAAGGAAATGCGTAAATGGCTGTGTGTTCACTCCATACTTCACCTAGGAGCTTCTCATTTCGTAGCAGTTCGATGTCTTGGAGGCATCAATCCTATATTTATAAATATCAACAATACAAATTAAAAATCATAATAGATATATCATAGAATTGTAACAATTCAAATTCAAATTCAAATTAGATTAGCCGAAAATCTTTAAAAGTGGATGACAAAATATTATTTACTATATAGATCTTATTTGCTAATTAAAGCAGTGTCATTGCAATGACTGAAAACCAAGTTTGCATTCCATTCTCACCCAAAGTGCAAATTAAACATCTTAATATCCATATTAAATATAACAACGTTAATTAATCAATCCCAAACAATTCCCGTATCGAAAGATCACTGTCAAACAATGGGCAGAGCAATTCAAAATATTCCACATGATTTTCCAATCTAACATTTTTTTAATATCATCGAGCATTTATATCAATACTGCTTCGTTAACATTTTGTCAAATACTAAGCTTATCTAAATAACTTAAACAAGTAATTGGAATACTTCCATCAAAATCCGCCTGTAAGTCTTCGAAATCGAAGATGATCCGATTATGGCAAGGCAATGGCAGGTGGCCTATCACTTAAACACTAGTCAGGATGAATACTTGAGCACCAGAGCTTTGAGAACATCTTCACTGTGGCTGCCAAAGACACTGATGCATGCCTCCCTCGCATGCTCTGATGCCTGTCGTGTGATCAATGATTCATTTTCATTCCCCATCAAAAGTCGGAAAGTTATCAACTCTCCGGCTGCCATTTCCAGATTTCGAAGGTCTGCCGGGTCAGTGCTTCGAATGGCCTCCCTTAATTTCTGCCCGGAAAGAAGGCTAAACAAGCTGCGATCCATCATTGTGGAAAGGATGTATGCAGGCACAAAAGATGCACGAATCCAGCGCTTCTCTTCTTCCGTTTCTAACACCGGGGAACTCATGATGATCTCCTCTGCCATAACAGAAAGCCTTGCAAATTCTGCCGCTTCCGGAAGATCCAAATCGGAGAGCGGTTGACGAGACATTCCAGCCACCAATTCGCTTGCCTTGTCATGCAATTGCTCAAACATGAGGGTATTTACAGGGTCCAGGGATGTCCTGAAAGAGTGCTCCAGAATGCATCTCCTGCATTTGCAATTGAAGCCCCAGTTCTCGAATTCGGCTTGGCGCTGCGGCAAGGGAACTAGGACATCAAAGTAAGGGATGGTTATCTCTTCTCCTCTCTCGATGGGCTTGGAGCCATAAATGAACATGGCGGTTCCCACATCCAGCCAGTTCGAGTTCGGCAGGCAGGAATGGTTAATAAACGATGGCAGCAGCCAGAGAGCTCTAAATTTCCGTTTTCCTTCATTTATTTTCGATTTTGAAACAAACCTCTCTATGGCTCCACCGAATGAGTTCAGTCCTACAATATTCCGAACACGGTTAACGTCCACAAGCAAATTTGTATCTTGTACTTCTTGGCCCGCAGACATTTGGACATCCGTCTTAAACAAATCGATGGCTGGAACATCTAGGCTGCCGGGCGTGGGGGAATCCTGTAAACTATAAATCTGGCGGAGCAATCTCTGCGATTTCCTGGCAGCAGAGACGACCGCGGACACAAGATCCACAAGATCTTCGCGAGACGCCATGGTGGTAAAGGCGCACTGATAAGCAACTCCAACAGCGTTGCTTACTAGCAAGAGCTGCCCGGCCCTTGTTGCTCGGGTGGCGTAGAGTCCTCGGCCGCGGCCGTCTTTGGTCATCTTGATCTCCACAGAACCCATGAAATCAGCCACTTCCGGAGGAGAAGATGCGCGTCCGAGCAGGTAGTCTGAGATATCATACTTGCCATTGCGATTCTGGTCATAAAATGTCTTTGCCTGGCGAAGGGCGTCTTGTATTTTCCTATGCCCGGGACTGGCTTTATCGCATTTCTCCAAACATTTGCATGCCGCCGCATACTGCCTCAGGCCGAGCAAAGAACGGCCTTTCCTATACAGTGCTTTGAAATTGTTGGGATCGATCCCAAGGGCCTTGTCGGAATCCTCTAGCGCCAGATCAAATTCCTTCACCTGAAGCCTTGTCTCTGCCCGGTTGGAATACGCGTGGAGGAGGCAAGCATTAATATTATTATTGTCGTTACGGCACCTCTCCTTGAGCTGAAGCAGAGCGGCGTCGATGCATCTCGTATAATGCTCCGCTGCTGCGTCCCAGTTTTGTTCCCTGAAGCATCTGTTGCCTTTTTGCCTCACATCCTCCACATCCACATGATACAGCAGGTTCTCAGTTCGCTTTCCTTTCTCAGACACGAGATTCACAAAGTTAGTGAGGTTATCCACGCGGATGAGAAGGCCACCGTCGCTGGCAATCTTAAAATAGGGTTCCTTGACGGCGACCTTCGCACCTCTGGGGTAAAGCCTCTTGATGTCCTCACCGGAGGAAGCGGAGTTGTAGATTGCGAGTCTGACGGCGAGGCCATTATCGTCCTCAAGCAGAGTCATGATACCGCATATCCTCTTGGCATCGGCGCAGAGCATCCCGTACACCACCCGGCCGCTGTGCACTTTCCCGACCTTCAACTCGTTGAAAGAAATAGGGTTCAGCTTTTCCAGCGGAACCGAACAGGCAGCGCCGCCGCTGCCACTAGGGTCTGTGAAAGACGATCTTATCTCGAAATTGCATTTGCCTTCGGCCTCCCTTGGCTCCCTGTCGAAATCATCGTGGATTTGGAGGAGCAGGCGCTTATCGAATCTCTCTGAGACGTCATGTAGGAGGAGGGCTCGCTCCTTGAATAACTCGAAGGCTTTCATTAAGTCATCCAGGTTCTCCATCCTTGTTGCGGTGGTCTAATTCTTCTTCTCCCTTCACCACGGTCTGCTCCTATTTCTTTGCGTTGCAGATACTATGTGGCAAATTCATCTTTGAACACAGGAAGCCTTGCCTTGTAATAACATTTAAATGAAGCTAATTGCGTTGAAAATCCCAATTTCCTTCCTTCTTCCAAATGGAATACTTTAATGATACTTTTGATACGAATACATAATTCGTACATAGTTCATAATGGAATACAGGAGGCTTGTCTCACATATAAGTGAAGCTAAATCGCAGCGTTGATATCTTCCTTCTTCGATAAGAAAGTTTGCTCCATTCTTCCTTGGAACGAAAGATTGTTCTTCCTTCCTAATTTAAAAAGTAGTTCTTTCCATCCTTCCCTCTTTGAAATGAAAGCAGTTCCTGAGTCATGTAAAAGCTTAGTCCGTCCCTCCCTACATTGCGACGACAAAAGCTTCTTTGGAAGGTAATTGTGATGTGATGTGATGCTTAGTCTCTCCCTTCAGTGTGACAAAAGCTAATTTGAAAACGAAAAAAAGTAATTGTGATGTGATGATGTTTAGTCATTTTCTTGTCTCACTATGGCTCACTCGATAGTCTGGCTAGCACATCCATATTAATGATGATGATGGATGGAGATTTTCTATAGTTGTCATTATAGTTACCATTGTTTAATTCAGGTATATCTTTTTCTTATGAAATACTTTGTTTTAAACTAATATATATATATGATTTCTATTTTTTTCCTTTTTGATAGATAGGATTAAATGAAATAAAATACAGTTAATAAATGAAATAGTTAAAGTCAATTTGTAATTATCTTATGTGTGTTGTAATGGAAGGCACAACAATAAAAGAAGATTTATGTAATTTGTAAGGAATAGTCAATGAGAGTAAATATTTTTTAACAAATATTTGAAGGGAGAACTCTATAGTAGCCAAATTCTAGAGCACACACAAATTCTAGAGCTAGCTTAAAGGATGTGCATAGTTTATGAATTGATGATCACTAGCTCAATTGTTTTGACTTTGGGGTGAAATGTTATGATTTCTATATTACTATTTTTATCGATTAAATACAATTTTTCTTCGTGTATTAGTATAACTTGTATCAATATTATCTAACCATTAGGTTGTCTCCAATTATTGTTGGTGCTTAAGTTGTTGGCTTATGTAGCAAGATTGTTGCTACTTGATTTGTTTCTCTACAATATATCAACACCTCTACCAGGCCATGCTTCTATCTCTCCCTATGTGGTGATGTCTTTGCTAATGGGTTAGCTAAAGCTAGCGAAGAGGTTCTTCCACCGGATCAATAGGTTAGTCCTTGCTAGCTAGAGCACTTTGTGGGTCTTTCTCTTTTGATATTAAGGCTCCAGTAACTCATGTTGATTGCTTTGCATATCATCCCTCATCCATAGCTATTGGCTTTACTTCCAGCTACTTCCCTAAAACATATAAATATATTGGATAAAAAGCCATAGTTAGTTGTTTATCTAGTAACGATAGTTAGAGCACAACAAATACCTTTAAAAAAAACATGAAATCCGTATTATTACCTAGAGGCAGATAACATTAGTTTAGTGACAAAGGTAGTCATAAGCTTTTAATTGTTCTAATTGAATTTGGCCTAAGCAATCAAGGAAAAAGAAGTAAAGCTTGTTCATCATCAAAAAAATAATCAAGATGACTTAAATTTGTTAGAATGTTATGATTGCATTAAAACATAAATAAGAAGATGAAGATGCTGATGATGATGACGACAAATATGATGATGATGATGGTGATAACAAAGATGAAGATGATGAAGATGATGATTATGATGATGATGATAAGGAAGATGATGATGATGAAGAAGATCATGATGACGATGATGACGATGATGATGATGATGATTATGAATATGATGATGATGATGTTTATGAAGACGACGAAGACGATGGTGATGACGATGACAAGGATGATGATCATCATTGTCGTTATTGTCGTTGTTTTTGTCATCACCATCATCTTCGCCGTCTTCATCGTCATCATCATCGGGTTCGTCCTTGAAGGGACTTATGTATAGGATCTCACTATAAGCAATGCAACCAATAAAAATTATGACAAAATCCTAGCTAAATTAAATTAAATTAAATTAAACTACACTAAGTTAAAAACATAGATTTGTTTAACTATAATTAATTTCAAATGCAATAAAATATAAAATATGCAAATAAAAAAAACCCAAAATAAACTAAACAAAAGATAAATATGCAAAATAAAAAAACAAAACAAAACACCAAATATAAAAAATGCAAATAATCAAACAAAAAACGTAGAATTCAAAAACACCCGTGCACTAGCTCATTAGCATTCAAAAACACGTGCGCAAGATCTGCTCCGGCTCCCAGTTGGAGGTTTTCGATTTTGAACTTTCATTGAAGGATCTGGAACAAGCTATGATGCTTTTTTTACAGGAAGGGCGGGCAAAGGACTTTTCCTATTAGTGCATCATCCACTCCCTTCGCATGTGAGCCCATGCTTCTAGAACCACCTTCCCCACCTCCAGAATGGCAACAATGTTTAGACCTTCAGGTTTGTTTCCTTCTATGTTTTTCTTGATTACCTATTGTGTTTTTATTTTATTCATGGTTTTTTTCGTTGTTGTGGATGTGGTGGAGATGAAATGGATCAAATATCCTTGGAAGCATGAAGCACGAGCTGTCTAGGTGAACTTGGGAAATTCAATGTGAGAAATAAAACCAACAATTATTGAGGAAAGGGAGGAAGGGAATGAGATATTTTAATGCTGCCATGCCTGTGTTTGCTTGTTGTGAGATATTTTGATAATATGCCTGCATGGAATGTGGTGGTTTTGTGGAGCTATATATTTGTAGGGTATGCTCTGAATGGGAAAGATGAAGAGGCTCTCAAGATGCATTGGCAAGCATTGATGATGGGGATGAGGTTGAATGATTTTACTTTCTCGATGGTGCTTTTGATTTGTGCAAACATCATGGCTTAGGATCAGGGTAAGAAAGTTCATATCCTCACCATAAAATATGGATTTGATTCATATGATTTTGTGGGTATTTTTCTAGTTGGAATGTCTACAAAATGTGGGTTTGTTTCTAGTTTTGTTCATTCCTTTTGGGCATCATGTCAAAATTCCCATGAATTGACAGTTCAAAGCTAGACTGTGAATGTTTTTAATAGGATATGTAAGTGGCTATTGTGTTAATGAGTAATTAGTGAGACATCAACCCCATCCATAGCATTCTCTGTATAAACTAATGAAATCACGTTGCATGTATCAATTCTTGCAAATTATAAGTGTAGGCAAGCGTTGTGATAGAAGAATACAATATTCCCTCTACAGTTTTTCGTTTCTTGTGTCCAAGATGGAAGAATGTTCTACTAGGAGGAAACGAAGTAGCAATGAGGGCTACCTTGGAGTTCTTCCTAAGAAGAAACCCAATCCTGACTCTGAGGAGAACAAATTCATGTTCAGGGTTTTGCTTCATAATGGTTTGAATTTAACTCTGTAGTTGGAGGATGTCATTGAAAAGATGTCAGTCGTCGCGTTTGTAAGGACTGTTAGGAGAAAAGCTGATAAATAAATAATAGAAAAGGGGTCAAGAAATATCCACTAAATGTTGCAACAACATTGCATGTACTTACAGCAGTTATCTGGATGTTGAACAAAGCTTAATAGTATTTTCAAATGACATGATTTATCTTTCATAACTTATAGAATACTAAAATTTGGTGATTAGGATTGCTATGTAATTTTGATGATTTCAACTTTACATAACAATTAGAAACCCCTTAGGTCTATGGTTGGACTCTGAAGTATGAAAACCACTGATAAATTTGAAATTAATCACCATACACCAAACTTTAAAATGAAATATTTTAGGATTGCTATGTAACTTTGATGATTTCAACTTTACATAACAATTAGAAACCCCTTAGGTCTATGCTTGGACTCTGAAGTATGAAAACCAAATCATGGAAAACCACTGATAAATTTGAAATTAATCACCATACACCAAACTTTAAAATGAAATATTTTAAAGAATGCATAAAAAATTCTGAGCAAAAAATTGTATTGTTACATTTGCAAAGTTGCTTTTATACAATATATTTCCTTTCAGTTCATGTGTATTTAAATTTTCTTGGATTAAATTAAATTTTTTGTATTTCCTTGTAGATAATTGAAATTTCTATTTACTAAAACTCTATTTATATTTTGATAATGCTTGCAAGGTGGCTCGTTGCGTTCTGATCGTTGGAGAGCAGAGGTGGATTTGGTTTTGAATGCTTCAACTAATTCGTCAATCCTACGGTTTTTTGACGAGGAAATTATCTCTTGTTTCGAAGACGCACCATATTTCACCCCCTTACCTATATCAAGGGCTTGCACTATTTCGTAAAGGTCTCTCTCTTCCTCTATCTTTATATGACATATACACACATGGTTGTAGAATGCATGTTGATGGGGTTAGTCTTAGAGTCAACAAGAAATTGAAGTATTCTCTTATAAGTAAAAAAAAAGATATTAATATGTGTGCTAAAATCATTCCATGAGCTCTTCAAAGTGCATTCCATTAGAACAAATATTTCCATATCTAAATATTATTTACTGGAAAGTTTTTTTTTTTAAGTAACTAGGGGAATCAGAAATTGGAGCTGGGTTGGTACTCGCGTGACACAGGGTCCAGGGATCCATTCCCGCTACCAATATACCCCTAGGTTCCCCACACCCTTCGCAAGACATGGGACACAGGTAAACCCGGGTGGGATTTGATCTCGTGACCTCCAATTTACAACAAGTGACTCATAACAACTAAACCACCAATAAGCCACACCCGTGCGAGATATTATTTACTATAAAGTTAACATTTCATAGATAACAAAGATTTATCCGCAGTATTTAGTGACATTTTATTCATATAGTAAGACAACATGACTTTTTCCTCTGTTTTTTGTTTTATATTGTTTTACATGATGGTGGTATTAACAGTGTCCACACATTTCTAGTAAAAACCTATTTATATGTGTATTTAATATGTTTATGTCTTAAACTTTAAAATTTGTGTGTTGTTTTCGTTTTAATACAATGGTTAAAGAAATCTTGTCGAATACAAACACAAGTTTCCACACCAGTGAAGCAACGGTATTGTAATATAGCATTTAAATGCGAATTGATATTCTGGTGAAAAATGTGTGCTAGATATATTGATTGTTTATTTCCTTTGCAGGACATGTGGAATGTGACTCCATAATCACATCTCTTGGTGGAATTACCCCAAGAACACACTTTCCAGACAACATTAGCTGATTTAATTGTATGCCCATTTTTTATTTCATAGAGTATTTTGATATTTTCCATGCCTAGCAAAATAACCACTTGTGTATAGGTCTAGGAATGCATTATTTATTTAATTTATAAATTTAATTTCCATCCAACACAGTGGCTTTCCGTTTATTAAGACAACTCTTTGCAAGCGGTATGGGCCAATGGACCTAGCGAAAGGGGATTGATAAGGTAAGGGTTCTTGCATTTCCTACATTCTCCCTAGGCATTAATATTTTATATGACTTGCTTGTACGTGTCGTATAATATAACTTTGTTATTTTCATTTCTAGCCTCTTCATCATGCCTCCTATCCAATGTTTGTATAGAAACATAAGAATATCAAACTTAACTGTCTTTGTTGTGTTCTTGTTGTACCATTCCCTGCTTTTATCAGTTTTATGTTCTCTCTGTGCATTGCCCACCTCTATTTTTTAACCACTTTCCCTCTATCAGAACTGTTTGTTTTCTGCTTTTGGCTCCATTTCTTCAACGTTTCTTTAAATTACTATTCAAAATTGTGTTTTATTTTTCATTTTCTACCAAAATCTTGGATTTTTTTGTTCCTGTTTATTTTCTACCAAACAAAAATATTGCACAAGAAGCCTTTTTTGGGTGGAAATGGAGGTGCTTTTCTTGTCATCCAAGCTTCTTCCAAACTTTTCATGGGGAAGAGGAGTCTCGAGTTTTAAAATCTAGTAAGAGCAATTATCCTTTATCCTCCATCTCTGAAGCTACCATTTGTAG
The DNA here is from genome assembly GCA_001517045.1 of Pseudotsuga menziesii. Classification (NCBI taxonomy): domain Eukaryota; kingdom Viridiplantae; phylum Streptophyta; class Pinopsida; order Pinales; family Pinaceae; genus Pseudotsuga; species Pseudotsuga menziesii. The sequence continues at coordinate 135,649 of LPNX010969926.1, forward strand.
TTATAATACAAGTGTATTATGATAGATTTCTTGGTTTGGCATGGGAAGCTTTGTTGGGGTTGAAACAGAGGTATATTTTTGTTCTATAGCATTTGTCTTATAGTAATAATTTTTAGGAATTGCGATGACATTGCCACCTCGTGACTCTTGTTTGACAAATATCTAATGTCTAGCTTAGGATTTTCCTATTGAATATTTATGAAGTGGATCTAGTTATTAAGGATCAGATTGGGTTTGAACCATTCAACCCTATCTACTCTTTAATCACTAAAGCCTCCATGAGATCCTCAATTGACCCCATCTTCCTAACTTGGATTTGTTAGGAGCTAATCACAGCTTTTATGCCATTTTAAATCTTAATTCATCTTTCATTTTCTGTTTTATAAGATCTAAAAATTTCTGTCATTCACATGTATTAAACTCATCCCTAAACATCAAATCACATGGTAGGTTTGCCCCAGTTTGTGGCTCAAAATTATCTTCTGGAAATATGCTCTGTAGCGCTGATTAAATCTGGTCTAAAATAGACTTAAGAGGTCCACGAGACTGCACATCAATCACAAGCACTTATTGAAGATCCAAAACTATGGAAAGGAATGTGCCTCTCCATGTTTTTTTTTTTTTAAACGTACAGGTTTCATCTCAATATCGACGAACTTTCGTTGCGGGTATTACAAAACCGTTGAAACCCCGGGTGGCTTTACACGAATACCATCTCTATAGCGACGCAGTTTCGTGGAAAAATTACCATTCAACTTGCATATTTTTTCAATAGAGATTGGTTTTCCACTGTTTTGCATGGAAGAAATTTCTGTTCAAATTTTAGAATCCGTCGATAGAGAGACAAATGTTCATCGAAACTGTTCCATGGTTTTGCATGGAAAAAAAAATTTGCCCGGTAGTTTTTGGCCATATTTTCATCGTTATAGGGACGATAATTTTGTCGATAGAGCAACGAAACATAGAAAATGAATTACAAAAAATCAATTTCAAGGCCACAGTATAGAAGACATGTGGCAGCCATTTGTCGTCGCTATATCGACGGCTTATAAAGTTTGTCCTTATAGAGAAGAAATAAGTGCCACGAAACATCATGGCTATTATTGTCGCGATTGAGATGGCGAAATATGGAAATAGCAACGAAAAACCGTCGCAAATTTTCTCATATGTATTAGTGGGAGTTCCACCTGAGTGCGTAGATAGGGGACTATGATATGGATTACATCATCCTAGATATGGTATCTAATGTAAATGTTTTGCTGAAAAAAAAACATGGGAAATGATGGGAAAGCCTAAACTTACTTGGTTTAATGTGTATATGATATTAGCAAACCAACATAAAATTATCCCAATTGGGAGGCTAACGGGGGTAGCAATTGATATGGATGGTGTGTGTAGCACAATTGACTTTGAGGTGATTGAAATTGTGGATAACAATAGACCATACCATCATGAACTATTGGGATTGGGATGGGAATTTCAAAACCGGTCTATTATTGACTTGAGAAAAAGACATATGATTTTTTAAGGATATGACCTAAGAGTTATCGCACCACTAGACCCAACAGAAGGGAGAAGGTATATGGAACCAGTTGGTAATGGAGAATTATAAAATTTATATAATATGACTGGAAATATGGAATATTATGCCAATAAAACTATATATGTAATGCTCATTTGGTGCAACATCCGTTTGTGCACATTGGATTCTGATGAAGCTCTGGAAGACTGACAATAAATGACGCATGAAGTACACATGAGGTGGTGTGTACACATCACATGGTCAATCCGTTGGATTGGAACAGAGGTATGTGATCCTCCCAAATATTATGGTATCCTGAATGTATATTCTTTTATTACAACATTGGAGGTACAAATATTAGAACAACAAAAGTTTGCAAGCATTAAATGTTGAACTGAAAGTGACTCCCACAAGATGGTGGGTTTCTCACAAGGAGGGGATGAGTGATTGTTAACAGTGCAAAAGGCTGTTTTAGGTGATATTTGGCATATATTATACCACACAAAAGTACACTGAGTTGAGATTCCCATCATACCATATTGTGCAATGTATTACAACATGGATTTCAATGTTGTAGGTAGAGTGGACACATCGGTTTGTCCATACATTGGACACGGTACCAAAGAATTGATACATTGAGCTAGAGATGCTCAGATTTATAACGAACTAGGGATATATGGTATTAATAATTTCAAAGTCAAGTTCAATATTGAAGATGAAGTCCCAATAGTAGATGCATCCCTATAGGTTGTCAAAATGAATATTTTTGCGATAGAATATATGACGGGATCAATGCCCCTATGCCTTACACATCTACGTCTTCCCACCAAGAAAGAAGTGTTAAAATGTTACAATGTAAATGAACAAGGGAAGGATGAGGACAACCTAAGAAACCTACAAATATTGGAGACCAAAGGAGAGCACATAGTAGAGGGACCAGTGTCGGGATCTATGGATTTTGCAAAGTCACTCAAAATGTTTAAAGTGAATATTAACACAAAGGAGAATTCAAATTTTTCCCACATCAGGGATTAGTGGAATAATGAAACAATGGAGAAGATTGTTGACCTGCTACACAAATATAAAGACCTTTTTCCAACAAAGTTTTTAGAGATGAAGGGAATTGTGAGAGACATGGGAGAAATGAATATACCTCTAAAGTCATATGATAAACTAGTAATGCAAAGAACATACTGACGGAATCTGATGTATAAGAAAAAAGTCAAGGGTGAGATAGAAACAAATTAGAGGAAGGAATAATAAAACCTATGGAGAAGTCAAAATGGATCAACCTGATGGTGGTCTAAGCCAAGAAGTCATGAGACATAAGGATTTGTATGTATTTACACAAATTAAGTGATGCTTTCTTACATGATCCATTTCCCACACTATTTATAGACTAAGTATTGGAAAAATTGTACTCATTTACTGATGGGTTTTCAAGATACGATCAAATAAAAATTTCTAATTAATATAGGCATAATATGACATTTGTGACATAAAGGGGATGATACCAATACTGTGATTCAACCTATTCTGAAGAATGCACCTGCAATATTTTGTAGGATATTTTTTGCATCCTTTAAAGAGTTCATTCATAATTTTCTAGAAATATCCCTCACTTACTAGACAATATTCATCATGTTGAATACGCACATCAAAGTTTTGCGATTGATTTTGGATCCATGTAGACAATTCAAATCTCATTAAACCTAAAAAGTGAGTTTATATGCATTGTTGGTATTCTACTAGAGAATGTAGTGTGCATACGATCTTTGTTCATGGATACAACGAAGATTACATTTATTGTAGACCTACCACCACCAAATTCAGTATGATAATTTCGCACTACATTGGGGCACACCAGATACTACCGAAAGTTCATTAAGGGGTATGCACAGATTCCAACCCTAGTAGAGAAATTATTGATGAAAGATGTAAAAATTCAGTGGACTAAAGAATTCCAAAAGAGCCAAGATATGTTGAAGCATAAATTGGTGACAACACCAATTTCGGTTTTTTTTTGGATTGGAAGAAGGACTTTCATGTCGATATGTTTGCATCATCAGCCATGTTGGGAACAATACTAGCACATCCAGGGGACATAGATTTAGATCTCCTAATTTCTTTTACAAGCAGGAAGTTGTCAACTGTAGAAAAGAACTATACCACCACATAGTGTGAATGATTGGAAATGTGTGCACGCTACAAAAGTTCAGACATTATTTGTTGGGTTAGCAGTTTAAGATGTACAACAACCATTATGTAGTTCTATATTTAGTCAATAATCCAGTGTTGGGGTCGAATATATGAAGATGGTTACTGCTCTTTCAAGAGTACGACTTTGAATTTGTGGTAAGACTAGGAAAGATGAACTTAGGACCTGGCCATTTGCCATGAATAGAAATAGGAGAAGATGGGGGGAATGTAGATGACAAACTACCATATGCTCAACCATTTTCAATTCAAATGGCTGATTTGTATATTTCTCATAAATAACATAGTTCTTGAGTACTAGTGTGACTCCACCAGAATATATGATTGCGTTAAAGAAGAAACTTGTACTTAAGGCAGCATACTATCAGTTGATAACATGAATTTTGTATAAGTTAGGTGTAGACGACATTCTGCATCAATGTATGGTAGAACATTAAAGGCCTACAATATTGAAGGATAACCATGAAGAAGTTGCAGGAAGAAATTATGCGGGGAAAGATACTGCACATAATATTTTTTGCATTAATATTTGGTGGCCTACCCTGTACAAAGACGCTAGTGAGTGGGGAAGCGATCAAAGAGGGATGAGATGCCCTTAATTCCCCAAGTAACATTGCAGTCGTTTGATACATGGGTAGTAGAATTCATTGGGATGATTAATCCACCTGCGAAGTAGTCGGGAACAAGATACATTATCATGACAATAGATTATTTGAATAGATGGGAAGAAACAAAACTTGTGACGGATTGCAATGTGTAGACAACTATGTGGTTCTCATTTGAGAATGTTGTAACAAGGTTTGGATGCGTAAGAATATTGATGAGTGATAAAGGGAGGCATTTTTCAAATCAGACCATTACAACATTAACAAATGAATTCTAGATTTATCATGAAAACAGTTCCTATTTATTGCTCTCAAGAAAACGACATATAGTTAACAAAATTTTAGAGAATGCATTGAAAAATATCTGCAATGTGAACAAATATGATTGGGATTTGAGAATTCATACAATACTTTAGGCCTATAGGTCAACATGCAAAAAGATGTTTGAGAAAACACCCTTCAGGTTAGTATACGGGTAAGAGGAAGCCATGCCTATAGAATTCATTATTTTTATTCTTCGCATTGTTAAGATCACAGCAGTAACAAATAGTGGTGCAATCAAAAGAATATTACCAAAACTGATAGATTTCGAGGAAGACCAATTTGTCCCAGGTTTTCACCAGTATCTCGAAAAAGCACGCAAAAAGGCCTAACATGACAACCACATTGAGTAGAAGCAGTTCAAGAAAGGATATTTGGTCTTAATGTATGACAACAAGTTATTGAGGAACCAAGTAAGTTTAGAATGCATTGGCTAGGAACTTATGTTATAAAATTGGTCACTGAGGAAGGGGGCATTCAAATTGAAAAGCTTAATGGGGAAACACTAAAATAATTTGTCAATGGAATTCGGTTGAAACTATATAGGGATAGTCATCTTTCCATGTAGTAAAGATAAAAACAAGAATAAGAGATAATATTGTTGTAGATATGGATGTCACATAAAAGAGGAATGAGCCGGCAACACAAGAAGGGATAACATTAGATAATTGAGATAGTGTGGATAGGGATCCAAGGAAAGCACTGGCATATTTGGAAAGTGTGAGCATTAAATGACAGAGTAATGACAGAAGTGAAAGAACACAACGTAATAAACATATCGTCAAAGGGATTGGAGAGAAGAACAAATCTCAAGCAAATCTACACCAAATGTGATTATGGGTACATGAATCTAGGCGAATGCAGAAATGGGTGTGAAGGAAAACAAGACAGTTGAGGAAAAAGGTTAAAATCACAAATACAATGGTGGGTGCTAATCATAAGTTGAAAATAGTTAGATCCGAAGCAGTTAGAGAAAATATAAGTTGAGTGCATCTATAGAAGTGTGGAAAGATGGCACCGAAAGTACCTATATCAGTTCAGAGAAGGGCACGAACAAATAAGCCATCTATGGAAATCGAAGAAGAAGTCCTGGTAGCAGTCACATTAGGGTCAAGAGTAGGGAAGAGGTATCAACCTCCACATCGGTAATCTATTAGAAGGAGTATGTACCTCCAAGGAAAATGTATGCAAAAGCATTGAATTTATAGAAGTAGGTGAAATATCCCTTGGACACACCAAAAATTCTGTAAGGTGTTCCAAGTTGGGGTACCCTATTGGGAGATATAGAGACATTAAATTATGCATACCATGACATCATCATAAATGAGTATTTTATGGAACTTGCAAAGAAAAACTATTTGCAGCAGATAACCAATCTAAATTCGGTGATTATCACATTGGAGCCACATCGATGGGAAATGGGGTTTCAACGTTCGGTCCTATAGAATTTGACATATATTTCACATTTTAGTAGAATCCAAGAAGTGAATAATTGTGTACAACTACTTCCAAGTTGTGTGCGCGGGGGTTTCCTATGGTTGGATTGTGCAATATCAATTGACAGTAAGCTTATTGCGAAGATAGTGGGTATTTTATAGCAGGGGAGGAACCAACATAGTTTATTAGGAATAAGTGTGAAAATATGATTCATAACAAGATCTAGGATCTAAGAGAATCCTTGCATCTAAATAATTTCATAAAACATATTAGAGGAAATTTCAACTCAAAATGGGCCTTTTAACTTTTATTCAAATTCCATGTCATCATGTGTTAGCCAATGAAATTTATTTAAATTTGAAACACCATATAGGTCTTAAAAACTTTTTTAATATAAATTTGGGGATAGGTATCATAAAAAAAACTACTTTTTTTGTTTGTATTTTTTACATATCTCCATGTGTTTTTACTCAAATTTCGATCGGGAGAGCTCGTTGGATGGGGAAATAAATTCCGCATCCAACGAGTACCCACTCGGCATACTTTTGACGGACCCCTCTACCCCAAAAACAAGAAATACCTGAAAAAATGGAATGATGATGTCATCATTTCATTTTTTAGGTATTTCTTGTTTTTGGGGTAGCGGGGTCCATCAAAAGTATGTCGAGTGGGTACTCGTTGGATGCGGAATTTAATTCCGCATCTAACGAGCTCTCCATATCGAAATTTGAGTAAAAACATAGGGAGATATGTCAAAAATACAAACAAAAAAGTAGTTTTTTTTTTCTTCCTCCAAAATTAATAAATATTATTTTATTATTTTAACTATTATTTTATTAGTTCATTTTAGGAGGCCCATTTTGAGTTGAAATTTCCTCTAATGCATGAAGATCAAAACAACACAAAAGAGAAATATTAACACATAGAGATGGTTCCAATAAATTAGTTTTATATTACTCTCCAAAATGTAAATATGACTGAAACATGATTATAATACAATAGGATAAAATCGTTATCCTTTGAATCCTGCAAATTGGTGGCAGGCCTAGATTGGACCTCAAACCCCCTAGGTGTACCAATGAGCTCCCAAACCATATCAAACAGTCATGGATGTCCATGTGAATGTATTTGAAGCATGTTAGGTCATAATAATAGTAGTATAGGCATACTTGAGTGCATGGGTGATTGGGAGTGGCTCTAGGTAGCATTTAATGGTCCAAAAGAGCAAAAAACACTAAAATACAATGCAAGGGTGTCTCTGGTCAAAACAATTCCCTATTTTAAGGAGTGTGAGATCCCCAAGAGACCAAAATTTCATTAATGAGGGTTCTCATTCTCCTGAATAGTAAAAATGTGGGCGCTGGGTGTAATTAATGGTCCAAAACCCCCAATTACTTAAGAAGTCAACATAACCAAAGTTTGGACAATGCAACATGAGTGAAAAACAAATGAAGGTGTGTCCTAGGTGATATGTGACCATGGTACTAGGTGTTATGATGTTCTAACTCCCCCCCTTAATCCTGAATTAGTGCAACCACTTCACAATTTGAGTCCTTGGAAACTCAAGCTCAAGTCACCTCTTACAAAAATATATTTGTCTATATAACCAAGGTAAGAAGGAAAACCACATGGGAACAAAACCTCCCCTCTAAAATGGACATGGACAAAAATATGAAAGTGAATATAAGTCTTCAGCATGTGTCACCCATGCTAAGGAGTTCCCATATATGTGAATGTCTTCTCCATGAATCTCTTGGTGAAGATGTCAGCATTTTTCTCTACAGATGGGCAACACTGTAATGATATCACCTACTCATGAACTAAGATCCATATGTAGTGCGTGTGAATCTCAATGTAATTGGTTCTTTTTCTTTGTACTATATTGGTAGTTATCTTGTTTGCGCTTTGATTGTCACATCAAATGGAAGTGGGTGAATCAAATGCAAAATTAATTTCTCCAATAATGCCTTACAACTGCACACATTATGTCGATGCATTCATTGCTCCTATGTACTCGACCTCGGTTGATGAAAGGGATATAGTGTGTTGTTTCTTAATTGAACAAAATATGGGACCATGTGAAAGCATGAATACATAAAATGGAGTGTAGTTTCTTTCAGTGGAATCTCCATCCCAATCAGAATCAGTAAATCCCACTAGTTCTAGTGGAGAACTAGCAGCATAGTGTATCCTGAAGTGTTTGGTTCCTTCCACATAATGCAATATCCTTTTAGCATTATTCCAATGGATCTTTTGATTCTCTTGTATATACCTTGCAACAACAAATACTGCATAATCAAAATCAGGTCAAGAGTGTGTGAATTACAACAACTTCCCAACTAGTTTCCTATACAATGAGTGTCCACCAATGGAGATGGAGATGAACCAAAATCACCTAGTTTAATTCCTAAAAGAAAGGGAGACTTTGTTGCTTTGCATTCATCAATTTTGAACTTTAATAATAGTTCTGTAGCATACTTTGATTGGTTTACCTTAATACCTACAACATATTTCTCAATATCCAATCCAATAAATCGTTTCAGCAATCCAAAGTCAGTCATTGAAAACACATTGTGTAATGAAGACTTAATTGAACCTATATCAACAATGAAAATTCCAGTGATCAAAAGATCATCAAAATAGAGTATTGTTATCTGAATAGATTCATATAAATGTTGCAAATACACATTAGGATCATATCTGCATCTTTCAAATCCTAGTTCTAGAAGAAAGTTGTCCATGTTGGCATACCAAGCTCTGGGGACTTGCTTGAGGCCATAGAGAGACTTATTCTACCTGAGAACAAGTGAAGGATCATGAATTAAACCTTTATTCTGCTGCATATAAATATCCTCATGAATTTCACTATGAATAAAATCACTCTTCACATCCATATGGTGTACCTTTCGTCACTTATATGCGATAATGGCCAAAACTAGACTGATAGAGTCCATCTTTGCAACTGGTGCAAATGTCTCTGTATATTCCACTCCATGGAATTGAGAGAAGCATTTGGAAACCAAAATAGCCTTATAATTCATATCTGAACCATAAAAATCCATCGTGGTTCTATAAACCCACTTGCATTGCACTAGTTTCCTCTTGGAAGGTAGAGGAACCAACTCCCAAGTTTCATTGTCTTGCAAAGACTTGAACTCTTCTTGCATGGTTATTTTCCATATTGGATGATGTGATTATTCTTCATATGAATTGGTATCATATCCAACCATAATAAAGCACCCCTCTTGAATATTCAAATCACAAGTGGAGAAAGCATTGTGAAACTCATATCTAGTCTTCCTAGAGTCTGGTGGATCTCCAGCAAGATCACCAGCTGCTTGTATGGTTTTATCATCCCATTTTTGAATTATGGGTGCATAATGATCTACATTCATGTCATAATATTCATATTCCATATCAGAATTAGAAAACTTATAGAGATAATCATCACTTACATCATCATTGAGTGGAGGGTGTGAGCAACCCCCCTTGACTTTTTCAATCTCTTGCATGGACTCTTCTTTGAACTGTACACTTATCTCAATGAAATTTTTCTGAGATGAGGGATCAAAGAGATTGTATCCCTTTTCATATTCAGCATATCCAACCATTATGGACTCCTTTGTTTGAGGTTGCAAGTATTTTCCCTTCTCAGGAGGAATTCTAGCCCTATCCTTTGAGCCAAAAACCCTGAAATGAGAAACATTGGGATTGTGATCACTCCAAGCCTCAAATGGAGTTTTCTATTATAATTATTTTTGTGGAAATATGTTATGAATATATGCAACATAATTTTTTGCTTCATCCCATAGTTTAGGAGAAAAATACTTAGCCTCTAACATGCATGTGGATATCTCCTTTAATGCTCTATTCTTGTGCTCGCAGTTGCATTTGAATGCCATTGTCCTCACATAGATTCTGTAGTTTCTTATTGAAATATTCATTTCCATCATCATTCCTTAATACCTCTATCTTATTCCCACTCAACTTCTCAACCAAAGCCTTGAAAACTTTGAAGATCTCAAACACTTCATATTTTTTCTTGAGAAAATACACCCAACAATACCTTGAGAAACCATCTATGAATGTTAAGAAAGACCTTGAATTTCCATATGAGGGTGTGGGAATAGTTCCTATCATATCTGAATGGATTAAATCAAGCACTTGGATAACCCTTCTTTCCTTCCCCTTGTCATACTTGTGCTTTGCATGCTTCCCAACTATGCATCCCTTGCACGTGCATTTGGAAAAAGTGATGCTTGGAATCCTTTCAACCATGTTTTATTTTCTCAAATCTTGAAGATATCTATAGTTGAGGTGTCCAAACTGCTCGTGCCATAGTTTTCAGGTCTCATTGGCATGAGACAGGAGCATATGCCCTGAGAAGTAAGGAATAAAGTGTGAAAACTATCCTTGAGTCATGAATATGCTCCTTGTACATCCTTGTACAAGTTTTCACAGTTTATACAACGAGCTAAAAGCGTGGAAGCCAACATCAGGCTCATAAGCATGAGCAGGGTACATGCAAATGCAGTTACATATTGAACAACAAGGAGAGGCTGGTAAACATTTGTGAATTCAACTAAAAATATTGTTTCCAAGAAACAACAACATCAGGATCATATTCTAAAGGAACGATCTAATGCATGTCACTTTGGCAGAAACACATGCAACTTTGCTATCTTCTACAGAAAGTGTAGCCAAGGAAGAATTGAACGAAATAGATTCTATAGTTCCAAGGCCCGGGGGTTTATAATCAACAAGATCAACCTCGGAAGAAGAGAAAAAATCATTCTGCAAGAACCAACTCAGTATCACAGGAGTAAAAAATTCTATAAGAAAAATCAAACTCATCGAGATCACTAACTTGTTGTTCAAAAGAAGAGTCCAAATACTCGACAATACCAACATAAGAAGATTGACTAATGGAAAGATCAGGGTTAGACTTAGTCACAAGTGAACCAAAATCAATAATAAGGTTAGAATGTATCAAAGACTCTAGGAAGACTTGATCAGAAGGAAGTAGACCATCCCATATAATACATATTTCTGGACATTCAAATGGATCAAGAGAGTGGAGAGTGAGCTCCACGGTATTCATAGGATGTATCACTTGGTAAACTATTGGGACCTAATCTAGAGAAGGTAAGCATGAACACAGAGACTTATTCTCAATGGAAATTAAACATGAGGGATATGAGGCCACATAGCTCACCTATGGTAGGGTAGTGTCTACTGAGACATTGGGAATCAATAAAGGAAAGACTTGGTCTCTAGTTGGCTCAAGAGAGGGATCAAGAAAATCCAACTGATCAATAGTGACAATGTATTCGTTATGATTAAAGTACATCACACAGAAGAACGCTGACACCACAACTTGCATGGCATAAACATAATCATAGATCATATTGAATTTGAATGGGTCCTCTATCACCATGAAATCAACTAAGACAGTATTCCCACCCAAAGTAACATGTGTTTGAGAAATAATTCCCAAGGTTGTATTAGTTCTTCTATCGAAAGCCGGTAACTGACTATCAGCGGACATGAGGCTGGGAGATCCCATGCCTTTCCAAGAACATGCAGATAAAATACTAACTTAGGTTCCTTCATCAACAATACAATGAGAAATCATGTAATGCCCAAATTTTACCTTTATATGAAAAGGTGCATCAAAAGGGAGGTGCGAATCAGCTAGGCTATCCCAATCAAAGGAAGCAATCTGAGAGCTTGGTGGGGGTTCATCTTAAATGAGTTCAATGCCCCATTGTTTAGAAGGTTTTGAACTGTTAGTAAAGAAAAAATGACTAGCAGATGATTCACTCTCCAAAAAAAGAGTGGGTTTCTTCAGAGATGGAATTGACTTAATCGCTTGATGGAAATCACTCTCTGAAGGGAGAGTGGGATTGACCGAAGATTGCATAGTTTCAACCACTTGGTAAAGTTAAATATCTTAAGGAAGAGTGGGATCAACCAAAGATGTCATTGGTTCAACCACTTCATCAACCAAATATTGAATAGGTTTTTGAGAAATGTTAGACTATTGAAGAACGAGGTGTTCTTGGAACCATACTATCCGAACCTATGCAATAGCAGGGAACTGATGGGTAAGGTGGTCTCCCTCACAAATCCTACAAGGGAACTTTGGATTTCTCTTCGAACGGTTAGATTTCTCAATGGTGTCAACATGACTTGCATTGGCTGACTTCTTTCCCCCACCATGACCTCGAGAGGTTGGGTGGTTAGGACCAACATGACTAGAAAATGATTTTTTTTCCCCGACTTGACCTCCAAAGTCTAGGTGGTTAAAGTCAACTTGACTAGCATAGGCTGAGTGTGTTCCCCTAGCTTGACTTCCAGAGGCTAGGTGGTGAGGATCAACTTGACTTGCATAGGTTGATTCCTAGGGTCCAACATGACCTGTAGAGGTTGGAAGGTTTCCCTCATCATGAAGTGCAATGGCTGAGTGACTGGGTCCAACATGACTTGCAGAGGTTGGAAGGGTTCCACCAGCATGACCTGCAGAGGCTATGGTGAAGATCATCTTGAATCACAAAGGCTGAGTGCTTGGGCCTAACATGACCTACATTGGTTGGAAGGTTTCCCTCAGCATGAAGTGCAGTGGCTAAGTGACTAGGTCCAACATGAATTGCAGAGGTTGGAAGGGTTCCACCAGCATGACCTACAAAGGCTATGGTGAATATCAACTTGAATCACAGAGGTTGAGTGCTTGGGTCCAACATGACCTGTAGTGGTTGGATGGGTTCCCCCAGCATGACTTCCATAGGTTGGGTGGTTAGGTTCAACATGACTTGCAAAGGTTGAAAGGGTTCCACCAGCATGACCTACAGAGGCTGAGTGGTGAATATAAAATTGAATCATAGAGGTTGAGTGCTTGCGTCCAACATGACCTACAAAGGTTGGATAGGTCCCATCAACATGACTTACAGAGGCTGGGTAGTTAGCTTCAACTTGACCTGCAGAGGTTGAATGAGTTCCCCCTTGCTTTCGAGTGTTCTTCCTATTCTTTCTCCTTCTAATTCTTTTAGAGTGCAAGTTACTAGTGTCATAAATTTCAGCACATGAGGCAGAAGGAGGATGAGAGGCTGCTATAGGTGAAGGGGAAGGATTGTTTTAATGCCCTTGATATAAGGTGCATGCTTGAGAAGCATCATGAGAATCCAAGATAGTGTTATAGCCCAAAATGACACATCTCTGCCTGTGACCACTTTCCCATGATTTCGTCGCATGTCGGCACTTCATGAAAGTCACTGAAAAAACACCTATTTGGAGGACCCATATATTGAGTTCTGTAACTCCGTTTGACCTCATTTCTACACTGTTGGAAAGGTATTTCAGTTAGCTAAAACTTTCCAGAAGACACCAAAGTCTGAAAATGCCCAAAAATACCTTAAAAATTCGTTTTTTTTGTGTATTCGTGACTCTCCTTATATGCAACTCGCGAATCACTCGCGACTCTTGTGTTTTACAAGTCGCGAATGGATATATTCGTGGGTTGCTCTTGTGGAAACTAGCGGATCATTCGCGGGTTGTCCTCCTTCATAGTTGTGAATCTGTCTCTTAACATTAAAACATAAAAACACGCTTTTTGAGTTAGTTTGGGTAGTTATGCAACTGACTCCTTCAAATGTAACTACTTTGTCTTCGCCCCTATCTCTCCTTAGCATATAAATAGAGGTAGGGAGGTCCATGAAAGGGGACTTGGAATTTCTGCATTGTTATGCTGGAGGAATTGGAGCTCTCTTTTCCCACACCTTTGCCCTGGAGGTCTTCCCTTTGTGTTGCAGAGCTTGGAGGCTGAGTTCTTTGGAGAAGAGAAGCAGCAGAACCAGATCAAGGTTTCGTGAGGTGCCAAACTTGAAGAGAAGGTATACTTGTACTTGTTTTCAAGATTAATAAAGATGTGATGTCCTTCTTCTTCCCAAATCATTGTTCAATGTGTGATTGAATCTCTGTTTATGATCATATGATGATGTTATTCATATTATTAGGTTCATGTTTATTTGATTATCATTGTCTTATATGTGGTCATAATGGTTTGAGGAAGGTATAACTTGTTTTGCAGGTCTCTTGGAGCGAGAGGAGCAAGGAGAGGATTGAAGAGAAAGCTTGGACCAGCCTTCAGGTTATCAGGTGTGGACCTTTCTCATCTCTGATCTTGTTTATATATGCTTGTTGAACATTGTACATCTCTCTTTCAACCCTAGTACGTTGATGGCCTCTTAAACCCTAGCCATAGGATACTTTTCTTTACAACAGATAGTCAGAGTGGAACACAACCAAAATGATATCCCTAGGGTGAATCCAGGTAGATTCAAGGTGGCCATCAAAGGAACACCAACATTCTCAATGAAAGGAAAAGTACAAGAATCCCCAATAAAGGGGGTCTCCTGGTTTGTGTCCGTAGGGTTTTTATCCATAGTTTCTAACTTTAAATAGTAATACAAGTTTGAGGTCAACTGGTAACCAACAGTACAAAGATCACACCACTGGAAAAAAGTCCTAAGTATCAAAACCAAGAAAACAAAGGATGTCTTCCAAAGGATACTTTGGGATGATTAGGGCCAAGAACAAACTAGTGAAGGTCGAAGAGTAGTTTTTTTTTTTGTAACTAGGGGAATCATAAACTAGGGATAGGTTGGTACTCTTGTGACACGGGGTCCAGGGATCCAATCCCACTACCAATATACCCCTAGGTGCATCCACAGGGCCCAAACCATGGCGCATGGGTAAATTTGGGGGGGATTTGAACACGAGACCTTCTATTTACAACCAATTTCAACAATTCCACTTTACCACTTTCTCTTCCCCCCCATGGGCGAAGGTCAGAGAGTAGTTACTTGGAATCTTGTGATGAGTTTTTGGGTGTAAGCGTTTGAATCACCAAACCGTCCTACCAAATTTTCAATCAACGTTACCTTCCAATTCTACCCTAGGATAAATCGAAATAGCCTTCCACTACCACCTGTGTAAGAGTCCTAGATGTCAAGATTCTAAGGCTACAAAAATCACAAAGAAAGGTCGATGGAACAGTCATTAGTCCAGTCGATGCACATGGGTAGGGTATCTAAGCACAAAACTCAAGCAGTACCAGGAACCGCATGGGCTCGGGAGGAGGTACTAGGTGAGTCCCCAAATGTGAAACAACTCTGGTGTATGATCTATTGAGTAGATGAAGGGTTTATCCAAAACTCAGTATCGCACAACCTCCTTCTTGACTCTTGTGTTAGAGGATAGTTCTGGTATCTTTCTTTGCAAAGTTGGGTTTACAAAAGACAGGCCACTATGTTTGAGTTTAAATTTTTGGACAATTAAGATATCCCTAACCCAAAACAATAGCCTAGACTAGTGTGTGTCGTCCCTAGAAACAAACAATTACTAATATACTCTGTTGCTAAATTTCTGTGGTGATAGGTTATTGGTGATGTAATCGAAGAAACCACAGTATCGAAATGATCAAGTCGACGTTTCGAATCCATATCAGGATCCATCATCA
Organism: Pseudotsuga menziesii; assembly: GCA_001517045.1. Taxonomy (NCBI): domain Eukaryota; kingdom Viridiplantae; phylum Streptophyta; class Pinopsida; order Pinales; family Pinaceae; genus Pseudotsuga; species Pseudotsuga menziesii. Next base: position 151,268 of record LPNX010969926.1, read on the forward strand.
GGACACATTCGAATGTGGAGAGATTGAGGACCAAAGTTAAATACTGGAACCGAGTAGAAAATCTATGGTCGGCCGCGGAGACTAGGGTTTGCTAGGTTAACAAAAAAAAATTTAATTTTATTTAATTTCAAGTGTGCGGAAAACTTAATCTCTAAACCTATTTTTCCGGAATGTTGATTTTAATTATTTTTCCTAAAGTTTTTAATTTGATTTTTTAAAAACCACCAAATACCCTAAAAACCCTTTAAAACCCTAAAGTTTTAAATTTATTATTATAATTAATAACAATTTTAGAGGCCTTAATAATAGACTTAAAAACTTAAAGTTTTTAAAGTTTTTATTATTATTAGTAACTATTTAAAAACCTAATAACAAATTTAGAAACCTAAAGTTTATAAATTTGTTATTATTAATGAATATTAATTTTTATTGAAAGTTGATCTAGCTTAATTCTAGGATTTTAAAGGTTTAATAATAAATTTAAAAACCTAAAGTTTATAAATTTATTATTATTAAAAACCATTTTTAAAAACCTCATGAAATTTAAAAACTTAAAGTTATTAAATTTATTAATGAAATTTAATTATATTTAAATTAAATTCACATTGGAACTTGAGGAAAACGGGAGCATCCCTTTTCTAGATGTCCTCCTTAGGAGAAAAGAAGATGACACTCTGGGACACGAGGTGTTCCGTAAAAAGACGTACACGGATAGCTACCTCCACGCAGACTCCCACCACCATCCTTCCTAGAAGATAGGTGTTCTCAACACCCTAGCAGTGAGAGCCTCGAGGATCGCAGACTCAGAACATATTGAAAAAGAGAAAGACCACCTCAAAGAAGTCTTCACAAACATAGGTTACAAACCCAAGGTCATCACGAATACCCTCGGCAAAACCCTCAACAAGAACCTTACGGGTGTGAAAACCTCTGACAACAAGACCACCACCAACCCATGAGCTTACTTACCGTATATACAAGGGGTGACTGATAAGATCGCTAGAATTCTCAACAAGAACAACATCACGACTTCGTTTAAACCACTAGAGACCATTAAGAAAAGAATGAGATCAGTTAAAGATCCAATTGATCATACACAATTCAGAGGAGTTTATAAGATCCCTTGCTCGTGCAAGATCAGCTATATAGGTGAGACAGGATGTTCTTTCCACACGCGGCTAAAAGAACATGGGGCGGACATTAGAAAAGATCGTATCCGATCCTCAGCCCTGGCGGAACATGTAGCCAAAACCAAACATCACATCTGCCTAGAAGACACCATTATCCTCGCGAAATAAGACCACTATTTTAAAAGAAAATTTAGAGAGGCCTTAGAGATTACCAAACTCCCACACAACCTAAACAGGGATGGTGGCCTCGAGGTGAGCACTAGTTGGCTTCCCTCTATTCTCAATCGGAAGGGCCACTCTGTCCCTTAACCGTGTTCCTTCTGTCCTTTTCCTTTTTTCCTTTGTCCTCCTTCCTTGTCCTTAAATTTAAACCTGAATTTATAATACCCTAAAAAAAATTTTAAAATTAAAAATTGAAAGATCTTTTTAGAATCAGTTTAGAAACTTTAGGTTTTAAAATAATTTAAAGCAACCTTTTAACCTTTAAAAATTCCTTTAAATCCTTAGAAATTTAGGTAAAATTGAAATCAATTAATCTATAAGTTTCTCCCTAAGATTAGATATATTAGTAGGCATTAAAATTAAAATTAAATAAAATTTGTTTAATAACTTTAGGATTTTAAAATTTATTATCAAAGTTTTTAAATTTGTTATTAATGATAATAAATTAAAAACTTTAAGGTTTTTAA
>LPNX010969942.1:5151-34288 GCA_001517045.1 Pseudotsuga menziesii
TTTTATATAACTATCTATAAAATAGCATGCATTTTTAATCCATAAAATATAGAGTTATAATTATAAATAATGTTAGAAATTGATTTTAATAAAGAAAAAGGAAAAGTAAAGAAACTAAATCATTATTATAATACCAAAGTTCTAGCTAGCTTGCTTGAATATTGAAATAAATTAACATTTGTTTACTCCTACCAATGTTCTGTAAGTACAAGTGTTAACATGTTTATAATCTGAATAAAGAGAAATAGTAGTTCTGTAACTAGTTCTTGCTTTGAGTTAATTTCTAGAAATGAAATTATCCGAATACAAAGAAAGAAACTTATAAAGTAAAACAATATGAATTCCAATCTAACTTCTTCATTCTATACTGTACAGTAGCACTTATAGAAAACAAAGATATAGTTAAAACAAAGATACAGTAACTTATAAATTGGTGAAGCACTTGTGGTTACTGAAAGTAACTAAATAGGAAACTCGGTACAGAAGCATACTACTTCTCAATACTGAGATACTGTGCTGGAGTACGGTCTGGTGATCCCAGATGTGGAAAAACACAGTAACTTTTAACAGATTTAACTACTGATATTCTGAGATACTAACTTTACTAAACTAACTAACTCCCTAGACATATAAAATAAACATAACATGCATCCATCCATACACAGTAAACATAAAGAAATAAGTGACAGAACCTGTTTAAGCTGTGGAAAACAACAGCAATGGGAGGCCGTTCCTCCCTACCAACTCCTGGAGAGCACTCAGACAGAGACTTCTCAGGACCCCTGAGCTTGCTTTGGTCTCCCTAGCTGGAACTAGGTGCAGCAAAGTTAGAGACCAGTTTCAAACTTAGTATTAACTCAGAACTATCAGTCAGTTCTCTCAGTCCAAAAAAGCTGTAATAAAATCAAGTTACTGCAGCAATCCTCCTTAAACAACTTCCTTACTCTATTTCCCTCTTCCTCAATGGATTTTCTGAATAACATTCACCTGAATGAATTCTCTCTGGAAAATATCTGAGCAGCCTCAGCTCTCTTCATTAAGTACTTTTAAAAGATTTCCTAGGTCTTTGTTGGGTTAACTGTCATTTAATGAGCCACCTGCTCTGATTCCACATTCTTGGGGAATCATGACCCCAAATATAGGGAAGTTGCCACCTGCAACTTAGGAAGTGTTTGAGGATGCTGCCACTTATCTTTTGCCTTTCCACGTAGTTCCATCCACCAGTTTGACCAGTAACCTCTTTTTAACAGCTCTCCCATGCTGTTGTCTCCATAATTTATTTATTAATAATAAAATATTCTGAATTACACTCCATTACTGTTGACTCTGCTGAGTCATCAATCCCTACTTAGGATTAAATTTAGCATAATGTCTCAGAAATATAATAAAACAATTTACATAATTTTACAAAATTGGGGTATGTGACACATAATTGTATGAATTATAAGTAAAAACTCATACATGAATTACAAGTATATAGCCAATTAGGGTTTCATGGATTGAAAGAAATTCCCATACATAGAGATACTGTGTTATTTTAGTTTCTCTTATGTAGAACCACTTAGACTATATACCTAAGCTACAAGAGAAAATTAAAAAAAAACTAGGGTTTCACGAATTACAAACCATAAACCTAAAAACTAGGGTTTATAAATTTACCCATATAACTACAAACTAGGGTTTTATAAAGTAGAAATTCACATACATAGAGATCACGTGCTATGTTAGTCTCACTTATGTAGAAATACTTAAACCACCTACCTAAGCTACATGCATAAATAGAAAAAAAACTAGGGTTTCATGAACTACAAACCACAAACCTAAAAAATAAGGATTACAAATACCTAGACCATATACTAATCTATAAGAACAAATGTCAAGAAAGCTAGGGTTTCTTGAACTATAAACCACAAACTTAAAATCTAGGGTTCACATATTTAGACATAGAACTACAAACTAGGGTTTATGAACTCGTTATATTTATATCCTTATATTTGTTAGTCTCACTTAACTAGAAACGAGTAGATCATATACCTAGAATATATATACCTGCGCTACAACATATATAGGGTTTCATGAACTACATTGAGTGGAATTTTCCTTTCAATTATGCATGTGGTTGAAGCATGTTAGTGGTGTTGAAGGGACGTTATCATCATATCGTACAAAGTCAACATTTGTTGCAATCGACATACATTGACATAGACCCCAATCAATCCACTTTTCATGAAGAAAGGACTGTAAAACCAAGAATGATTTCCAGCCAAGTCAAAATGATTATGACAGTCCAAAACACTAATTTTCAGCTTGCCAAAATGAGTGTACAATCCCAAATACAAGTACTAATGATAAACAAGACTTGAAATGGCACTTTGAATTAGTGAAAGGTACTATAAAAAAAAAAGTATTTCCAGCTAAGCATTTAGCATTATGATAGTCTTATATTTCACTTCTTAGCTTGTCAAGACAAAGGTACAATCTTTTAAGTAAACATCAAAAATAAAAAATTTTATAAGTGCCAAGTTTCCAAGCCAATGGGGCTCTTAAACCAAATCAAATTTCCAGTCAATTAAAATGTCTTATGATAGTCCAAGATGTAATTTCCAGTCAAGTACTAAGTAGGAATGATAACACATATATTCACTTTCCTTTTGATGACACAATGACTTGCAATCAATTCAAGGTCTTTTCTTGTATTTTTCCAAGTTATGGATGTTTATATACCATTGTCAAATTTGTTTAAGTATGGATGGGAATGATTGTTTAGATACAGTCCCTTTAGGGTGTCTTTATGCCACTTTAATTTGGGTTTTGGACAAATTTGAGGTGAGGCGTTAGTGAGTGGGTAAGATAGGAAGGCAAGGAAGTGACCTTAGGCTAGGATAGGTGGGTAAGAAGGCTATTATGGATGCCCTAAATAGGATATTACAATCAAGAATTAGGCAAGACAAGAGGAATTTAAAGGACAAAATAGTGACAAAGTTACCCTTGCGTTAGGGTCTTAGCATGCTAGGAGGTTAGGGATATGGCTAAGGGAGAAGTTAGGGTAGCTTAGGATGAGGTGTACAATAAGGGTATTTGAACAATGTACTACCTAATCCCCCCCATAAATTAATCATTAGATCATCTCATTGTAGAAATGTCACATTTCATGGATGGGATTATTAGGCCTATTTCCTCCCATGGTAAAGTGGCCCAGTAACCAAATATTTTACAAACCCCAATGATGGTGCAATACCTACCTATATTTGTTTTCTCATCTCCCCCTACTACTATACCAAATCCCTCATTTCTGGCATCCCCAGTATGGAACCTAAAATCATATTTACCCTACTAAAATCCAAGTACAAACTTGGTTTCCCAACTGTAAATGGAACCACTTGATCCTACATCCACATTGTATGCAACCAAATAAGCATGCATCCCACCACCATGGTTAATCCTTACTATTCATACATTTTTCCTCTCGGAATGACCACCATGCCCCATATGAGAGTTAATTTCATCCAACCTTCAGTGAAAAAACAAACTCGACAGTTTGAGTAGATGAATATTTCCAACCCTCGGATTCCTCAAAACTAGGGGAAAATGAAGGGAAATAATAAGAAACCTCAACAATAGGGGCAATGGTGTAACCAATTCCCCAATCAATCATAAACTAGGCAACCAACCAATACAGGGGGGAAACCCCCCCAATCAAGGAAAATGACACAACTTAAGGACCAATTACCCTTTCTTGATTTATGGTACATATGGCCATTACACTCACCATTTCCTACTTACAGTCAGTGGTAGAAAAGTAGAAGATACAAACAAACCCCCCTTAGTAACCTCCTACACCACAACTCCAACAAGTTGTTTTGCAAAAACCCTTTTCTAACTAAGGAGTGGTTACCCAACAACCATATCCTCACTCCCTAGTTAATGGATCATTTCAAAACATTTTTATGAACTCAACAGATATCAACCTCCAAACTCATGCAAAAGGGTATACCAATGTCGATCCCTCACCTAACCTATAAAAAGATTTGGTCCCTTCACGTGGTCCTTTATAGATCTTGTTTCCTTGCATGGAGAAAATATTGAGGATACCAAAATCACCACTTTGGTGTACACCTCATATGCCTCAAATGAAGGCTTCCAACAATTACAATATGGTGGATGACTTGTCATAGACACTAGCTACCATGACCACATTAGAATTTCTTTGGTATTTACCCATAATATGAAGGCACCATTGGATGCACATGGCACTTTCAACCCTTTAGAATTGCACCTAATGAATTTCAACCTTAACAAAGTTGAGCCATAACTACCCTCGTCACATGCATTCAAATTCCTAGTCACCATTAAGAACATTATCATTCATCAATGTACCATTAAGGAAAGTGTATCAACATGCTTAATGTACTCAACTATTTGGAAATAGTTGGGATCACCTGATTTAATCCCATCCTTTATCACTCTCCATACATATGATGGGTATCCATTTTAACCATGAGGATTTTACCAAAATGTTCTCATTGAACTTAAGGTAAAAAAGGTGATGATCAAGGTGGAAGTCGTCGACGCCCATCTCGACTACAATATCCTATTGGGTTTTAGTTACATGTATGTTATGAAGGTGGTGGCCTCCTTAGTTTTCTGAAACATGATTTTCCCATTTAATGGAAAAGTGGTCACCCTTGACCATATTAACTACTATTACCCCTATTACACTACCAATCCTGAAAAACATCCTACAAAGAGTAGGAAAAGTTAACCAAACCCCTTACATTGACATTGGATTGGTTGTGTATAAATATTTCATCATCCTAGGGGCATATTAAGGCACACCACCTAATATACCCACCTCGATGGACAGTCTCATGTGCATTATTTTCACCTCTAAAAATCAGTCTAACCATCCAATTAAATCATCTTCAACACTATCCATAAGCCATGGATTGGAATAAAAATTTAATCCATTTGTACCTCCCATGTTCAAGATACGATTCTTATACCCCCCAACTAGAGTACAAGGAATACTTGTTATGGCTAAATTGACTCTCTCAGGGATCACTTTGAGAATACCTATACGGTACCTTACACCGACATGTCCCAAGATGGCCTGAAAACACCTTACACACTATGAAATACTACCAATTTGATTAGTTACTCTCGTAAAGATGCAAGTCAAACTAATGCCTCTGGGTCCATAAACCAACCCAAATTGAAGTCCTCTACAACAATCAATCTCATTATCCATTCTTCATCAACAACCCCTAAACCTAATACTCGGGGCACCACACACCAAACATTGAAGGCCCCCACCATGCTCCCTTTGTGCTCAACAAGGCCATGTGACAAATGTGTGCCCTACCTTACTAGAGATTAGGAACTAGCTAAATATGCCAGCTAGTTTCACATATTCACCCCAAGCTGTGACTTGGGGCACATCAACCTCCTCGAACCCTAAGACCAAATCATTACACACCAACAAAGCATGTTTGATTTTTTCTTAGTTTGGGAACTACACACACCATTATCTTAATCTCCCATGATTTCTGAATGCATTAGCAATTATTCATCTCACCCACCCATTGGAAAATGATCTCCCACCCCGTCCAAAGATTACTATTACCCCCAATAGTTCTACAAGTGTGTTCCCCCCACATGTTTAGATCCTTTCTCGCATACTTAATTAAGCACATGCTACTTTCCCATGTTGACATTGTACATTGATGTCTCACCATATATTTCAATGTCATTTTCAAGTTGTGTACCACACCCTTCACGTTGAACAAAATATGCTCTCTGACAACCTTACCCCTATTTGAGTGGCCCTTCCCAATCTTTTGGAGGAGGAATATACCTCAAATAACAGAAATGACACCGAAAACTTGTTTGTTGTCTACATCACACACCAAAATAACCCTAGGTCAACACTGAAAACTATGACCTAACCTGGACTCTCCATAGATGCTCATAGAATCCCCCAAGCTTCTAGTCATCTCCCATGACTAAATTATTCCCACTCCACCTAGTAATCATGCAAACATATTTTTTTTGTATTATGTTCCTCTGTCGCAGGCCATCAAATTAGTAACCCACATATCATATCATAAGGGATATGCTCCCATTCACACCGTTGGCACACAAATCATGGATTTGATATTAGAAGATTCTTTTTCTTTTGAAGAGGACATGTTAGAGGAGTATATATTCCCTATGGATGAGACCATATTAGAGCCATTCACCTAGACACACACCCATGGGATAGCTTCCACCATCAATTCTCTTGCACATAGACAATTGTTTCCCAAAAGTACACCACCGAATCAAAAGAATTATTATCACCAAAGCTTGTTGAGTCGTTCAAAAATCATTTTCTCACTCTTGATGCCTTTGAGGAGGGAAATCTACTAAACATCTCAAAAACTATCCGAATAAGCATTTCAATCACCCTTAGGATAATTGAAAACATCTCAATTGGAACCTCTTGTTGATCACAATAGATCACCGAATTTACATCCTTATTCAAGGAGTTTAAATATCTATTTTCCTGGGGATATGGTGAAATGGTTGGCTTAGATACTGCCATTATTGAGTACCAATTTGACACTTTGAACAACATCAATCCCATTAAAAAAACAACAACGATGATTCCACCCCTCTAAGGTTTCGACGATTAAAGATGAGATTGAAAAACTCATTCATGTAGGATTCATCTTTCCTATTCCTTATACATCTTGGGTATCCAAGCTTGTTACAATCAACAAAAAGAAACACACCATTCATGTATGTACTATCTTTCAAGATCTCAACTTCGCTTGCCCCAAATACAATTTTCCTACCCCGTTCAATGACCATATCATCGAATCATGCACATATAGTGAAATGATATCCTTTATGGATGTTTTTCCCATTACAATCAAATACAGATACGACCCCACAATTAGTACAAAACCGCATTAGCCACCCGATGGGGAACCTTTTCCCATAAAGTCATTCCCTTTGGACTAAAAATTGTTGGGTATTACTTTGAAGGAGCCATGGCATATTTGTTTAACGACCTTAATAGAATCATTACACTAGCCTTCTTGGATGACCTCACAACCAAGTTGAAGAAATGTGTAGACCAACTTCATGGCCTATGCACCTTTTTTACACAATGTTATTGTCACATGCCCCAATTTTGCAAAAAAAATATTATTTTATTTGATTTTATTCAAAGACAATATGTTAAATTTTATGCTAAGTTGCAAGTGATGACTCAGCAGAGTCAAGGATATTAGATGAAATTCTAAATATTTTAATTATAAATAAATGAAAATGGAGACAATAGCTTAGGAGGGATGTTAAAAGAGTGTTTACTGGTCAAATTGGTGGAGGAGACTGGGTGGAGAGCAAACAGACAAGTGCCAGCATCCTCAAACCTCTTCCAACTGTTGTAGGTGGGAACCTCCCCACATTTGGGGTCACGATCCCCCAAGAAAGTGGGATTAGAGCGAGTGGCTCAATTAATGACAACTGACCCAATTATGTAAATTGTTTTATTATAGCAATAGGTTTATACAAGAAGAGTAAATTGTTTTTACTAAATGGATGTTACAAATAACTCTAATAAGAATTCTTGCTAACATTTCAGTAAGAATAATAAGAATAGGATTGTAATTAATTTTAACATTACATATCTATGTAAAAAAAGATCTGAATTTATTAACAGGTTTATACAGGAAGAGTAACTACAGGGTCGAAACCCTTTATTATTTTCTTTGTTTTAATAAAAGAAAAACAGTTAATCTATAATTCTACTATTTCAAACATTATCATTGAACAATTGAACTATTGTAGACGGTTACAGTCTTTATAACAAAAATATATATACATATAATAATATTAATTTAAAAACAATATTGTTTTACAAATAAAGAACCTACTCAAATTAATTGAAAGAATTATTCAAAAACAAGGGTTTCATTTAGGAAACCCTAGCTCGAATTTCTGAGCCTGTAGGTAAAATAAATACATAAAATGACTGAGTAATAGTCTTCAAGCCATTAACAATATTTTTATGCAAAATAAATAATACACAGTAAAATTGTTATTACTCAGGTGAATAGGGTAAAAACCCTAGTTTACAAGTGACCATAATAGCTTTAAGTCATTACCGACTCTGTGCTCAAAGGAAAACCCTTATGCCTTTAAAAGAAACTGTGTTGCTTGACAGGCTGAAAAGGCTTACACTTAAACAAAGTACAAAAACCAACTTAAAGCCGATGCACCCATAATGTAACATGGGGTTTTAAATAACGAAAAACAATAGACCAAGTATCAAACATTTGTAAAAATGCGGGAAACAAGCAGTTACAAATCACGGCTTTGAGCCGGAGTTACCCTGCTGTAAGCGAGGGTTTAAACAAAAACCAAAACTAGTAAACTGAAGAACAACAACCCAAGACTGGGTAAAAACCATGTCGTAACTTCTTCCAACTGTAAAATTCCCCCTAAGTTCTGCACAAGCGAGGAGAACCATTTGGTAACCAGGGCTTACCCGTAGACAATACATCGGTCCTTTTGTGTAGTGGTTCCTTCCAAAGGTTATGCGAACTGTCACCTGCAAGATGAAAACATAAACATATTTAGAAACTAGTGTAAAGAAATGAAACTGTAAATTTTTATATTGCTCAACTTCTTAAAAACAATGTATACCTGCAATGTTGGAAACGAAGGTCAAGATGAAGGTAGACCGACTCCACGAGCACAACAAACCTCGCATTCACCTGAGAAGGAGGCAACTGAGTTCGGTTTATCAACCAATTTGACAACTAGAGAAGGAGCAAGCAGTGATAGTGGCCAAAACATGATTTCAACACTAAACTACCAACTATACAACACTATCCTCATGCACAACAAGGTTGGGTTGCAGAAAACTATTCATTCACGAGCTATGGCTTATAACTCTCACTCTAAACAACTACTTTTCAAAGAAAATGTACAGACAGTGGAGCTGGAGGACAGTAACTGTGAGCCCTCATGGCCGTAGTGAACCCAACGAAGTAGAGGCCGAAACTCGAGCTGAAGCAATGAAGTTTAGGGTTGCAAGGTAAGGCTTATAAGTCATGTATTGCATGGCGAGGAGAGTTCCATGTGTACTCAAATATTTTCAGTTCACAGTGGGTTATTCGTATAGTCTCCACTGCAAATCATTTGAACCCAATTATTTGTTAAAACTTTATGCATGTAGTAATAATGTGTTATCACATAAAGTCCAAATCATGTCATTGCCAAACAAAGTCAAGCCTCGACGATGAACAAGTGTTATACCAGATTTAAAACATAATGTTTAACCTTATAAATAGCTTTGGTAAAGAACCAAATTCCATATGGATTCGATGCACTTGTTTCTCAAGTGTTTTAGTTATGAATTCGATGCCTAGTATTGTAAGGATTTTATAACCTTTCCTAATCAAACTTGTAAGAAAAAGATTAAGAGGTTAGTATAAGCCTGAACAGGTTTGAGAATGCTTTAAGTAACTTGGTCTTATAATCATGAACTATGAATGGTTAGGTTATAAGAATTAGAATTAAAATAATAAGGTGTATAAAGATATAATGACACTTATACACACGAATAGTTATTACACTCAAAAAGGGATCTATAGTACTAGATGTAGGATATAAATCTATAAGTACATGATCATGGAACTCCATAATATTTACCAAGTTCTAAGATGAATCGAATCAAGATGAAGTTAAAATTTAGAGTTAGAATAGTAAACTCTTTAGGATTTTATTGCATCTTATTCACATATAAGCAAATAGTAGGGTAATGTGAAGTTGTCACATTATGTTGTTCATGAAGAAAATGGGAATTCCAACCACGATCTTGATGATTTTTATGTAGATGATATCTCATAAACTACAAGCAACATTAAGATACTAATTTAACCATGTTGAGTCCTAATTGAAACAAGAGTTGAAAAGAATACAATAGGATTATGTTTCGAAAGACTTAGGTCTATTTGTATAATGATAAGTAACGCTTTGATTATTATGATGATAATAGCAATAGACTCTTATGTCTAAGGAAGAGTTATGAAATATTATCATGAACTCTTCTAAGAGCTAGAAATCAGTTAGAGTAAAGTTAGAAGTAAATTTTTATCTATCTTAAAGATCTTACTGTTAAGAGACAAACAATAGGGCGACATTAATAACCTCTACGAAACAAAGATTAAGTAAAATAATATTGTAGATCAAGTAAAAGAAACATTACTTTACCTTGTAGAATCTTGAGTCCTCTAAGTAGAACTTTTACTCTAGCAATATATTCTACACTAAGAGAAATATATCTGATTTATCGCCTTAATAAACTTTTACTGGGTCAAATATTACCTGTGAAGCCTGTAAAGATCCAGAAATCCATATACGTTAGCAATCGCTAAGTAATCCCCAGCTGGGAAATGACTCCTCACCTACTTGACATTCAAACTATCAGTAGAGCTAAATAATAGAATGCAAATTACTTACATCACATATCAAAATTTGAAATAGCATTAGTCTAGATGTGTTCAAGATAAATGGTTACTTTTATTTTTCATATCTTATAATAGCTTCTAGCAGTTATCAAACTGCAACTGTAAACATTTTATGTTATCTCAAAATTTTAAATTTTTGTGAAAATTTGGGGTGCTGACATGTGGTATCAGAGCACAAGGTTCAAACACTAGGCCTTGACGACGCCCAACTAGATTTTATGAAACAGTAAATTGAATTATTATGCTGATGTATTTTCTTTTAAATGTTATTCAATAGAGAAATTGTTTTCTGAAGTTTAACAAACAAGTATGGAAACTTTGGAAGAATATGCAGAGAAGGAATACTCAGTTACTGAACCAAGAAACTTACCAAGATATCCTATACCAGAGGATTTAACTACCAATTCCTCAGAACTATTATAAACTGTAAAATAACTAAAATCTGAAATGGAGTCTGTAAAATGAGAGAATGAAAGGATTCTGAGGGTTTAGGAGGAGTTGAATCAAATCCTAACAAAAAGGTTTCAAACTGAGGGTAGGGATACAAGAACTGAATCAGAAGATACAAGTCATCAACGTAAATCTAAAAATATGAAACATACTAAAGATGAAAGCACTTCATCTTCTGAGGTGTTTGGTGAACAACGAAATTTCCATTCTTCTAGTGATAGTAGTGATGATAATCATTACACTAAAAAGAGGAAATACAAATCTTATGAGGAAATTTCTAGGGAATTCAAAAAGATAAAACCACCAACATTCAATGGAGAGACCGAGAAGGGGGAGGAAGCAGAATCCTGGTTATCTGGGATGAAAAAGTACTTCCAAATATATAACTATTCTAACCGGTTATCTACAACCTCTTAGGAAAGGCTGACATTTGGTGGCAGGACTTGAAGAGAGTTAAAGGAATTAAAGAGAAGAATGTAAATTGGAGTACCTTCAAGAGGTACTTTAAAAAGAAATTTTTGTTTGAACAATATTATGAAGAGAGCTTAAATTAGGATCAATGACAATGAAAGATCTAAACAGTAAGTTTTTGAGTCTACTTAGGTATGCACCATACCTTGTAGATGAGAAACCAAAGGTACAATGATTCCTCAGTTGTATACCTTATCATATTAAGGACAGGATTGAATATGACAATCCAAATACTTTGGAAGAAGCTATGAGGAAAGATAACTTCTATTTTGAATAGAATCGAAAGAAGGAAAGCTTGGCCAACTGGAAAGAAAAGAAAAATAATAACTAGTATGAACAAAAGAAGAAGGATTTTGTGCCCAACAGAAATTCTAAAAACAATAAGGCCATAAATTATCCTAATAATAAGAACTTCCAAGGAAATAAGAATAATTCTCCAAACAATCAGAATAATTCCAAGGGTAAAGAATTTGCCAATAACCATGGAAATTATACCAAGAACTTTGAGCACAAAGAACCTATAAAGTGTTGGGAGTGTAATGGCCCACACTATGATTTAGTCTGTCCTAATCAGAGGAAGACTATTAGCAATATTCATACCATACAGGAGGAGATGACTGTTGGGGAAATAGCAATGAATATGCCCAGAATCAATGCAGCTTTGGAGAATCGACAAGCAAAATATCATACTTCCATGGTGGAAGTAGAAGGTATGATAAAGCAAACCCTTGTAACTATTTTAATTGATCTTGGAGCTAGTCTCCATTATATTGCACCTAAAATGGTAGAAAAATGTAAGTTACCTGTTGAAAATTTTGAAAATTCTTGGTTGGTTCAATTAGCCACTGGTGCTAAAAGGAAGGTAACTTGTTTTGTAAAAGAATGTGTAGTAGTTATGGACCATTTTGAAACTGTTATAAAGCTTAATGTATTGCCTCTTGGTTCTTATGATTTACTGATTGGTATGGACTGGTTAGAACAACATAGGGTAATTTTAAATTGTTATGATCAAACCTTCACATGTTTAAACAGTGATGAAAAACCAGTAAGTGTAAAAGGAATCCCTAGAAAAACCACCATAAAGCAGATTTTTGCTCTACAACTTAAGAGAGTTGTTAGGAAGGGATGTAAAGCTTATGCAGTAACAATAACTGATGAGGAGAATCTAAATAAGACAGATAAATTAAAATTAGAAGATATACCAGTCTTAAGATAATATGTTGATGTATTCCCTGAAGAAGTTCTAGGACTACCTCCGAAAAGAGAATTGGATTTCACCATTGAGTTGGTACTTGGTGCAGTACCTAGCTCAAAGGCCCCTTATCGAATGAACATACTTGAACTTAATGAATTAAAGTCCCAATTAAAATAATTAATTGATAAAAAGTATATTCGACCTAGTGTGTCTCCCTGGGGGGCACCTGTCATATTCGTTAAGAAAAATGACAGAACCATGCGACTCTGCATAGATTACTGTTAGTTGAATAAGATGACTATTAAAAATTCATATCTGTTACCCCGCATAGATGATCTGTTTGATCAACTACGTGGAGCCACGGTGTTTTCAAAAATAGATTTAAGGTCTGGATATCATCAAGTTAGGATTAAAGATGAAGACATCTTTAAGACAACTTTTAGAACTCGATATTGTCATTATGATTTTGTCGTCATGCCATTCGGGCTTACTAATGCTCCAGCTGTTTTCATGTGTTTAATGAATAACGTTATGCATAAGTATCTAGATAAGTTTGTATTCATGTTCATCGACGACATTTTAATCTATTCAAAAACTGAAGAAGAACATAAAGAACATTTAAAAATTGCTTTACAAGAATTACGAGACCATCAACTTTTTGCAAAGTTTAGTAAATGTGATTTCTTCAAGGATAAGATTCAGCACTTGGGTCATGTGGTGACCAAGGAAGGGATTTCAGTAGATCCCGAAAAGATAAAAGCAATCGAATATTTGTCGGTTCCTAAGGATGTAACTGATGTTCGATCTTTCATGGGAATTACTAGTTACTACCAGAGATTCATTGAAAGTTTTTCGAGGATTGCGAATCCGATAACTTCTTTACAAAAGAAAGGGAATAATTTTGATTGGAACCAGAAATGCAAAGAGAGCTTTAAAAAGTTAAAAACTTGATTAACTAGCGCACTTATTTTAAGAATAGATGATCCTAATAAAGAATTTATAGTGTGCACTGGTGCCTGCAATGATGGCTTAGGCAGTGTTCTGACTCAACAAGGGCATATGATTGCCTATGAGTCAAGAAAATTAAAAATTCATGAAAAGAATTATGCAACATACAATCTGGAATTAGTAGCTGTTATACATGCTCTAAAGATGTGGCGACATCACCTAATTGGTAGAAAATTTATTTTAATGACTGATAATAAAGGATTAAAGTATCTGTTAGATCAGCCTAATCTAAATGCCAGACAAGCTAGGTGGCTAGCTTTCCTAAGTGAGTATGATTTTGAAATTCAACACATAAAAGGTAAAGAAAATAAAGTTGTTGATGCATTAAGTAGGAATGCAAGGCTGAATTTTGCAGCAACTATCATCACTTATACTACAGAATTTGGATGAACAGCTTAAAGTAGGAATAGAACAAGATGAAATTTACCAAAATTTACAAGCAAAAACTAAAGAAAATCCAACATAAAGCTTAAGTAAAGGGTACCGTTTGAATGCCAAAGAATTTTTACTGTATAAAGACAGAATGTATGTACCTAACGTACCTAAAGTTAAGCTGTTAATTCTGGATGAAATTCATAAAACTCCATACTCAGGTCATCTAGACTATCAAAAGAATATAACTATGCTAAGAAAAGAATATTTTTGGCCAAATATGAATACTGAAGTAGCAGAATATATCGCTAGGTGTTTTGAATGTCAGCAGGTGAAAACTGAACATCAACACCCAGCATGATTACTTCAGCCATTACCCATTCCTAGCTAGAAATGGGAAATAATCAGTCTCGATTTTGTTACTGGACTGCCTAGAAATCAGAATTTAAATGACTCTATCATGGTAGTAGTCGATAAGTTAAGTAAAGTAGCTCACTTTATACCTTTTAAAACTACATATAAAGCTGCAAACATAGCCGATATCTTTCTAAAACAGATTTTTCGATTGCATGGAGTATCGAAAGTAATAATCTCAGATAGAGATCCTCAATTTACAGGTAATTTTTGGAAGTCTCTATTTAAAGGATTAAACATTACATTAAATTTTAGTACTTCTTTCCATCCTCAAACAGATGGACAAATTGAAAGGGTAACCAAGTACTGGAAGATTTATTAAGAATGTATGTGAAAGACCAGCGAGGTAAATGGGAGGATTATTTGCATCTGGTAGAATTTTCTTATAATAATGATGATCAGAGATCAGCCAGATTTAGTCCTTTTGAATTTTTGTATGGAAGGAAATGTAATACTCCTATCTCTTGGAGTAATCCAGTGGATAGATTGGTATTAGGTCCTGAACTGTT
Organism: Pseudotsuga menziesii; assembly: GCA_001517045.1. Lineage (NCBI taxonomy): Eukaryota > Viridiplantae > Streptophyta > Pinopsida > Pinales > Pinaceae > Pseudotsuga > Pseudotsuga menziesii. Next base: position 20,094 of record LPNX010969942.1, read on the forward strand.
AAAGGAAATGGAAGAAATTGTAAAACAAGTGCAGGGTAATTTCAAAGTTGCGTAGGATCGGCAGAAAAGTCAAGCACACTTAAAAAGAACTCCAAAGGAGTTTCAGATAGGTGAACATGTGTTCATCAAGGTGAGGCCCAAAAAGAGCTCTTTGAGATTGGGGAGTTGTGCAAAATTAGCACCTCGTTACTATGGTCCATTTGAAATTCGGTCCAGGATTGGACAAGTAGCTTATCAATTAGCATTACCACCAAATTTAAGAGTACATAATGTTTTTCATATTTATGTATTAAAGAAATATGTTCATGATGCTACTCATGTTGTTAACTGGAATGATGTACAGATGGAAAAAGAAGGATATTTTTTGGTGGAACCAGACTGTATCCTTAGGTGGAGGGAGATCACACTTCGGAACCACACCATTGGACAGGTGAAGGTGCAATGGAAGCACCTTAGTCCAGAGGAAGCCACTTGGGAATTGGAAAGCAATGTGCGAGATGCATATCCAATTTTGTTCCAAGGGAATTCTGAAGATGAAGAATAAATAACATCGAGGACGATGTTATATTATTAGGGGGTGTGTATGTCACATGCCTCAATTTTGCAAAAAACAATATTATTTTATTTGATTTTATTCAAAGACAATATGTTAAATTTTATGCTAAGTTGCAAGTGATGACTCAGCAGAGTCAAGGATATTAAATGTAATTCTGAATATTTTAATTATAAATAAAAGAAAGTGGAGACAACAGCTTAGGAGGGATGTTAAAAGAGTCTTTACTGGTCAAATTGGTGGAGGAGACTGGGTGGAGAGAAAACAGACAAGTGCCAACATCCTCAAACCTCCTCCAACTATTACAGGTGGAAAACTCCCTACATTTGGGGTCATGATCCCCCAAGAAAGTGGGATCAGAGAAGGTGTCTCAATTAATGACAACTGACCCAAAAGACCTAGGAAATATTTATAAAAATTCCAATTGAAGAGAGCTGAGGCTGCTCATTCTAGAGAAGTGAACATTCAGGTGAATGTACTTCAGAGAAGTTCAATGGAAAGGGAATTTGTGGAAAGAGTTTGAGGGGTTAACTGCTAAGTGATATAGTGCAGCTTTTCAGCTAAAGGATCTTACTGCTAAGTGCAAAGACATTACTGAGTCATTGCACTAGTTTATTGTTTGCTTGCTCCACTAGTTCTTAGCCAAGGAGACCAGGAACAGGCTCGGGGGTCCTAAAGAAGCGTTGTTTGGACGCTCTCCAGGATTTGGTAGGGAGGAACAGACTCGTAACGCTATTGTTGTCCAACTTAATTAGGTTCTAACATCTTTTTGTTTTATTGTGTTAAATGGTTAAAAGTGAATCTGATTGTTATCTAAATGTTAAATATTTAGTTGCAAAAATATTAGAGTTAGTAATCTTTTTAGATATTTGAAGGAATGAATTTGAATAGATGAAAAACAATTCTAACCTGTGTTTTTCCACATCTGGAAGGACCAGACCGTACTCCAACATAGGCAGAATATTTAAAGTAGATGAAGGAAATGAATAGAAAATGAAATGAATAGATGTAATATGCATTTCATAATAGCAAAGTATTTCATTGCAATATGTAGATTAGTATCAAAAGACCAATAACCTGGTTATTCATGTTCTTTGTTATTGTAAATATAATGATAGTGAAGTAGCAGTATTCCATTACAGGTAGAAGAATTATTAGGTTAAAAAGATACCTTAGTAGATAAATAAAGTATTCTTTTACTCAAGTGCATGAGATTAAACTGTATTATGTTATCACTATTTCCTTTGTGTTTTATTTAATAACTAATTGTAAATGCAGTAGAAAAGATACAGTTAAACTACTTAGTACGTTCAGATAAATAAAGAAATAAACTATAATACTTAGTTTATTTACTATAATGTTAACTAAACTAAGACAATAGTTACTGTAAACACGAAAGGTATTTATGGAAAATATTTATTGTTTATAAAAAATAGATTAGTTACTAATTGGATGTTACAAATAACTCTAAGAAGAATTCTTGCTAACATTTCAGTAAAAATAATAAGAATAGGATTATAATTAATTTTAACATAACATATCTATGTAAAAACTCATCTGAATTTATTAACAGGTTTATACAAGAAGAGTAACTATAGGAAACCCTTTATTATTTTCTTTGTTTTAATAAAAGAAAAATAGTTAAGCTATAATTCTACTATTTCAAACATTATCATTGAACAATTGAACAATTGTAGACTGCTTACAGTCTTTATAACAAAAATATATATACAGATAATAATATTAATTTAAAAACAATATTGTTTTGCAAATAAAGAACCTACTCAAATTATTTGAAAGAATTATTCAAAAACAAGGGTTTCATTTAGGAAACCCTAGCTCGAAATTTCTAAGCCTGTAGGTAAAATAATTACATAAAATGACTGAGTAACTATCTTCAAACCATTAACAATATTTTATGCAAAATAAATAATACACAGTAAAATTGTTATTACTCAGGCGAATAGGTAAAAACCCTAGTTTACAAGTCACCATAATAGCTTTAAGTCATTACAGAGTCCGAGCTCAAAGGAAAACCCTTATACTTTTAAAAGAAACTGTGTCTTGCTTGATAGGCCGAAAAGGCTTAAACTTAAACAAAGTACAAAAACCAACTTAAAGTCGATGCAACCATAATGTAACATGGGGTTTTAAATAATGAAAAACAATAGACTAAGTATCAAACATTTGTAAAAACGTGAGAAACAAGCTGTTACAAATCTTGGCTTTGAACCAGAGTTCCCTTGCTGTAAGCGAGGGTTTAAACAAAAATCAAAACTAGTAAAATGAAGAACAACAACCCAAGACTGGGTAAAAAACATGTCATAACTTCTTCCAACTGTAAACTTCCCCCTAAGGTCTGTACAAGCGTGGAGAACCATTTGGTAACTAGGGCTTACCTGTAGATAATACGTTGGTCTTTTTGTGTAGTGGTTCCTTCCAAAGGTTCTATGAACTATCACCTGGAAGATGAAAACCTAAACATATTTAGAAATCGGTGTAAAGAACTGAAACTGTAAATTGTTATATTGCTCAACTTCTTAAAAATGATGTATACCTACAATGTTGGAAATCGAGATCAAGATGAAGGCAGACCGAATCCATGAGCACAACAAACCTCACATTCACCTGAGAAGGAGGTAACTGAGTTCGGTTTATCAACCACTTTGACAATTGGAGTAGGAGCAAGCAGTGACAGTGGCTAAAACACGATTTCAACATTGAACTACCAACTATACAACACTATCCTCACGCACAGCAAGGATGGGTTGTAGAAAACTATTCATTCATGAGATATGGACTATTCATTCACGAGATATGGCTTATAACTCTCACTCTAAACAACGGCTCTTCAAAGAAAATGCACAGACAGTGGAGCTGGAGGCAAGCAACTGCGAGCCCTCATGGCCGCAGTGAACCCAACGAAGCAGAGACTGAAACCCTCGCTAAAGCAATGAAGTTTAGGGTTGCAAGGTAAGGCTTATAAGTCACATATTGCATGGCGAGGAGAGTTCCACGTGTACTCAAATCTTTTCAGTTCACGATGGGTTATTCGTATAGTCTCCACTACAAATCATTCGAACCCAATTATTTGTTAAAACTTTATGCATGTAGTAATAATGTGTTATCACATAAAGTCCAAATCATATCATTGCCAAACAAAGTCAAGCCTCGACGATGAACAAGTGTTATATCAACGTTAAAACATAATGTTTAACCTTATAAATAGCTTTGGTGAAGAACCGAATTTCATATGGATTTGATGCACTTGTTTGTCAAGGGTTTTATTTATGAATTCGATGCCTAGTATTGTAAGCATTTTATAACCTTTCTTAATCAAACTTGTAAGAAAAAGATTAAGAGGTTAGTATAAGCTTGAACGGGTTTGAGAATGCTTTAAGTAACTTGGTCTTATAATCATGAACTATGAATGGTTAAGTTTTAAGAATTAGAATTAAACTAATTAGGTGTATAAATATATAATGACACTTATACACAAGAATAGTTCCTACACTAAAAAAGGGATCTATAGTACTAGATGTAGGATATAAATCTATAAGTACATGATCATGGAACTCCATAATATTTACCAAGTTCTAAGACGAATCGAATCAAGATGAAGTTAAAATTTAGAGTTAGAATAGTAAACTCTTTAGGATCTTATTGCATCTTATTCACATATAAGCAAATAGTAGGGTAATGTGAAATTGTCGCATTATGTTGTTCATGAAGAAAATGGGAATTCCAACCATGATCTTGATGATTTTTATGTAGAGGATATCTCATAAAATACAAGCGATGTTAAGCTAATAATTTAACCACGTTGAGTCCTAATTGAAACAAGAGTTGAAAAGAATACAATAGGCTTATGTTCCAAAAGACTTAGTTCTATTTGTATAATGATAAGCAACGATTTAATTATTATGATGATAATAGCAATAGACTCTTATGTCTAAGGAAGAGTTATGAAATATTATCATGAACTCTTTTAAGAACTGGAAATCAGTTAGAGTAAAGTTAGAAGGAAATTTTTATCTATCTTAAAGATCTTATTGTTAAGAGACAAACAATAGGGTGACATTAATAACCTCTACGAAACAAATATTAAGTAAAATAATATTGTGGATCAAGTAAAAGAAGCATTACTTTACCTTGCAGAATCTTGAGTCATCTAAGTAGAACTTTTACTCTAGCAGTATATTCTACACTAAGAGAAATATATCTGATTTATCGCCTTAATAAAATTTTACTGGGTCAAAGATTACCTATCAGGCCTGTAAAGATCCAGAAATCCAGAAACGTTAGCAATCGCTAAGTAAGCCCCATTTAGAAAATGACTTCTCACCTACTTGACATTCAAACTATCAGTAGAGCTAAATAATCGAATGCATATTACTTACATCACATATCAAAATTTAAAACAGTATTAGTCTAGATGTGTTAAAGATAAATGGTAACTTTTATTTTTCATATCTTATAATAGCTGCTAGCAGTTATCAAACTGCAACTGTAAACATTTTATGTTATCTCGAAATTTTAAATTTTTGTGAAAATTTTGGGTGCTGACAGTTATAAATATAATATCTGGCTCAATGCCATCAAATCTATATTCTTGTCACTGCCAATCTCTTATTTGGGATCTTCATCTCACATTCTGACTTTATCGTGGGTCCTTCCAAAGTTCAAAACATCATGGTCTTATATCCCACACAGACATAGCCCTAGCTAAAGAGTATCCGAGGGAAAACAAATTTTCTCTGTGGATTTGTCCCTGATTACACCACACAAACCCATGGATTTTTTAGACTACTTCATAAGGACATCCCAATTCAGTGGGATGGTTATTCCAAAACTTCTTTTGAACCACTAAAACAAGTGATAGCCTTAGCACCATTGATATCCCCACCAATCTTCAATAAATATTTTATTCTTCATGTTTCATCTTCCTCATGCACTGTGGCTAGTGTACTCATCCAAAATGATCATGATAGTAATGAATATGTCATTTACAACATCAACAAAAAAATAGCCAATCCTGAACTAAAATACACTCACAATGAGAATCCCGCATTAGCTTTCATCATTTATGTGTAGAAGCTACTCCATTACATATTACCATGAAAATATATTTTCATCATAGACTCTAATCCTATGCAACACATACTTAGCCATCAACTCATTAACAATAAGTTTGCATGATCAATCATGATCCCCCATGAATTTGATCTAGAATTTGCAACCCCTAAATGAAGAAAGTCCTTATCTCTTGCTTATCTTATTATTGACCTTCCCGATGCTACGCCAAGAAAACCAGTGAACGCCCAACTCCCTAATGAGCATCTTGTCAACATCACAAGTGATTGTCCCTAGTGCATTGATATATTGAATTACTTCAAAACTCGAAAATTTTCCTACCACCTTTCCTGTGATGAAAGATGATGCATTCATCTACAATCCCCTCTGTAAATCCTTCTTGGATAAATTATATATCGTTGGGACATATATACCATTTTACGACATTGCTTGTCTCACAACGAGGAATAGCAAGTGCTTAACAATTTCTGTAGTGGTTCCTATGGTGGCCAGTTCTTAGGGTTAGCCACTTCCCATAAAATTTTCCATTCTATATACGCTTCTCCCTCCAGCATTAAGGATTGTGTCTACATCGTTAAAAGCTGTCCCAACTGTCAAGTATTCACATGTAATACACTAGCTTCCCCTTCTCTCCTCTATCCCATCATCATTGTTGGAGCCTTCTACAAATGAGCCATTGACTTCATGAAATGTATCCTAACCTCCACTCAAGGTCACAAATACATCATGATCACAGTATAATACTTCACAAAGTGGGATGACGCCATGCCTATTATTGAATTCAAATCCACTAATACTACCATATTTTTCTTAACCATGTTATCACATGGTTTGGTGTCCAAAAGGAGTTAATCTCCAATAATAACAAACATTTCTAAAATAAAAAAAATTGAGGAGTTATCCTTTCTACTGGGATTCAAACATGAATTCTCTACTGCTTACTACCCTCTGGCCAGTGGACAAGTAGAAGTTGTCAACAAATTTCTCAAAACTATTGTCCAACACATAGTTGATAATGTACAAAGGTATAAATATATGGAAATGAGGTAATTGTTTTCAGTACCTTCAGTAAACAAGATTTTTTTTAGAATCTTACACTTATCAAATAGTAAACATTTGATCTCGGTGTATTTTACCCCAATAATTCATTAACTTTGTAGACATACCTTTCATTGCATTTCCTTTAAATACTGTTATTATTGAATGTGTTATACATTAGTAAATGATGTGTTGTAGTATCTAGTTTTAGACACAATGGAATGTTAACCGTAAGCGGTTAAATTAACCTCTTTAGGCGATGTTTTAAACATTAATTGTCGCAAGGAAAATTTTTAATTTTTTACGAAATTTTGGAGTGTTACAGAAATTGCCAATCATTTTATTACTATACCGTCCAAAAAAAATGAAGGGATACAACCTGCATCACACCCATTGCACTTCTTCTTCACTCTCTCACAGTGTCTCTCACACAATCACATAGATTGTTTTCCAATGCTACAATACAATACACACCCATATTACAATGCTTTCCTTTTATAGGGGAATTACAATGGAAAAATACCATGGGTCACCCAATACCATGGGCCCGTAAACTCTTGTCCAACAAACATCCCAAAAATTTCTTTTGAGGGCTTCGGCCCTAAACCCCCACCATGACAAGTGTTCAGTAAAACTAGGGTACAAACATGATCGAACAATAACATCTTTGAATCAGGAAGGTCAGGCTCCACAACGAACATAATATTTAAAATATGTAGGGCTTCAACCTTGCTGAAGTTGCATGTTGTGGAAAGGTTTAGGAGATTTTTGTAGGTTTTGTTGACAGAAAACTCTCAACTGAGAAAACATCTTCCAAACTCTTTGTTGAGAGTTTAGTTCAAACTCTCAACCAAGGGTTTTCTTTAAAATATGACATTGTGATTAGTTCAAACTCTTAGCTAAAAGTTTTATTAAACTTTCGACCTAGAGTTTTCTGAGTTCTCTCAGTTGAGAATTTATGTTGACTTTTTTCATGGGTTCTCTCGTGCGTGCTTCTTTTCTCGTCTACTCCTTTTCCAAAAAAATGTTTCCCAACTTCACATTTTTTTAAAGCTTATTCACTTTCCCATATTTTGTGTTTCTAGATCATCTTATTATTCGTTAGGCAAGTATCTCTAATTTCCTCTTGAAGTCAGAGGTCCCTGTTTTTTTTCCAGATTATGTGGCAACTAAAGTGTCTTTAAAGGAGCTCATGATTGTGCATCAACCCTCTTGCATTCATGATGAGGTCTATTGTTCTTGCATTATTCAACTTGTTTGTGAAGACTATCTTCCTATCTCATGTTTTGATGGATAAGCCATTTGGGTCTTGTATTTGCAATGTAATCTTCTGAAGGGTTCTGTGAAGACTGTCTACTGGAAACATTTCGATGTATATATTTGGGTTTCTTGAATTTGTGATGTGGTCTATTGCAAATTTCTTTTAGATATCATTTGGGTTGTTGGTTGTGATGACTATCTGCTTGCCACAATATTTTGTATTGGCCATTAGAGGTTTCTATACACTATTGTGGTGTTCTACGAGAGTTTATGATACAACTTATTTCAGATGCAATTCAATGATTTAGTGAAAATTGATTTTCTCTTCATTATCTTCATGAGGCGAAGTGTGTTATTTTCATATCTTATGGGACATTCTAGAAGTTGTCATAAAGGGGTATGTTAGTGTGATGCCAACTTCCTCAATTTGTATTATTTCTCTAGTCATGATTTAGGGGGAGCGTTAGAATATGGAATGATTACTTGTGTGGTATTGTTGGTAAAATATCAAAAAAGACATAAAACAACTCTAATATTTTAAAATAGATTTATCCTACATGCATCATGTAATTAAATATCATATAACCACTTTATATAAGAGAGGAAAAAAACTATTTATCCCACATGTGTTATGGGATGTAAATATTCCATACCTCTCAGGATATAATAGAGGTGAAGGAGACATTTTCGGGTATGTTGTAATATATTGTGAAATCACACATCTCATGTTGTGTATGTCATTTGTACAGACATAATTGGGACATGATGTGAAGATAGAGAGTGATTTATATGTGGAGATGCAACCTTGTATTCTAAGATGGAGATTTATGAAGATCAATAGAATACCAATCCTTTTGTGGATGTTTTCCCATTTACATATTCATTTTCTTTCATAGTAAGAGACTCCAAATTTGTGCTAAGCATTTGGAGTTCAACAACTTTTACCTTTATAGATTGCTTATAATACTTTATGTAATCTGCAATTTTTACATATATTGAGATGGTGATTCCCATTTGAAAGATGGAAAGAGATTGGCATCATTTTTTAATGTTCTTCCTTAACACTATCTTTTGATTTACAAAGATAGAATTGTAAGGAGCCAAATTCATGTAGCTTATGGAAACAAGTGTCCACAAGTCTTGTGAGATAAGTAGAGTTGTCATTTTTATGGTCCCATGTTTATAGTTTTCTCCACTAAAAAGGAAATATAGAATTAAAGTATATTTATATTTTGAACCATGGTCTCTTTTTTGTGTTGCCATAAAACGTTCTATATTTCCTTCTCTTTTTTGTGTTACAACAAATCCTTTTTGTGTTACAACAAAATACTTGCTACAATAATAAATATAAGAATTGGATTAATAAACTTAAATGACAAAGTAAAATCACACTTTAAACTCTGGATCCAGACCAAAAACATTAATTGACAAATACCTCAAACTTCACACAAAGCCATTATGAATATAAAAATATATTACAAGAAATTAATCGTATTTGTGTTAACTAGATCCGAATTAAGCATGTCTCTGTGAGGAATTCTGATGTGGGGAAATCAAAATTCCCAAATTCCCAGATGCTTAGGGCAATCATGTCTCTGAATATACTCTCACTTAAATTACATTACCATACCGGTCACGCTCTTTCTACTGAAACATCGATCATTTTAGGCCTTTCGTATAAATTAAAAAGATACAAAATATATTGAATAACCACAACGATGATGTATATACAGTGAATATCTACGTTTCACTCAGTTGCCTGTCACCGTCCCATTCCCACACAATGTCCTTGAGCCCTGGCCTGAGGACCTGGCAGCAGAGCTCACTGTACTCGAGCGTATCCCCCGCGGTCTTGCCAAGTTCCACCATGAAGACCGAGGACGTGACTTCGAAAATCTCGGCATCAATACACAAATGTCCCTTCCGCCCCTTCTTAGGGTCCCGCAGCTTCACCTTGCAGTTCTTGGACTTCTTAACGCTGAAACCCAGCATTTTCGCTATCTCCTCCAGCTTCGACATTATGTTCGATGCCGGCTGAGTCGACATGAACCTTGACGACTCCTGCTTTACGACCTTGTCCTTGAACAGTCCCGACAGATTGAAACCAGGCGAGAGGGAGATTATGTCGAAGGCGTTCAGACAGGCCGGCTTGACGCTGAAGAACGCGGACTCGACATCGACATCGATGATTTTGGCTTTGGGGAGCTTGAAGCCCCGGCGAAACCAGGGGACCTCCATCAGCTCCGGGACGGTGATCCTCGTCCGGGGATTCGAGTCCATCAACCGAAATACAAGCTGCCGGGCATCGGAAGAAAACCAAGTCGGGCATTTGAAATCCCCCTTGTAGATCTCGGCACTGTTTTTGGTGATCTTTTGCTTCTGATCTTTGCATGCGATATCTACTAGAGCTCGCAGACTGGCTTCCTAGACATCTTACAACTTTGTCTGTATATATACAGCACTCCCCGTGTTTGTGAATATACGCAGAGAAGATAATTGAAGAAGCCGTTTTTTCTCAGTGCTTGGATGATAGTCGCATATTTTATAATTAACGATGAGAATTCATGTGCCGTGTTGACACATCATTAGGTCATTTCCGATTGAAATTGACTACTCTCTGTGGCCTATGTGATGCCACACGCCATGTCGTACAGAGACCTGTCTATTGTTCTGCCATTTCGACATCAAGAAATATCTTCAACTGACCGACCTACATGGAGGCCGCCATGACTGATCTCAACATTCACTTATGGAAACTTATAATATATTTAAAGCTGTGTGCTGGCAGCTCCAGTCCAAAAGAACTTTGCGTGAAGCACTTTGCTAACACAGGAAACTGGGATGATCCCAAATTTTATAGTCTTCTGTTTGTCGTCCTTTTTATTCTTTTTTATTTTTTCTGTTTGTCGTTGTTTTAATTCATTCCTTGCTAATTACACAGCATTTAAAAATTTGGCGGTTTTGGTGGTTATTCTAATCCAATCCAAAATTCAGTAAACTAAAGAAACAGAAACCACTCAAATCAAATGGATCAATGTCTATTCTATAGGCTAGTCTTAATCAACGAATATTTTTTTCTTAATGATAAGTTGTAAAAAGAATATTAAACTGGAGAGAACTTTATAGGTTTGTATAGATATTATTTTAGATTTTGGCTTTGTTTGAGCTGATTAATAAGATTAATCTAAGTGTAACAAGTGTATATCAGAGATTCATTTGATGGTAATAGTATCTTGTTACATGGATAGATGTTTTTATTTGAAATTTGGGGTGGATTACCGTTTATGTTTTTTCATTTAAGGCTTTTTCATCTACGGAAAAGGATGACCATGTGACTTCCTAAGAAGAAACATATAGTCTTAACCATTAGGCCCACTCATACTATATGTATATAGTATTTGTTTTGTGATTATATTAACTGTAACAATCTAGTTTGAATAATAAATATAAAATTATATATAATATTTATTTAAAAGTCGATTATCTTTACAAAATTAAGTGGTTGGTTGTACCATCCACAATGCACATTCACCAACCATTTTACTTGTGATTGTACTAATTAAGTATTTAAGTATTTTCTCTTTACACAATTAAGTAGTTAGTTATACACATTCACCAACCATTTTACTTGTGATTGTACTAATTAAATATTTAAGTGTTTTCTGCGGAGAATCTTATTTAACCGACAGTTTGCACCGATTGGACGACCGCGGTCGTTGGACGTGACTGCTCACATGACTGCGGTTGTCAGATCGGTGCAAACGGTCGGTTCAAAAGTTAACTCCGTTTTCTGCTTGCTTAGTTCCTACTAAACATCCTCCATCTTGTCTTTTTGTTGGATAAATTGATCACGTGTTTGTTGCAACGCATATTTAATCAATGTACATGTATCTGAAGTGGTGAAATTTGATACTAATGCAATGTCTGGGAGCAGCGAAATCCATTAACTTGAATGATCCTGCAGGCAGCTCATAATCGCTATTATAACACTGACATCGGAAATAATTCTTTACCAGATAAGGGAGGGTATAAATCCCATGTAGTGAGCAGACGGAGCAGCACATAATCACTGGAACACATTCTTGAATGGAACCCAGTTTGATACGCTTTGAATGTGTAAGACTTTATCTAATAGTTTTTTATTATCTGGTTCATCTAATATTAATTTAATAGTTGTAACATAATTGGAGTTAATCTAATAGTTATTCAATATAACCTTTATTAATTTTGAAGTTAAGTCAATAGTTAAAACCGCTATTAAAGTTGAAGTTAAGTTAATAGTTATATCTAATAGTTATCCAATATAAATGTGATTAGAGTTGAAGGTAAGCTAATAGTTGTAGAAGTATAGGAGTTAAGCAAATAGTTATATTTAATAGTTAATTTAAAAGTTAATATATTGGCAATTGCACTTTAAGTAAAAGTCATGATGTATCATCAATGAAGTTAAACTCATACTTGTATCTAATAAATTTGTCTCATTCTCTTTAGTAGATGAAAAAACATAGATAGTAGTCCACCCTAAAATTCTAAGATATATACACCTAATATTTTTTTTGAAAATTGTAATAAAAAAATGAACAAGAATCTCCTAGAATCTAGTATTTTTGGAGATTGAATACCAAAAATAAATAGAAAAACATCACGGCTAAGTGTTCTTAAACAAAGAATAAACATTAAACTAATTACCAAAATTGATCAATATAAACATAAAACAAATACTATTTAATAATAATAATAACCATTATTGATACCCTTTATTTAACCACTAAAGTAAAGCTTATTTAAATCTTAATCAAGATGTATTAAGAATAACAATATATGACACCATGAAATGAATTTTGGTTATACACTTGTTCCACTCGGTTGAAATGAATATTGGTTGTACACTTGTTACACTTGGTTTAATCTTGTTGATCCATTGAAGGAAGCTCATTATATGAGATAATATCTAAATGCCTATCCACTTAATTACACTAAACAATTTCATTTAACCTTCTTCATTTAGAAAAATGTGATGACATATTTCAAATTTTCCTTTATAGTTTGAACTTTGTAATATTTATCTTTACTTATTGTAAAAAAAACTATTTATTGGAGACTTTTACCATTGTAACATAAACATAAAGCAAGTGAAAAATAATTATTGTTGAAATTTCAAAGATAAACATTAATAGAATAAGCCAATTTACAAACCAAATAGAAACCGTTGAAGTGTTGGTATTTGTTTCTATAAATTTACCTAGTGAATTAGAAACCGTTGAAGTGTTGGTATTTGTTTCTATAAATTTACCTAGTGAATTCACCATCATGGATATGTGATTTTAAGAATTTAATGAAAAAAATATTTAAAAATAAACTATCCTATGCAACCAACAATTTAATGAAATGAAAACCTCATTTCAATACCCGCATTGCATTTCAACATATAAGGACAATAGATGAGAAAATTAGTCATATAAAACAAGTTCAGATTTTAAAAATAAAATAGAAATACGAAAAAAAATGTTATTATCTAGGTTGTTTTAATATCACTATTCTTTTGCATGCAATTTACATGTACATTGAGTGTTCTTCCACCATCAAGGTATTGATCCATGCACCTAGTGAGACACATATATTGGGTTTTTTTCCATCACCATGGTATTGATCTCAGCTTCAACCTCTAAATAAAGTATATTGCAGAAGCATAAATGCCCAATAGAAAATGACAAAATTGTTAGAGTAATCATTGCACTTTCATTTTCATGTGTTTATTAACTATAAAAAAAATCAAACATTCAAATATGACAAAGGATTCTCAATATTTTTTTAAGTATATATAGTTCTCCTGAAATATAGAAATAATAATAAACTCTTTCTATCTTAACCATACTTAATGGATCCTAATAAACCCCTAAAGTAACTTAACTACTTCTAATCAAAATATTACATAAGAAAATCAATACAATAAATTATTAGTTATGAAAATGACATGTGGGTGCATCCATGGAGCTGGGTTACACTTCTTGGCAAGGCGCTTTCGACAAAAACAAAAAAACATACCTCGATTGAGCAATTTTTAAACCCTTGAAGCTATCTCTTGAGACTCTTCAATTCAAAAAAAAAACTTTGAAGCAATCATGGGAGAGGGTCCATAATGAATAGTTCACCAACTTGTCCATGTGCTCTCCTCTTCATGCTAGATTTATCATAGCATGCCTTTGAGCTTGACAGGGATGCCTCTACCTCAATTATTTATCCTTTTTTC
>LPNX010969942.1:69620-82906 GCA_001517045.1 Pseudotsuga menziesii
GACCCCGCCAGCAACGTAGACAAGCCCAGTGGAAGAAAGACAGCGGACGCAAAGGAGAATAGAGCTGTGCGCATGTTATGTTATGTTATGTTATGGTAAGAGCTATCNGCCCCCGCCAGCAACGTAGACAAGCCCAGTGGAAGAAAGACAGCGGACGCAAAGGAGAATAGAGCTGTGCGCATGTTATGTTATGTTATGTTATGGTAAGAGCTATCTATTGAGCTATAGTAAGTTTGATGATCATTGAATCTTGAGCTACAACATCTAATAATCATCAAACACTTTGTAACTTGATGGATAGCTCTTATCCCCTTGACCATAAACATATGGTTCATAACTCTATAAATTTTGCTAAACCAGTGTAATCAGCCAAAGAAAACAGCTTCCGATTCACTTCAATGCACTAACACGAAATTGGTATCCCAGGACAGTTGGGATCATCAATGGGAGGTAGGGTTTCCCAGGTGCTGCCCTCCCTTAGATCGGTTCGGTTCAGGCATATAAACTGCTAGCTCTTGACAGTTATCTTTCTGTCATAATAGAAGTTAGGTGAGACAGTTATCTTTCTGTCATAATAGAAGGTAGGGTTCCTCACCATAGCCTCCCAGCCTCTACACACAGTTTTCAAGTCATGGTGTGATGCTATTGCACCCCCAGCAAGCACTTGCGAACAAGATCGCTGGGAAGAACCTCCATTAGAGCAGTTCAAGCACGCCTACTTCTTCCTTGTCCACTGTCACCGAAAGCTTTACGAAGATCTCCGAAATATTTACACAGATCACCTAAAGCTTTGCAGAGATCTTAATACGAGCTAAGCTAATGTTTATAGTTGTACATCACATGCACATTGTAACCTAATTTCAATATTCAAGCCGACGAAAAAGGGATTTCGTTATGTTAGTGGAATTGCTAAATATATTTAACCATTTAATATAAACTGGTGAATGTTTATATCACATGAAGCACAACACTAGCATCACTCGAGTAATCACTTCAATATTATGATTTGTTTTTTTTTTAAGATAAACCAATGACCATTGAAATTTTGTTATGTTTTTTTTGTTTTGGTATAAATCAATTTTATAAAATAATTAGAGAAATTATAGAAATTTCCTATGACAATTTTGACTATAGAACTTTATCAATAAGCTTTGGTCCACATTAAGATTACCTATATCATTGAAATTTAGAGAAAATGGAAAATGTAGAACTTTTAGTGGAAGGTTGAGTTTGTTTATTATTTAACTAGTTTTCTTTTCACAAATCATAAATAGGTGGAAAGACCTACCAAAGTTTCTACTACACACAAAATAATATCAAAACATTTAATATGTTTTTACTACACACAAAATAATATCAAACATTTAATATGCTAGGTTCTACTAGTTGATGGTTAAGTAGGTAATGTAGGGTTGTAAATATTTTTTAAGGAACCAAGGTATGCAAATATTAATGTTGGAATATTTTAGATAATGGTGTAAGGTGGCCAAGGAGAGGATGGGAGGGGATGTGATGCAAGGAAAGGAAATGGCACCTATGGAGAACTAATCCCGCAATGTTAAGTTTAAATGTAAGGTATCATACATTTTCCACCCTATGGAGCCATCGTACTCCTTTGATTTAGAAAGCCAATCATTGTGTGGGTATGGAATGATGGTGAGGAAGTCCACCTTATGTAATTGCTTTACCATGGGTTAAGTACAGTTTTTTTAGGCATAGCACTTAAGAACACATGTTTCCTCCTAGGAGATCATTGGTCAAAGCGAGATAGGGTATGTACACTTATGCATACTTTAGCCATTAAATCATTTCGTAGAGGGGGGTACTTTGTCCCTGAAACAAGGGGGTCTCATAGACAAAACTGGCTTTTCGCTTGGCGGTGACCTTAAAAATAGACTATTATTATTATTATTAGTGTCATCATTTCACAAATGTAAGCATAATTCACTCTCCTATCTAAATGGAATCCAACCATCATACCCTTAACTCTCCCAATACCAATTTGTTCTCATCATTCTTACTTTCAATGTTTCCAACTCTCATGATGTGTTGTCCATATGTTGCTAATGACTAGAAATTCAAACATGACCAAAAATAAATACCATGAAAGAAGAATTTAAAGACTTTGAGCAAGAGAATGAGAGCTTGTAAATGAGATTACTAAGGGTACATATGTTAGGAATCCTTCACCCACAAGTTACTCTTCCACAAGTTACTCTTGTGTATTTTTGTTTGACAACTATGTTATATTATTCTTAGTTATTTTTTTCCTACATTGAATTAGAGGTGATAAACATCCCTTGACGAGCTATTAAACAATATGATTATAGTGTGTAGGATACTATAAGATTTTGAATTAGAGGTGATAAACATCCTTGACGAGCTATTAAGCAAGCAACGATATGATCATTATAGTGTGTATAGGATACTATAAGAGTGTGCCATTGCTAATTGATGACATGAAGATAGGGCTGGAATTCTCTCTCAAGTGTAGGTTGGATGAGCCATGACAGAAATGGTATAGGCTGAGTTAGTTTATGCCATGTAGCTTAAATTCCTTCGCCCTAGATTCCTTCAGCTTAGTGGTATAGCATGTGGGTGGAATCAACCTAACTAGTTGCTTTGACCATTATTGGATAAAGATAAGTGTAAAATCTTGATCAAATTTGCGATTGAATGTTATTCTATTATAAATTTTCAAGGGTTATGCATGTTATTTGTGATTGTATTCAACTATGAATATAGACAACTGATTTCCATTGAATCTATTATTTCATATTTGTTAATTTTTTCCATTTTTATTATTGCACCTTATGCACGCATTTAAATGATTTGTTTTGCCTCCATGAAATAGCACATGCATGTTATGATGGTG
The DNA here is from genome assembly GCA_001517045.1 of Pseudotsuga menziesii. NCBI lineage: Eukaryota > Viridiplantae > Streptophyta > Pinopsida > Pinales > Pinaceae > Pseudotsuga > Pseudotsuga menziesii. The sequence goes on from LPNX010969942.1 coordinate 72,496, forward strand.
AGCTACTGTCTCGAGAATTAGGATTTTAATGACCCAATGATGGATCCTTCTCCCATTAATGGGGTTCAACAATGTAGTGGGGTTCAACAATGTAGTGTTGGGGTTCTTGAGTTTGTTGAACTTGTAGAGGGTACGAAGTTGTTTGTGGGTAATTTTCCCTTCAACTTAGATAACCAACAGCTGGGTGAGATTTTTGAAGGCAATGGGGGGAAGTATGCGATGTCAATATCTTTACAGATAGAGTAACTACCCATTTCATTCCAAATTGTCGGTGGAAAAAAATGGGACCAGTAGAGCCACGGTGAATTGAAGTCCGTCAATTGATATTTTTCTGTCAATAGAGCCTTACTTGTGAGGAGTTCAACTGGGAAGTGTTTGAATGGAACAGTATCAAGAAGAGTAAGAGAACATGGGAGATGACTATGATATGGGTGATTTTGATGATGACTTTGAATATTTTTTTCCGAAGTCATCTTTAACAAACATGTATGTTCGGTTGACTTAGCTGTTGGTCCGTTGGATGGACCTAACATACATGTTTTTAAGCTCAGAAAAACATTCAGATGACAAGGTCGACGTGTTGAGGATACTAAAGCTCAACAAGCTCGGGATGGAAAATACATCCAAGGAATCCCTTGGGAAAGCTTGCATTTCACAAGGGAAAGTTATCATGAAACCAGATTACAGCAATATAAAATTATGAAAATCTAAATAGGCCTCATGGTAAGTTGGAAAAGGACTGCCAAGAATTCAAGAGGGATGGAAATTTTTATGATTTCTAATACAACACAAGATCTGTGAAGTCGACATTTGTGCATTTTTCAGTTGAGGAATCTGGTTTGGGATACCTCAAAGCATGATGTGTACGTAATGAGTAACTACTCAGTTATGGATTGGTGTTCATTAAATCAAAAAAGAATTGAACTGATCAATGTTGCTGGACCGTTGACACTTTCTCCAGAGGTAGATAAAAATACTTGGGCAATACAACAAGGCCTTGGGAGAATTCAAATCACTACAATATGTGTCAAGGATAATCTTATGGTTGCTGGTGGATTTGAGGGAAAATTGATTGCTAAGAAATTGGATATCCATGGAGTATCATATTGTGAAAAGGTCACTCGTGATGAGAACACCATTACCAATGCCATTTAGATCTATGATAGTGCAAGTGGTACAGTGCAGTTGATGACCCCAAATAATGATTCGATTTTCTATATTTTTTATACTGAAATATTTTCTGTCCTTGGGTGATATTTCTATCTTTGGGTTGTGAATCACACTTCTGTTAGTGTAAATAAAAATCTTGTTGTGGTTGTTGGAGACAACGTTGGCGGGTTTCTTGTAGATCACCAGACAGGGAAGGCAGCAGATACTATAAGAGGGCGCTTGTTTTTACTTTGCATCTGCATGGCATCCGGATGGTCACTATTTTACGACAGGAAATAAGGACACGACCTGCAGGATCTGGAATATCGGGAAACTGAAATCTGCTTTGACAGTATTGAAAAGGCATATGGGTGCCATTCTTTCATTACACTTCACGACAGATGGCTTCTTTTTGGCAATGAACCTGCATATTTTGTACATGTGTTTGACATTCGGCGCAACTATGAACGGTGTCAATAAATCGATCTCTTTGGTGAGATTTCTGGATTGTTGTTTAGTCCAAACACGGATTCTCTTTTCATTGGGGTATAGGATCAAAGACAATCGCTTCCATGTCAACCTGTATCTTGATTCTATGACGTACTTGTTGTAAATCATGAGGTTTAAGAGCCGGGTTCTTAGAAGCTATGTCTGGCATCAGTCCTTGAAGTATTAGATGGAAATAATTATATCTTTAAGGGTTTGGTTTTGGGGATTACTATGGTCTAGAAATTCCATGAATCGTGCTTGAAGGGTTTAAGTAGAAAGTTGTTTGAAGAAATTTTGAAAGGAAGATTGAACTCACCAATATGAAGCCTAATTGGAAAACAAAGAACTGCTATACATTCTTGTTAACACTAAAAATTGTTCATCTAGCTTTCCATGGTCTAAACCATATACATACATCATATTTCTACCATATTTTTCTTACTTTTGACCTTTGCAATTGTATTTTCCACAAAAAATGGTCCAAAACATCACTATTTACTATGGTTTACCTTCACTCTTTCCCAAAAAGGGTTAAAAAAACCCTAAAAAATGGTCCAAAACCCTAAAAAAGAGAAAAGATAAAATTATCATAAATAAATACCATGGGTCACCACCTTGGAACAAAAAAACCGAGGACCATACTATAAATACATTGTGAAGGGCTCTCCCAAAACACCTTTTTTCGCATTCACTTGTGCTTACTCTATGACATTTGTGCTCTCGCGTATTCAAGATACTCCCATGCCATCATTCTCATTGCCACGCCATTTCTGACAGTGTACGTTGAAACATTCTCCATTTCCACGCCATTTCTGACTGTGTACGTTGAGATATTCTCCATACCCACTTTGGATCCATTCCCCCTTTGACAATTGTCCGTGGAGACAACTGGAGAACCAACCCATGAGCCTGCGGAACCACTTTCAAGGACGGCTATGGTGGCCCATCTTACAAGAGAAATGTGTGTTTACCTTTTTGTTTTCTTGTATTAGTTCAGTGGATATAAATGTTAAAAAATAATAACAATTTTTTCTTTCAGTTGTTAGTTTAGTTTTATGTTTCTTCCATTGAACTCTTCCTTAGGATCACAACAATCTAAGGTTGGTGCTTATGCACGTAATAGGGGAGAAATCCCCATTACAATTCTCACCCTTCTTAAATTGGAATTGGTTCAGAAGAAATATTTAATCTTTGTTAATTTTATTTGGTATAGTTGCAGGTTGAAACTTTTCATTGAATAGTTCAGGATCAAATCTGTTGTCTTAAATTTAGAAGTTGCCACAAACATCACGTCTTCACATGCTCAAGGAGTTCAATGCTGGTTTGTTTGATTATTTGATAGAAATAGATGATAGCAAACCGTTAGAAGTTGAAAATGTGGATGATGTTGTCCATAATGTAATTCGGGTTGGAGATACAGTTCTCAATGAGATTCTTTTAGTGCCTATGAAAATCTAAAGCAAGAAGAAAAAGTTGAAAAACATGGGAAGGGGGAAGAGTTTTAGACCATCATGATAGATGATGAAGAAGTGGAAGAGCATGTTTTGATATGGTGCTTGATTTAATTTTCAAGTTGTATTAGTTTCAGAAGGAGGAAATTTAACACATTGAAAGAGGTGAATCAATTTTAGTGGATGCTCATACATCTACTGAGAAAACAATGGTTATTGAATATTCCATTGTATTGATTGCCAATATAGTGTATGGGTGTTGTGTATGCATATCACATAAAGAATATTAGTAACCCGAAGTATTGTAATTATTGTGACACATTTGATATGGATCTTCTGACTGGTGATGTGAGCTTCTCTTTCCTTATTTTGACAATAAAAATATTAAGGTCCATGTTTTACAAAGGAGCAGACATTATTCATGATAATGAATGGGTTATATTAGATGAAGTACATTATGTAAATGATGTTGATTAAAAAGTTATTTGGAAAGAGGTTATCAAACTTAGCATTTAAAGGAAAAAGAGAATCTACAGCTGGCAAAGTATCAGATATCAATTGAACGAGTGGAAAATTAGAGGCAGCTGACAAGATCAAGATTATCTTCTAGTATTTGAAACATGTCAAATAAGTAGTTCCAGTTTTTGTTTATTTATTGTTAAACTGATTCCTAGAATGTAGTGATTAGTTATGTAGCTGCCAGCATTTTAGTAGTAGTTTTTATTTTTAGAAAGGGAATTTAGGATGACTAAGACCTTCTTGGGAGGATGGGAATTCATATTTTTTCTATATATTCATATGTAAAACACAAAAAAAAGGGTTCGACTCTCATGGGAAGAGGAGACTTTTTCCACTGTAACTATTGGGTACTGTTTCAATTTCTGAATATCAATAAAATTGGAGAAAGAAAAAATTGTAAACTTTCAAGGAAGAGATTCTTGTGCCATTGTTTTCTTAGTATGTAACTTCCTTACGTGATTGCATTTCCAGTTTCCATTCCATTATGTATTTTTATTCCATTTTTGAGTGAGAGTATATGAACTATAATTCATCCTTTGATTATCTAGTTCATCGGATTCAAACATTTTAAATCTTTCTTCTAAAATTATTGCAAAATTTATCCTTGTTAGATGCTCTGTTTTAATGGATTGTATTTTTTAATCTACCACCATCTTGAAATGCCTTAATGTCTAAGGAAATGGTGTCCACCATTCCGTTGTCACTGTTCTGTTTAATCCTCAATCTCTTGCACCTTAAACACATATTTTTTTATTAACACTATTGCCCGGTGGTCTCTTTTTAAGTCTGTCTTACCAAACCTTTATAAAAACAAACTTGTTCCTATCATAAATCTGACCTTCTGAGTGTTATTATTGAATATTTTGAATGTGAAATCCTTATGGCTATTGAGAGAGCCCTCTCTGATTGTATAAGTTCATAATACATTCTAAAGTAGGTTTGTGGTTACCTTGGGGTTTCCTTGATACAAGCCAAGAAAAATCCGAGTGCTAACATCTTGGCGCCATTTCTAGGAACAAAAGTTCAATTTTCCATGGGTATGAAGGACAAAGTTTTATATTTGACTGTTGATGGTAAACAATGTTTAGACATCAATTAGTTTGTGTATATTTCAATTGGCAAATCCAACTTCGAAGAATCCAAATTTCAGAATTTGTGGCGCTCTTCAATTAGCAAGATCTCCAAAAATCAAAGTTTCCTTGGTGAATCCATTTTTAAAGAAAGTCTACAAACTCCACTAAAGAATGAGCTCATTTTATAAAGATATGGAAAGACATTGTGAAAAAATCAGGTACTCAAGTTTCAGTTTTCTCCACGATATTTTATAATTTCTTGTCAGATATTTCTCGTCCTTTCCTGAGCTTATCAAAATAATTTTCCACTTCTTATTGCATTCAAAACAAGACCATGGATTCATTGGAATTCATTGAAATTTTTTTTTGAAATCGTAACCCTAAAAGGGCCTCTCCACGGCTATTCACGATATTTTAGCGACTGTTCAGCAATTACGCGGTGGGTTTACAAAGTTGTGGACGCCGTTGGCATTGATCAAGCATTGGCCATTGGTGAACTATTTCACGTGGGCGAAATTGTTCCACGTTTCAACATTGAAGCATTTAGTGTTCAACGGATGGTGAAGGGAGGATGATTCACCAATCACGAAGTCCTCTGCTCACTCCAACTTGTTGCAAGCTCGCAACTCGTTTTTGCAGAGGCTCGTTTTCGCTTTCCCTTGTATCTTGCTTTCCTTTTATAAGAGCCTTTTTACACAGGGTCGTTTGTCGCGGGCTTGTGGCTCGTTTTTATTCGCTAAGTCCCTTAAAACCATAAAGACCATTATAACATAAGGTTTTAAAAAATATCATTTAAAAGGTATTAAGATAATATTTATTTAACCTTCATAATTTAAAACCTTTTAGATTATAAAAGGTTTACTTATGTCCTTTGGGAAATGTACCTAGCCATGGGAACTAATAGATTTTATAAAGATATGAGAATTTGAAAAGAATGAAACTTGGTTATAGGAGAGATTTTGGATTTGGAGTCAACTAATGTTTATATATTTTTTAATTTGGATATATTTTAGTCATTCAAACTTAATGCTGAATTTTATCGCCAAAATTTGAAGTGCCGATTTTTTTCTGAATTTCAGGGTCGCCGAATTCGAACACAAACTCGAACCAGGTGGCTTAGGTTGATACAATATTATTTTGTTAACAAGATCAATGATTTAAATTCATTCTGCTGGAAAATTTGAGATGGGGTTAGCATCCAAAGAACACAATGGAAATTTCATGCCCACATTTAGATCTAAACACATGTTGGTGTTCAGTTTATTTTGTTGATCAACATGGGATGTGATCTAGGTTGAAAAGGTTTCTTAAAGGTCTTCGTGCCGAAACTACTCATATCAGGAATAGTTACCAAGTTAAGGGTTTGACTGACAAGCCTTTGGAGTTTTTAGTTTCAATAGAAATGGAGTGGATCTCTCTATTGTCGATTATTTTCAGCAACCATTCCTCACTGAAATGGATTTCGAGAATGAGTTTGTTGAACTCATAGAGGGTACAAAGCTCTTTGTGGGTAATTTTCCCTTCAACTTAGGTAATCAGCATCTTGGTGAGATTTTTGAAGGTGTTGGGGAATTATGAGATGTCAATATAATAACGGATAGGGTAACTACCCATTTCATTCCAAATTATCGGTGGAAGCAAATTAGACCAGTAGAGCCACGGTGAATTGAAGTTTGTTAATTGATATTTTTCTGTCAATAGAGCCTTTCTTGTGAGGAGTTCAATTGGGAAGGGTTTGAATGGAACAGTATCAAGAAGAGTAAGAGAACATAGGAGATGACTAGGATATGGGTGATTTTGATGATGACATTGAAATTTTTTTCCCTGGCCTTGGTAGGTGTGATCCCATTGAGACAGATTCAGATGAGGATTTCGATGTGACAAGGAAGTAATCAGATACTACAACTCAACAAGCTCATGATGGAAAACACATATCGGGCATCCCTTGGGAAATATTTCAGTTTACAAGGGAAAGTTATCATGAAACTAGATTACATCAATATAGAAATTATGAAAATCTAAATAGGTCTCATGATGAGGCTGATAAGGAATGCCAAGAATTCAAGAGGGATGGAAACTTTTATGATTTCAAATACAACACAAGATATATGAAGTCGACATTTGTACATTTTCAGTTGAGGAATCTGGTTTGGGATACTTCAAAGCATGATGTGTACCTGATGAGTAACTAATCAGTTATGCATTAGTTTTCATTAAGGAAAAAAAGCACTGAAGTGCTCAAAGTTGTTGGACCACTGACACCTTCTCGAGCGATAGATAAAAATCCTTGGGAAATACAGAAAGGACTTGGGAGAATTCAAATCAATACAATATGTGTCAAGGATAATCTTATGGTTGCTAGGGGATTTGAGGGATAATTGATTGCTAAGAAATTATATAGCCAAGGAGTATCATATTATGCAAAGGTCACCCGTGATGAGAATGACCTCACCAATTCCATTGAGATCTGTTATATTGCAAGTGGTACAGTGTAGTTGATGACCTCAAATAATGATTCAGTGTCCAGATTTTTTATACTGAAATATTTTCTATCCTTGGGTTGTGAATCACACTTCTATTAGTCCAAATAAAAAGCATTTTGTGGTTGTTGGAGACAACGTTAACAGGTTTCTTATAGATCACCAGACATGGAAGGCAATATTAAATCTAAGAAAGCACTTATTTTTCCTTTACATCTGGATGGCATCCAAATGGTCACTATTTTGCGGCAAGAAATCAAGACACCACCTGCAGGATCTGGGATATCAGGAAATTGAGATCTACTTTGACAGTCTTGAAAGGGCGTGTGGGTTGCATTCATTCATTTCTTCATGGTAGATGGAATCTTTTTGGCAATGGAGGAACCTGTAGATTTTGTACATGTGTTTGACATTTGCTGCAACTATGAACGGTGTCAAGAAATCGATCTCTTTGGTGATATTTATGGAGTGTCGTTTAGTCCAGACACAGATTCTCTTTTCATTGGGGTAGGAAATCGAACATATGGAAGCTTGTTCGAGTACAATCGCTGCCATGTCAACCTATATCTTGATTCTATGATGTAGCTGTTGTAAATCATGAGGTACTTATGTTAAGAGGTGGGTTCTCAGAAGCTGTGGATGGCAATATTCCTTGCAGTATTAGTTGGAAATAAGTATATCTTTAAGGGTTTTCTTTTGGGGATTACTTTGGTCCAAACATGACATGAATCGTAATTGAAGGGTTTAAGTAGAAAGTTGGTTGGAGAAGTTTTAAAAGAAAGATTAAAGTGACAAGCATGAAGCATAATTGGAAAACAAAGAACTATTATACATTCTCGTCATGCTTAAGTTGGAATTTGTTCAGAAGAAATGTTTAATCTTTGTTAGTTCTATTTGGTATAGTTGCAGGTTGAAACTTTTCATTGAACAGTCCGTGATCAAATATGTTGTCTTAAATTTAGAATTTTCCACAAAAATCATGCCTTCACATGCTTGAGGAGTTCAATGTTGTTTTTTATTATTATTTGATAGCAATAGATGATAGCAAACCAACAGATTTGAAAATGCGGATGATGTTGTCCATAATGTAGTTCGAGATGGAGATACAGTTCTCGATGAGATTCTTTTAGTGCCCAAGAAAATCTAAAGCAAGCAAAAAAAGTTGAAAAACATGGTCAGGAGGAAGAGGTTTAGACCGTCATGATAGAGGATGAAAAATTTGCAGAGCATGTTCTAGATATGTCTCTTGATTTTATTTCAAGTTGGATAAGTTTCAGAAGGAGGCAATTTATCACATTAAAAGAGGTGAATCAGTTTTAGTGGCTGCTCATACATCTACTAAGAAAAAAGTGGTTGTTGAATATGTTGATGTATATGTAACTTTGGAATGTATTCTTCTATGTATCTTATGTATTGTAACCTGATGTTTATTCCGAGATGTCTCTATTATGTATTTGAGTCATGTGGTCATGCCCCGATGTTCCAATCGGGAGGATTAATAATGTAATCAAGTCATATCAAGTCATTAGGTAAGTCCCCACAGTTTTGGGGCACTTGAGTTATTATACACTAATTAAGGTGTAGGATCGAGTAGTAATTATTAGGTTGAGCCTACATGTGAAAAGTAAATTCAAGTGAACAAATGAATATAAATAGAGAGTGAGAGTTTCTCTATTTATCACTTGTGAAATACATCACTTGCTCTTCCAAGTGTGGCGCACTAGTGGAGAATGAAATTTTGGGACTAGACAGAAGACAGAAGACTACTGCTGTTTTGGGAGATCTCTTACTGTTTTGGTGTTGATTCTATCTTAGAGGAAGTTGCTGGGTTTTCTCCTTTATGGTTTCCTCGAGGAAAACTCTTTGTGTCTCTTTTCTCTTGTGATGTGCTTATGTTTTATTGCTGTGCTTGTTATTCTCTCAGTGAAAAGATCCTAAGATCATAATGCTAGCTTAAATGTGATGAAAAACTAACATGGTATCAGAGCTAACCTGAGAAGAAGACATTGTGCAGCTACAGGAACTAGGGCTTCCTATTTTGTGGATCTTCCTCCATATATTTTCAGCAAAAGTATGCTAAGATGACTCCCCATTGAATGGTGCATCTTTCTGTCGATGCGGAATTCAATCTCAAGCATTTTCAGTTTCGATGTGGAAATTAGGGCTTTCTACAGAAGAGGAATTTTTGAGTGAAACCAACATAGGGTTATTCTCCTCATAAAAACCAAATTTTAGAGACCTGGATCAAAAAATTTGGTTGGGTAAAACTCCAGTAAAGTCAAACCCTAGTTTGACCCTAAGCTAAGAGAAACCCTAAATACTAAAACTGCTAAGTTTTGGTATAGTCACTATATTCCGAGATTGGAGAAGTCTCAAAAGTTGAAAATTGCAGGGGCCAAATATAAAATCCTGATGAAGCTTGTGTCCAAAAATCAGACTCATATTCGCCGTACTCCAGGATATATGATCTCTCTAATTTAGGGTTCCAGCCTCTTCCAGAATTCATCCCTGAACAGGACATCTGGGGAGATCTGCAATATCTTGAGCTACAGAGGTCCAAATGGAATTATGGAAGATGTTCCAGAAATCGTACAGACTTTAATTTATGTGATCCAAATATCAGACTCAGGAGATGAACCAGTGAGACGTGGCATGCCGTACAACTTCTCTGTTCTGAACATTCCTGTAATAGGTCACCTTGGGAAAAGGATCATAAATCCAAAATGGTGAAACCAATTCTGATGTAACATGTGGTTTTAGATCAGGGACATGTGAGGTTACCTTAGTGAGAAATGTAGGACACAGAGGATCAGTAATTTCGGAGATATCATAGAAACAGTAACATGCATTTCTGCAGAAGAAATCAGTAATTTAGGGCTTCCTGTTTCGGGAGCTTCCCTCCACTGTTTTCAGAAAAGGAGTACATTGGACAGCTCCATTTGAAGAGATATATCTATTTGTCTAATCAGATCTGAAAGTTTCCAAGTTTTGAAAATTAAGGTTTCTGCGACAAACCCTAGATCAGTGAACTCTGGGACAAGGATGGACACCTCAAATCGGTAAGATCTAATCTTTTGTATTTCCATTTGAGGTTCTCATTTCAATATGATCTATCACAATAGCTTGATGATAAACTTGGTGAAGTTCACAACTTCCAAGCATAGAAGTATTTGATCTCTCTGAAGAAACTGGATTGGACACCTACATGAGTATAGAGGTTCCAGTTTCAGAGGGAGACGAGGCCAAAGAA
>LPNX010969944.1:10648-36065 GCA_001517045.1 Pseudotsuga menziesii
CTACTATGAGTAATGGTAGTTTTAACTGTTGATGAGCTAGCTTATCATATATACTTTTATTCATGTTTATATGTTTGGTTATAAGAACAGCTATCTGTGATTTGCCATAACACATGAATAAGGGTGCATTACTCATGAATGAATACCCAGCTCTCTAGAGATAGTTTAGTTAGAATTTGTTTTTTTGCATGATTTGGATGCTTGTGAGTACTAAGACGAGAGGTAAGAACCTGCGCATCACATTGTGAGTCCTCTTTGCATCTTTATCACCCTGCATTTAGTTAGGCACGTGCATCTCATACATTAAATCAAAAAATACAAAAAATATACACGGTGGACCGGGCCGCAACCGGTAAAACCTTTTGTTTTTTTGTTACTTTGACCTACGGTAGCCGGACCGCAAACCGGACGGATTCCCTATACCAAACAGTCATGAGCTAGTTGGGAATGTTGACTGGGGAGAATCCCTTGCTGTTGTTGCCTGCGAATTTCCAGGCCTCAACAGATTGTTAAGTGAGTAATTAGGGAGTGGGTCTATTCTTGGTAAATTTTATCTAATGTGGTAATGATCTTTCTTGTTATGGGAAGATGGTATTCCAGATATACCCTGAGATACGAGGAATGTGTCTGGAGTTACTAAGAAGTGGCTCTCACAGTGACATGTGGGATAGATGGAGTCGCAAGGCTGTGTTTAACACTACACCAAACGAGGGTGGAGCCTAACGGTAGCCTGCCGTCACTTTCTAGTGGTTGCCGCTTCACTTGCAGAATTTCTCCACAACGTGGTAAAATCACATAAGTGTCAGATTTTCACTTGTAGGGATTAATTGATGTGTTTTATTAATTACTAGTCACTTCAATCCCTTTCTGATTGTCCCACCAATCCAGCCAAAGGCTTGCAGTCGTCACAAGAGCATATGGGGTTTTGAAGTCTTCGATATATTAAGTTTTTTAAAGCTAAGTGTGAGTTTTTAAAATCTCAATGCCGATACTCTCGTTACCGAGAATACAGCCGGATTGATTAATTTTACTTTAGGAACTTAAAAGAAACTGGAAAAAATAAGGAAAAACTAAAAAAATAAAAAAATTGAAACAGTGCGAATCCCCCCTGGGGGGATGGGGTGGGCACTTGGCTGCCCACTTGCTTCTCTTTTTACAGTGATTAGAAGAAAGAAGTACTTGTGTTCCTTTGTAGAATAGGAAAGTAGTTTTTAACAATCAAAGGGGCCTTTAAGAAGTGGCCAATGAAAGACGTAAGAGAAGAGGGGTCTCTGGTTTGACTTTGATCTTTAAAATTTCGCCAGAGTGCCTCTTTATCAGATCAATCTCTGCTGCAAAACAACAAACAAATTCTTATTAAATATGATAGAAAATCAAATTAAAACATAAAAATTTGATAAATTTTTTTAAGTACTTTAAAGATAGCAAATTTTAGGAATTAAACTAGTACTTGCTTGTAATCAAATCTTGTAAAATATAACTTTAGTAATCAGATCTGAAACTTAAACTTTGCATATGTAAATCAGAAACTTAAGATATCCCAATTCTTCAGTGAGATTTAAATATGCAAGATAAAGATCTTAGTAACCAAAAGACTTGAATTTGTGACGGAAGGGTATCACCAAGCTTGAAAGATGGAGAAAGAAAGGCAAGAAAGAATCCACGAAGTGTTGCCGGTGGGATAAAATCCTCTCTTCAAAATTTACTTGGAGTGAAGGTAGAGCTCACACGCTCATCCAAAACTCCAGCTTAGCAACCTGTAAAAGAAATCTACAAAACTTTGCAAATGGGGATTAAATGCCGGTGTTTTTCCAATAATGAATTCTCAATAAAAATATGAACTCAAACTAGAATCATAAACTCATAAGCATTCTGCAATAATAAGTAATCACAGGAGTATTACTTCCTATCTTATCAGAAAAACAATTATCTTCAAAACCAACAAATCTTGAACACATACAAGCTTAAGAAAATCCATAGGTTACCTCAATATTACCAATGAAAACACATCCAAACACCATAGCGCCCACTTGCTTTAGCCTCCAAAGCCTTTTATTAACTCAACAATCGAAATTACATATCACAAGAGTAGAGGTTCAATGCCCAAATCAGCCGTGAAGAATGAAGAGAGGTTGCCTGCCTAAATAGAAATCTGGCAAAGAGAGGGGAAAGCATCTCCTCAAGGATGTGCTAGCTCTAAGTGAGTTGGTTGTGGGTTGGAGAAAGGTTGGAATGAGTTGGATAAAGGCAAAAGGAGAAGCAACTTCCTAAACTTTGGAATCCACATCACCAAAAATCATCCACATCACCCAAACTTCCATCTCTCTTGGGATTTGTGCCCCCACATGGAGAGGAAAGTTCCAAACTCAAAAAACTCTCCGAATTGGCAACATCTGACTTGTCCCCCTTGCCCAACTACTTGCCAAAATGATTTTCCAAGTCACCCAACTCTTTTTTGGCAATTATATTTTATTTTTTTAATTGCTGAATTTTTTAATATTTCATTTTTTTTTGGGTTTTTGGTTTTTTCGAGTAATTATTAATTTTAGGGTTGAATAATTACTTGAAAACTTAGGAAAGTGGGTTTGGGGGTTAAGTGGGTGCTTTGAGTTAGAAAATGAGTACCCTCTTGGCAAAAACAACCTCCTAGCCACACTTTTATGACTTTTTACACTTCTACAATAAACTTATTAAAAATAAGCCTGTAAAAACGGAATATATATATATATATATATATATATATATATATTCGGAACTTAAAAAAAAACTATGGGGGACTTAGGACATGTTCATATGACTCAAAATAATGATTAGCATGGTAATATACATCGACACATAGGTTTTAATAACCTCCTAAGGTTTAATTAATAAGGCGATTATTCCAGCTTTGGAGGTTTGGGTGAAAAACTCGAAAATTATTTATCACTTAAAAACAATAAATAATCAACAAGGAAAAAAAACACCCTGGAATAATGCATTAATAAATAAGTCCTAAGAAGCCAAACCTTTTACATAAAGTCATCATGTTAACTCATTTTACTACAATTCCCCATGGGGTATGAACATGTTAAAAAAAATTAAAAAAAAAGGGCCTAGGAAGGTCTGCAAGGACTTCTGAACTTGAAAATTGAACAAGTAATTGTTCATCTTTGGTAGCTCAGTTAAAATTCCAACTGAGTGCAACTCAGGTTGTAACAGGGAGTAGACCCTATTAGTTCCTAAGGCTGTTAAGGCTTAGTGTGATGATGATTGAGTTACTTAGGAGTTTGATGGAAAAACACTTGAACAAGATATTGCAACAGAATATGTTAAAACACAACAACATATAGATCGAACATGATATATAAAGCATGCAAAAGCAGCTGATTGTATAATGTAAATACCAGTGCCAAAAATGGAGTCTAGAGATAAGAGAGTGTTGTTGTATTGCTAGAAAATGTGTTGCAAGTGCTCTTGATCAGTTTTAGATTAATATTGGAGAGGAGTGGATTAAATTAAGGGGGGAGGGAATCCAAATATACCCGAAGGTATGAGGAGTATGTCCAAAACCCTTATCCGATGCGGCTTCACGCAAGGAATATGTGGGCTGGGTCGGAGTCTCTGAGACATGTCCAACACTACACCAACAAGAGTGTAGCTTGACGGTGTCTCGAGGTCACTACCTAGTTTTTCCCCCTTCCTTTGTGAATTTGTCCATCGCAACGGATCAAATCGAGGCGTTGGATTTTCACCTGGGGAAGTTTATTTGAGATGTGAAACTAATTAGACTAGTCACCCACTTTGGTTTTGATGCAGCCAACTGTTCGGTCGAACCACAATGGTGCAGAGCATACACAACGGAGCTTTGTTTATTTAAAGATTTTAAAGACTACATTTTGTTTGTTAAAAAGAAAACTTAACCTCCATGAGTCTCTTTCGGGGGGATGGGGAGTGGGCTCAAAAGAGCCTACTCGAGATATCTTTATTAATAGTAGTTACAATCTTTATGAGAAGTGCTTTTTGGTCCTTCTTATCTGGGATCCAAAGGCTTACAAAATGCGAGAAAAAGAAACTCGAAAGTAGGGGGAACCCTTGGGAAGCTCTGGATGGCCCAAAAATGGAATTTCGGGCAGAGTTTTCTTCTCTTTTTTGGCAGACCTACTAAAAACCAGCAAGCATATGTTCGTTAAAAATGCCCAAAAACACTTTGGAAGTGTCTTTGGACAGCCCACAAAATTTTAGTAAAACAACTGTTAAGTTAAACTATAAAAAAGAGCAATAAAATAACCAAGGAAAGCAAGCTTTACTTGAGATCTTGGCCTGCCTTTTGGGCAGCCAATACAATGTGCACTTTGATTGCAAGATTTAACTTTAGATTGATCCAAGAAAATGCATTCTAAACAAGTTTTAGATCTACGTTTAGACAAGCTTGCTTGAAAATGAACTTTCCTTAACTAGATCTAAGATGCTTATGAATCATTTACAATTGAGATCTAACTTTCTTAAATGCTTATAGATGAGATCTAGCTTTCTTAAATGCTTTCTTGATTGTTATCTTGTTCATTCCTCTGTAATCTATGCACAACCTAAAATATCCATCCTTTTTTCGAACTAGCACTATTGGAGTTGCATAAAGGCTTTTGTTCTTTGAAATGAATCCAAATATTAACAAATCTTGGGTTAACCTTTTGATCTCTATTTTATGGTGATGTGGATATCTGTACGGTTTGATATTGATAGGTTTTGCCATTGGTTCTACTTCAATTATGTGCTAAATCTTCTTGTTTGGTGGGAGCTCCATCGAAAGTTCTTAGAACACCTTGTGGTGTTTTTGGATTAGCTCTTGTATCTCTGGGGGTTTATGGTCATCTCCCTCACATGTTAGCAAATCCATCTCTTGACTTTGAATTATGTAAGCAGGTGCTCCTTTTCAAATCAACCTTTCCATCTGATGTAATGTAATCAATTGAGTTTGGGGTGGTTGGAAACTGTACAATTTGTACTTTTTCCCTAGCCATTTGAACTTGATGAAGTGCTCTTGATGGTTAGCGGAGTATATACCCAATGTTTTCAACCATTGGATTCCCAACACAACTTCTAATCCTCCAAGAGGTACTGCAAAGAAGTCAGATTCTAGGTTATACTCTTTCATTTGTAATTTAACCTTGTGACATTTTCCCACGTTTTCAATCTTCTTGCCATTTGCTACCATAACCTTCATGTTATGCATTGGGAAAACGAATAACTTGAATATCTTAGCAAGATTAACATTTATAAAGTTATGGGTGCTGCCGATATTTATGAGAATTGACACATTGTTATTTTTGATATGTTCTTTTAACTTTAGTTTGTGGTTGGGATATCCCTGTAATGGCGGCTAATGATATCTTTGGTGTATCATCTTCTAATTATGAGTGGAAGTCCTGCTGATTTCCTATATTCTCCTCACTTGACTCTTCACTTTTTGAGACTTTTTCTTCTTCTTCGGCTTCACATGTGTACAACTTTTGGGGGTTGCTCCTTTGCAAACATCTATGCTTAGAATCCCATTGCTCTCCACAATATTTGCACTTTCCTTCTCTCATCCTCTGGGTTTCTAAACTAGGTTTTGTTCCTTCTCTTAGATGCATCAACGTGTATCTTGAAGTCCCTCTATTCGTTGATTGGGGAGGATTCCTCTTGGAGTAGTTTTTGTCGAAGCTACTTTGAGTGGATTGTTAAACTTGTTCTTGATGATCTTGGCCTTACGTCTTGCCTTCTCCATGGTAGAAGTGCTATGTAATTCGAACTCATCTTGAATGTGCGGTTTTAGTCCATGTATGTATGTTTGCAGACGTTGGTCATTAGTTAGTTCTGGAACTCGAGTTGCCAAAGCTTTCCATTCACATGTGTACTCATCTACACTGCCTTTTTGCTCCAACCTGGTGATCTTCGCAAAGAAGTCTTTCTCGGTTATGCCGTGAAACCTTTTAAGAAGATTATTTTTAAAGTTATTCGAATTAAAGGAACAGACTCGGGTTGTTGTCTTCCACCACATGTACCAATTGTAGGTAGTTCCCTCCAATTGCATGTCGTTGTACTTAATCTTCTCGCTATTGTAAGGTAGGTTATGGATGTCAAAGTATTCCTTTGCTTTATTGATCCATGCGATGCATTGTTTTTCGTCACCATCAAATTTGGGTAACTCTAGCTTTACCCTTATTTGGTATCCGTGTGCTTGGGGGATTGATATCGACGAAATGTTAAGGAAGGGAACTTCATGGAGTGGCGTCGTGTCATGTTGGCCTGAGGATTTAGGCGTATTTGGAGGAGGTGTATTGAAAGGGTCTAGGTGTGGGTTATGGCTAGGTGGGGGAAATGAAGTCTGCAACGGTAGTCTGGCTAAGATAGTGTTGAGAGACTCTTGCGTCTTTTTTTGCCCTGCCTTCAATGCATCAATGCCTTGCTCTATTCCTGCCTTGAGTCTT
Organism: Pseudotsuga menziesii; assembly: GCA_001517045.1. Taxonomy (NCBI): domain Eukaryota; kingdom Viridiplantae; phylum Streptophyta; class Pinopsida; order Pinales; family Pinaceae; genus Pseudotsuga; species Pseudotsuga menziesii. Next base: position 17,095 of record LPNX010969944.1, read on the forward strand.
GTTAGTTCATTATTGTTTTTGTCGATGTCTGCCTTGAGTTCTGCATATCTCTTGTTGACCTTTGTCTAATTGGTCCAATTTGACATTGATATCTCCCATTCTGGCGACTACTGGGATTTTCTCCGTGTTGAGCCTTGATTTATTTTTATTGGCTGTTTGAAGCCAGCCAGCCATGATTTTTTTATTTATATAATTATAATAATAATATAATGATTATAATATATATTTTAACTTTAATATTTTTTTTATAATGTTTTTAATAACAAATTAAATATTACTATAATTACATAATATTTAATTTAAATTTATATGATGAAAAAAATGAAAACGTGGATGAAACTAGCGCTTGTCAAGGAAGTGTTGAGAATGAAGGGACTTAGAAATGGTGGAAGGATGGTGTCGGGAGATACAAAAATGAGCAACGACGGACGATGGTGAAGGGGTACGTAGATGGGGGCAGAGATGGACCGTGGCGAAGGAGTGAGGGTTGGCGTGAAGACGACGACATGGATCAGGCGCGGGGAACACGAAGGAGGGAGGTCACTGGTGTGGTAGCGTGGAAGGGTGGGACACGGCGTGGTGGTGGAGTATGGACGAGGGAAACACCACGGGGAGAGAGGAGCTGAAAGGGGGGGGGGGAGAACGTAGGAGAGGACTACGTGGGTGTGACGCAGCCCTGGAGCAGTGCTGCGGAGGATAGGTCGTGGACGGAAGACGCAGCGAAGGGAAAATGTGGGAGAAATGAGGAGATGTGAGAGGGAGATGGGAAGGATGCACACGACCAGGGAAGGTGGGACATAGGGTGGTGTGGGGGAAACATGGGAGTAGGAGAAGAGAGATACGAGGTAGACGAAGCAACAAGAGCTAGGATCTCTGTAATATTCCAAATACTGATATTTTTTATTTCTATGCAAGTTTACTGAAATAGCCGGGCATGCAAATTGCCATGTAAAATTTCCCTATTTTATAGCTGAAATTAAGGTTAGGGTTTGCAGGATAGAATGAACACTTACCATTGATAAGCCGACTGAATATGCTCCAGAGAGAATACGCATGCAAGATGAGCTGAGTTGATGAAGAAATAACCTGGTTTTCTGCTGCAATACCCTGGTTGGCTGAATCAAACAAGTGTGACGTTTTTGCTGAGGGGATGGTCAGTTTCAGCTGGAAATAAGTCGGAAGGAAGGTGTGCTCGTGCCGGAGAGGATGGCCGGAGCATGCAAGAGTTTTGACCCCTCCATATGCCCTAGCGAATTGATCTACCAATCTGCTACTCACGTCCCCACAACCTTGTAAACTGTTGCTAGCTGCCCTGGATGGACAATTTGATGGCTGATAATCATCCAATGCAGTAGAGTGATCCTATTAGTGAGGATGTAGACCGCATGCAGAAGAAATATAGTGATCCAGAGTCTTGGTGAATGATTAGGGTTTCCCAGCTAAATTGCCCCAGTTGTATGGATGAATCTGTAATAACCTTCGGACTTATACTGGAATGCTGGATAATGATGAATGCAATAGACACGGTGACAAACCTGGATGGTTTATCCTGAAGGAGACTAGGGTAGATATCTCACTGTCGAAATCCCGTTAGCTGAAGACGCCGTCTCCAACCCCAACTGCTGTGGCCGCACGCTGTGCTGCTACTCAAGAGCTCCAAAATCAATAATCATCAAAAGTAAAGTCTCCATTCACTTTATCTTTCTTTTATAACTTTCAATTGCGAAAACCCTAACTTTTGACCTAATTAGGCCACTTTAACTTCTAATTTGCAGTTGACTTGCATGTATGCGCATGGAGACTTAATTGGGTGCATGCATCATTAAATAATGCTTAGATGTCATGCATGTCACTTTTAGGGTTTGCATGCATACCACTTTTAGGGTTTGCATGCATCTCACTTTTAGGGTTTGCATGCATGTCATTTTTTTAGGGTTTGCATGCATGTCACTTTTGGGAACATTACAGTCCTCCCTCACCAAAGATTTCTTGTCCTCAAGCAATCGACAACTGTTAACTAAAAAATGCATCCGAACACCAATACTAGGATCCCATATAAACCACTGGATCACCTCATGCCTCCTTGCCACCCAATCATGAATTGACCCCTTGATACCGGGATCCCAAACAACCCTTTGACTGATAACAAAATCCATGTGAATGCCCTTAATGAGCCAAGTAATCATAAGTTGCACAAACTCCTCAGAAGACTGCTCCTTCATGCCTCCAATCCTAAGCATCCCTCGAAAAATCTCCTGGAAGAGGAGGTTAGCCCTCTCCTCCATAGCAACTCCACTGATGTCAACTGAGCCTGTAAACCTTGGTGTCTCCATATCTGTCATATACCTGTCTACCCATTCTTTGTATGGATACACTTCCTTGTTGGCTGGTCCACAAGGGATGTGCTCAACTACCTCCTCCATGGTTAAACCACTAACCCACAAAGGCAACTCGTGATCCCATACCTGATCCAATTCCTTTGTGTTAGATCTCTTCTCAGTCACCTGCAATTTTGAGTGCTCATGTAGAAGCATTGTTGAAGGCTCTCCCCTCAAACCATGAGTGCCACTCATGCCCTCATGGGTCACAACTGTTTTGCATCTTGTGTAGGTTGCGATATCCTCTTGGGCACTCACTCGACTGGTGTCATCTGAACCAGGATCCCACACATTTGTACTATACCCATCCTGGAAGATAAGGAACATGTCCATGTCACTATCAACTAGTCCCTGGACTGTGTCTCGTGTCAGCACATCTGCAACTACAACCGGAACCATTAATGGTCCCTCCACAAGATGTGGCTCATAACCTCCATACTGCTCGGCATGTATAGAATCAATCCTCTCTGTGGCATGCCTCTCCACTCGTTCTTGTGAATCTAACTGAGGTTCCTCATCTGCCTTCTCTTCTACCTTGTGCTCATCCAGAAGACTCAAGGGTGCAATCTCTGATTCCTTATGGTCCAAACTATCATATGACAAGAGAGAGCGTCTGAACATGATCCCATCTTCCTTCACTCCCCCAACTATCCCTTTAAGGAGATCCTCATCCAAATCCTTGGGCTGGCTCCCGAAAGGACAATGCAGCACATACCTCATCACCCAAGGCTAGATACTCCTAATATCGAGGCAAGTGTTGAAGTATTGCTAACCTTTGCCAATTTCCAGTCAAGATCCTTCTCATTGTCTTCATGTTCTCACAAGCTGACAAAGAAAAACCTTTGTTTTGACATGCACTTCACCAACATCACTAACATGCATTTGCATGTACACACATGCATGCACTTTTATTCAATTGCTATGTGCCCCCAGCTGGCAAGGATCATGCTTTGATACCACTGTAATGTCCCAAATACTGATATTTCTATTTCTATGCAAATTTATTGAAATAGCCGGGTATGCAAACTGCCATGCAAAATTTCCCTATTTTATAGCTGAAATTAGGGTTAGGGTTTGCAGGATAGAATGAACACTTACCACTGATAAAGCGATTGAATATACTCCACAGAGAATACGCATGCAAGATGAGCTGAGCTGATGAAGAAATAGCCTGGTTTTTTGCTGCAATACCCGGGTTGGCTGAATCAAACAAGTGTGACGTTTTTGCTGAAGGGATGGTCAGCTTCAGCTGGAAATAAGTCGGAAGGAAGGTGTGCCCGTGCCGGAGAGGATGGCCGGAGCATGCAAGAGTTTTGACCCCTCCAGATGCCCTAGCGAATTGATCTACCAATCTGCTGCTCACGTCCCCGCAACCCTGTAAACTATTGCTAGCTGCTCCAGATGGACAATCTGATGGCTGATAATCACCCAATGCAGTAGAGTGATCCTATCAGTGAGGATGCAAACCGCATGCAGAAGAAATATAGTGATCCAGAGTCTTGGTGAATGATTAGGGTTTCCCAACGAAATGCTCCCAGCTGTGGATGAATCTGCAATAACCTTCGGACTTATACTGGAATGCTGGATAATGATGAATGCAATAGACACGGTGACAAACTTGGATGGTTTATCCTGAAGGAGACTAGGGCAGATATCTCATTGTCGAAATCCTGTTAACTGAAGACGCCGTCTCCAACCCCAACTGCTGTGGCCGCACGCTGTGCTGCTACTCAAGAGCTCCAAAATCAATAATCATCAAAAGTAAAGTTTCCATTCACTTTATCTTTCTTTTATAACTTTCAACTACGAAAACCTTAATTTTTGACCTAATTAGGTCACTTTAACTTCTAATTTGCAGTTGACTTGCATGCATGCGCATGGAGACTTAATTGGGTGCATGCATAATTAAATAATGCTTAGATGTCATGCATGCCACTTTTAGGGTTTGCATGCATATCACTTTAGGGTTTGCATGCATGTCACTTTTGGGAACATTACAATCTCGTCAGCGGCAGGACCAACGGGCAATGACCGTGCTCTGATACCAATGGAGAAAGAAGAAGATATAGCCTGGATTTGATAAATAGTATATTTTATATAATGATGTCTGAATGATAATTTACAGGGTAAATTCCCGAATATTTAGTCTTTATTAGGTTTGTAAGGTGACTTTTCATTAAGTCACAACTATTGACTTATAGTATTATTACACTTAATAATAACATTCAATTAATTATTTTTAATCCGTCTTTGTATATATATATATATTTTATTTATTTATTTATTTATAATTATTTATTTATAATAGTGTCTTAAATATACTTGTAAAACACTTTAATCTTTGTGAATCTGTAATCTAATTATTTTCCCTTTGATTTTTTTTTATGAAACCAAGTTTGGTTTCATAAAACAATGTGTTTTTTTTTCTTTTTTTTGCCCTTCTTCTTCTTCTTCTTTTCTTACTTTTTTGATCATATGACTTGTTTATAAAACCACACCACATGTGGTTTTTATAAACCTTGTGTTTTTTTTTTGTCTTACCTCTTCTCTTTTTCCTTCTTGATCAAAGACCAGAATTTTAGGGAAACCCTGGGATAATGGTTAAAAACCAAATTACACAAAGTGTAAATAATGTCCAAGGGTCGGATCGCTATGATACCAATGTAATATCTGTATCCAGATATTCTCAAGGATTACTCAAGTGAATAATCAACGAATGGGAAATAACTCCATATTGAAAAGATAAAATACATATTGAAGATGAATGATGATGAAAGATTACAAAGTGAGTTCCATATATATATTAATCGTAAAGGCATTTGGATACCATCCATAAAGGATGCGTCGTTTTAGAATAGTTTAGTAATAATTATTTATGTGTTATTAAGATTTAACATTTATATATTTTATTTAAATTACTTTCATTCTTATATATTATTTATATTATATGTAATTAATTTATATTTATATTTATAACATTATTTACATCTTGATCTACTCTCTTGGTCCACTTTGTCCCTAATTGCATAAACCCTAGGTTGATCTAACTTGGGTATTTCTCCTTTGGACTAGATCTATCTAGATCTACTGTCCTAACTTCCTTGTGGTACATTTCTCTTCGAGTTGGGCAATTTTCCATTTCCTTAAGCCTCCCCAACTTAGCCTAAACCACACCTACCATAATCATTTTCTAGATCTAGATCTACTTACTCATTATTCACCTTACACATTATTTGTTTATCCATGATTCCATTATAGTGTCTTGAGTAGGTTCGCTAGCCCTCATAGGCTAGTAGGATCTCCCCCTTGATCATTCTACAGTTTGATCTAAAGGGACAAGAGCCCGTCCGATGTGAAAACTACCTTTCATCTGTAGTGACTAGTGCTACTTGTTGCGATTGTTACTTAAATGATTTGTAGAGCATGTCTTAGCCTTATAACACTTGCAGCAGATGGATGATAGTCTGAGTTATATTATTGGTATCTGGTCATTTACAGATAATTATATTGTCTATTGGATATGGTTGATGATCAGGTAGAGAGCTCGAAAGGGTATGAGTATACACCCTGGATGGATTTGGACTCTCTGAGTCTAATGAGATAGTTTATTTTTAGTTTCGATCACTTGCAGAGATGGTCAGGCTCATTTTACCTTTCTGATGCAGTTTTGCTTCGCAAGATGATGTGTGTAATATCCCAAATCCCGCTATTTTCTATTTCTAAGCAAAAAGGCTGATACAACTAGGCATGCAAACTGCCATGCAAAAATCCCTATTTTATAGGAAAAATTAGGGTTAGGGTTTGTGAGATAGAATGAACACTTACCACTGATAGGCCGACTGGACTGCTCCAGAGAAAGTATGCAAGCACTGATAGCTGGATCGGAGATGAACTGATCTCCTCTGCTTACGGTGAACCCCCAGCAGCAAGATGCCCAATCAGAAAAGGATGACGCCCTCAGGGAAGGAGGTGTCCGATGGAGCTGCGGATTTGCGGGGCTGATAGCCTTTCCGTGTCGGAGAGAATGCCTGATACAAGAGTGATTTCTGAGTCCTCTAGGCAGGATAGCGACTTGCTTCTGAGAGACAGCTGCTCACGCCCCTGGAATCCCGAAACTGCTGATAACTGTTCCAGATGAGCACGGATGGATCTGATAATCACCGGGTACCGGAGTATGATGCTGATGATGAGAATGGTGCTTGAGTTTTGGAAGGAAACTGAGATCGGAAGGCCCCACAGTTGATTAGGGCTTTCCGGCTGAAAACACCTCCCTTTACGGCTGCACACATGTCCCTGCAACGATCTATACCATATGCTAGATAACTGATGAATGAATGAAGAACAAGTGGTGAACCAGTATGGCTTACCCTAAATAAGACTAGGGCAGATGTTTCACTGCCGAAATCCTGTTACCTGAAAACTCCGTCTCCAACCCCAACTGCTGTGCTGCACGCTGTGCTGCTATCCAAGAGCTCCCAAAATAATCATAATCCAAAGTGAAGTCTCCTCTTGCTTTATCCTCTATTTATAAAGTTCAACTGCGCAAAACCTAATCTTTGACCTAATTAGGTCACTTTATCTTCTAATTTGCCGTTGACTTGCATGCATGCGGATGGAGACTTAAAGAGTGCATGCATCATTGAATAATGCTTGGATGGCATGCACGAAGGTGGCCTTTGGCCCTGGTGGCCTTTCTTGACCAAATGATGATTGGTATCAGAGCCATCCAGAAAAAATAAACTTCTTGTTTACCTCATCGTAAAGTTGATATGCCTTGGAGGTTTTTGAATACCCCAAGAAAATGCATTGTCGACTTTGAGCACCAAGCTTGTCTCTTTGTACCTTTGGTATCAAGGAATAGCAGGTGGAACCAAATAAACTAGTTATCATAAACAATGTTGCAAAAGTCGGCCTCGGCAAAAAGTCGGCGAGGGTCTTGATTACAACTTCTTGGCAACATCGACGAAAAAATCGGGAAAAATTGGCAAAAGTCGGCAAACATTAAAAAATAGAAAATACATGCATTTTTTTTAGAATTTTAAACATATAAAGTAATAATAACATCATAAAAATATATTGGAACATAAATATGAAGAAAGCACTGATATATATCATCATCATGTAGTCATGCCAAATATAAAACGATATATCTAAGTTGATACTGAAAGTCTAAAACATCATAGTTGTCCAATCAAGGAGTCAAAAGTGTATAAAGTTTAAACAATACAAAATGACATCACATATATAAATGTATCTGAGGAAAACTAGCATCTAGCTATCTAATATCAATGCCCTCTTCCCCTTTTACGGGAAAATATCATGGGTCTTTTGTCAGGCCTGCCCCTAGCACTAGAAGTAGCAGTAGAAGGCCCTAAGTTTGCATCTAATACTCGACGTTGAGTGATGGATGGAGGACTAGATATATCAAGCGGTGCAGAAGGTGGTGGCGATGCCTCCATGGTGCCTCCAACCACCACCTCCTCCTCCTCCTCCTCCTCTTCCTCCTCCTCCACTTGCCCCTCCTCTTGCCCCTCCTCTAGCCATGCAGGTGCCTCCTCCATGATAGGAGTCTCAATCTCCACCCTCCACTTCGACAATATATCAATATTGTCCAAGGAGATGGCATTTGCATCTGGTTCTTTCTGTATCTGTGCCATCGACAAGCGAAGGTTGTAATGAACATACACCAAGTCATTAAGACGTGTAAACTCCAACCTGTAAGAGGGTAATAAAAAAAATTCAGAGTCTAGAGGATCGTAGATTCATAAATTGCATTAAACATTTAAATGCAATTGCTTTGTTCAAATTCTAAGTTCTAAGTTTCTAACCTTCTCCGTCTCTTTGCATGTATTTTTTCAAATACACTCCAATTCCGCTCACATCTCGAAGATGTACAGGTTTGGCTAAGGATTCTGATGGCAAATTTCCGTAAATTTGGTGTCCTCACACCATAGGTTCGCCACCAAGTGGCTACATGTCACCAAACAAGAAATAAATATAAATAAATCATAATTCATCTTTCAAATAAAGGTGAAAACTTAAAACGGTCTAATAAGTTAATAATTTACCTGGCATGAATTCGGTCCTGTCACGAATAGCATCAGCAAAGCCAAATACTCCAGTACCATCCCAATACACCTTTATCTCGCGATTGACTCGATTGCGAGTGTCATAATCAGGTATCATCCTCTGAATACAAGTGAGAAGCCCCTCCAAAACCTCACCATCAAAATCAAAATTGCATTTGTAGGCAAATGCAGGGTTGAGGAAGAGTCTTGCTGCATGAATGGGTCGATGAAGCATCCCAGTCCATCGAGTATCAATCAACTCCCATAACAACATGTGCCTGTCATGCCTTGGGGTACCCTTTCCCACATAGAAATTCCGAATGGTCTCTTTGGCCCTATCCATGGCCTCATATAAATAGCCCATTGCGGGCTTATCACCATCAACAAGTCGCAGAACCCTCACTAAAGGTTCACTAACCGAGCACACTTCCTGCATTCCTTCCCAGAAGGCATCAGTGTACACCAGCTTGGCAATGGTTTTCCTATCCTCTCTCCTGCTGTAAGCATAATCACGCCACTCATCACAAACAAACATTTGCTTCAACTCAAACTGACATTGAAGCAAAGATTGAAGAGTAATAAATGTGGTGGCAAAACACGTGCTTGTAGGACGCTTCAACTCCTTGTTTTTAGTGTGCCTCCTCATGAGACTAAGAACAAAACCATGGTTGTAAATGAACTTAGGGATGGCCCTAGCTTGATCAATCACCACCTTGATAAAGGGAATTTTCCCCATATCCTCCAACATCAAATCAATGCAATGAGCAGTGCATGGAGTCCAAAACAAAGAGGGATACCTATCCATAAGCATCCTGCCAGCAGCCACATAATTAGCTGCATTATCTGAAATAACTTGCACAACATTGTGCGCCCCAATATCCTGGATGAACCCATCCATCAACTCGCATAAAAGTGCCGCATCTTTTACATGTGTCGATGCATCAACTAATTTTACAAACATGGTACCTCTAGGACATTATATCAAGAAGTTGATAAGGCTTCTACCCTTACCGTCTGTCCACCCATCTGACATGACTGTGCATCCAGTGCTCTCCCATAACTGCTTGAACTTTGCCAACCTAGCACCGATGTCCATCTTTTCTGCTTGAAGGATTGGGCTCCGCAACTCCTCAAAGGTGGCACTTTTATAACCTGGGCCAACTACTGCAATGGCATCACACATCAGCTACCAAAATGGATTGTTTTTAACAATGCTCAGAGGTATGTGACTCCAATAAAGACACCTTCCCATTACCCTGTCCGCTTCTACCTTCTCCGATTTCTATATAACTGACTTGATAGAAGGTTGTGAGCCTGGTCCAACATAATGGGATGTGAGCCCCGCCCTCCCAAGAGGTGAAGCTATGGAGCCCCTCCCACTACCCTCACCGATAGTGGTAGATAAAGATGCACCTAAACTTCTTGTTTGGCCAAAAGCTGCAAGCTCAACTTTGTTTGCAGCGATCTCATCCTTCTTTCTCATTTTTTCATGGATGGCATCATGGGCAGCTCTCATGATTTCTGGGGTCACTGTAGTACAAAGGCCAACATCATGGCCATGTAGTTTGGCTAAATGGTATTTCAACCTATTAACCCCTCCCGACATGTGACGCCCACATAATTTGCAAGTCAAATTTTGCCTATTGTTGCCATCCTCGGGCTCACCATACTGCCAAAATGGGTCCAATATCTTTGGCTTTTTTGCATTTGGAATGCTTCAAGCCTTCAACTCAAATGCAACCCTAGGGCACAAAAACAAAAAAAATTACATTAAACTCCATTGGAAAATAATAGCAACATTCTAGCTTAAAAAATCATACCTCTAAATTTAGATTTTAAGCCATGAAAGATAAAAAGAAGAGGGTGGCTAAGAAGTAAAAAAACAAGCATGCTATTTTCCATTCTAATTTTTTAAAACCCCCATTTACATTGGGACTGTTTTTCATTTTTTGGGGCATGGAAATCAATGGCAAAATAGTAAAAACAAATAGCAAAGAAATATGCAAGAAATAGGCAACGAAATAGTAAAACAAATATGCAAGAAATCTTTCAAACAGTCCATGGAAAAGATAGAAAAACAATGGATAAAATACACATACCTTCAACACTTGCTCCACAAAAATCCTTGGTTGAGATGCTAAATGGTGTTTGAATGCCTCCAAAGGTGTTGGTGGTCTCCTCAAGCCCTTCTCCTCTACTTCCAACAAGCTCATTTGCCAAATGACAAAAAAAAACCACTTTTTTACTTTACTAGGCCGCGGATTGCTTGCCTGGGCGATTTTTTCCATCGACCCGCGAGTTTTTCTAAAAAATCATGCTTTTTCTGAAAAAATTGCGCTTTTTCTTCGGCGAAAAATCAGCCAGAGGAAAAACGCGCGACTTTTCCGATTTTTGCCGATTTTTCGGCAATTTTGTCAACACTAATCATAAAGTCTAGTTTTCAAGAGCATGAGTTGGACTTCTATTTTTCAAATAGATGCAGATAACACTGCATCACCCCAACACATCAGCTTGACATTCTTGAAAAACATCATGGAGCGTACCATATTCACAATGGTTCTATTCATTCTTTCTGCCACACCATTTTGTTGAGGGTTGAAAGGAACTATAGTTGGTGCGCAATCCCATGTTGACGAAGATAGTCTTCAAAACGATTAGAAGTGTATTCTTTTCCATTATCAGTATGAAGTGTGCCAATATAACATTGTGCTTTATTTTCTATCCATGCATGAAAAATTTTGAATGTTTGAAATGCTTCATATTTTTTTTAACAAGTATACCCAACACATTCTGGTTTAGTCATCAACAAAAGTCATGAGATATTTATTACCATTGGTAGAGGGAACAAACATGGGGCCACATAGATCAGAGTGAATCAACTCTAATTTTCTACATGCTCTGAATTTTGACTCATGAAATGGTTGCTTTTTATGTTTTCCTAGTATGTATGCATCACATTTGTTCATCTTCTTAGGAATGGTGGAAAAACCAGAAACACCATTCTTTTTCAACAAGCAAATAATGTTATAGCTTAAGTTTTCATATCTAGCATGTCATAAAAGACTAGCTGACAGAGTACCTTCTTCATGTTGAGAGAGGCATGCAAAGTTCTGAACTGCTGTAGATGATCCTTTTAGCTTCAACAACTTTCCATCTTCATAGCCGTTCATGATGACCTAGTTGTCAGACAACTTCCTTATCTCTACTATTCCATCGAACATGTAGATGGAATGGCCTTGCTGTCGAATCCGCACCAAGGACAACAAACTTCTATACAACTCTGGATGATAGAGAACATTATGCATAAAAAGTTAGGGAATTCAGGCAATTTGAGCCGGATGGAACCAATTCCCTTTGGTTTGAGGCTGGATTTGTCTGCAAAATACACTATGCCATCTATATTGTCATTGAGTTCTTCAAAACAATTTATTTTCTAAATGTCTAGTGGGATGTTTCACCAATATCAAGCTGCCAAGTATCTTTGTAAGATGAAAATGATGTGATTTTATTTATTCCAATATTACAATGTGCAACAATACAATGAGCCAATTCAGGAGCTTTACCAGCCTCTTGGCTTTTATCTTTGTCTTCTTTCTTCTGATTATGTCTTTCTTTGACGGAATTCTAAGGGGCCCAACACTGATCTACTTCATGTCCATTCTTCCCATAGCGCTTACACTGTAAGTCTGGTCTTTTGTTTGAGTTTGTTTTGCCCCCCTGCCTCTGAAATTCCTTCTTCCTCGTCCTCTTCTGCTGCTCTCTCCCTTGGAAGAATCTCCAGCAATTTTTGATATTCATCTTGGATTGACTTGTCAGATGCCTTGTCTCAGTGTAGTTGAAAATTGAAATTAACATTGATAATATTCTTATGGAGAATGGTGATTCATATTGATAGTATTCTTGTTTTTGTCCTCCATTTTGTCAGATGCTATTGATAGTAACAAAAATATCTACCTTAGTGCCTCTTACACTGCTACTGTAGCACCTCTAATGGTGGATATTAAACCCTCATAAAATGTGCACTAAGATTTACTAAATTTTCCTGCACGCTTGAGGACATTGGTAGGTTCATATCTGTATTGTTATACGATATTTCCTGATTGCAATTATTTTCACAATTGTTAATTCATGGTTCAACTATGTCACTGTATAGGATAAACAAACTTGATACTGTGTAATGCAATTTCCAATGATCTGGTATCCACATGTCTTTCAGCATACTTAAAAATTTATTGGAGTCCAAGGTTGAAATACAGAGGAGGAAGTGAATAATTGTCATTTATTTTTTCTATGTTAACAGGTGGAAAGAGGCAATCATGCTTATTTGAGCGGTCTTCGTGAGAAACATTTTGGGGAGATCTTTTTGAATGCTTCCACTTCTCTTAGAAGTTCCCAATGGAAGTCTTCATCAAAATCTACTACAAATTTGCAGTCAGAATTCAATGTTGCAGTAACAAGGTTAAAGCGATCTTTTAGGTTTCATAAAGAAGATTTGGAACCCTTTGGTGAACAATTTCTAGACTCCATCCTGGAAGAAGAGAGCATTGAGGACGAAGAGGGTTTGAAACACATAGCTCGATATATAGAATCTATTGAGACTCAGACCAAGGAATTTTGGCTTGTGTTTCGAAATGAAGGTCAATCCTTGTCAAAATTAATCTACACAGCTGATGAAAGGCATCAAAATAGTGAAAAAGAAGAGTCAACTACAAGAGAGAATTTTCAGATCCTACAGCCTTCTTCTTGGTGGCACTGGATGCGACAGACAGAAGAAGGAAAGGAAGTCATGCGCAGCCTTATCCAGCAACTGGTAATTTCTATGTTTGTCGTTTATGGACATCGTATTTGCATGTTTTGATACAAAACTTTGGCCATTTGTCAAACATATTCAACTGTTTTGTTCCATACATGCCAAACATATTTAAATTTCTTAGTTCAAAACTATGACCAGAAAGGGAGAATCACAGACAGCTTGTTTGTGTTGTATTCATTCATGCATTTTAATTTTTCAAATTTCCTTGGGAAACTGAGCACCAGTAAATGCTGAACATTGCTTAAGTTAATTTGACCCAATGTTACTTATGATTACAGCTGAAGACATTAATTCTGATAATGACAGAAAAGATTGAATATAGATTTGTAATGAGTCAAATCTATGATAATACATAATGTTTTCAATAATTTGTATACTTGCAAAAGGAAGAAAAACAGATTCTATACGATCCATCTTCTTGAATTTATGGGTAGATTTCGTTACAGAAGTTTTTCTTTCAACCTGTTTATTATGGGTAAGAGTAGCTTTGTTTGCATGTGAACAGAATTACACTTATACAGATCATTCTGTGTAATCAGTACAAAGACCTATTTAATCTCATAAATCTGTGCACATGATAATTTGGTTTTATATTCTATCAGGATTTTGCGATCTTCAAATGATTTATTTTATGCCTAATTTTGCCTGGACCATTTCTAGTGCTCGTAATTGTCATGGTTCAAATTTCTTTCTATAGAAAACCTAAATGTCTGTTCATTTTCTGTGGAAAAAAAACCAAAATAACAAAAAAAGTTGTATGTATTAAATATATCAAATTGAGTTGAAAAATATATTGATATCAGAACATATCATGTTTAATTCCTTGTACTTTCCAATCCATGTATTTTAGATCAAATTAAGTGTGTGGAGGTGGAAGCAATTAGAGATCACAAGTTCACAACCTTTGCAAGTTCTTACAGCATATTAAGACATACTCAGAAGACAGATGAAATCATAGACAAGCACACATGTTTACAGCAGACTATTGAAGGTGATCAATTATATAGTTACTTATTAGAGTTATCATGTTTTGTCATACATAGAAGAGATTGTTAGAGTATAACTTGAAGACATTTTACTATTTTAGTGTGATATGAATCTATGATCACCTTATTAGTGTGCCATGTGGCCAAGGTAATAGTATAACGTTGAGCTTAGAGTTTAGGTTGTTAAACTGCCATAACCAGTGTAGGATGCTCTATGTTACCTCCCAAACTAGCATGTATGATTAATTTCCCGAATGATTAATGTCCTGAATTACCTCCCAAACCTTTTGCATGTAATCTAAGAACTGTCAAGCAGTTGCAGGGTTTATTAAGGAAGACTTAGACAGAAATTGACGAAGGGTCAGACTCAATGGCCTAGTAGACTCAAACAGAAAACAAAAAGTCTCAAAGACTCAGGACCATGCAACACTGAAGACTCAATCCTACTGCTCAATAGAGCTTATTCAACTACCTACCTACCCTACTCTAACTAATCAAACAAGTGCTAAGTAAAATCATAGATCCAATGTAACCATTTGCTGAACGGATCAATTTGTCTTTCTTTACAGGTAATGATAAAACAAGTCAAAGATGGCTTGGAAGAAATGTGAATGAAAATTGAAGCCATTCTAACTTGTTGTTTGAAGATCAGAGAAAGACATGGATAAGGATAAATGAAATCATACCAGGGATGAGATTGACTATTGCAAACTTCTTCCATCCATAGACCGATAGGATCATAGAAATTATGCAAGTTTAAATTTGATGAAAGAAAAGAATATGACACATGATTTATCCCTCCTAGGCTATCATTGTTTCCCTCATCTTTATGATTAGCATACTCAATCATATTCACATTATGATCAATGGTGAAACAAGATGGGGACAAATTAGAGATTAATAAACCATACATTGACATTAACCCCATTTGTTGTTTAAAGATTGAAAAAATACGGAATTGATCTTTATAGAGCTTTTCAATCACCCAATCAAAGGAATTAACAAAATTGAAAGCATTATGCACCAAGAATGACTGAAAAAGGAGATGAAATGTTTTACCATTGACCACTTGGCACGCTTGAGACTCTTTACCAAAAATTTTGCAAGTTAAAACTTGATTGGAACATGAACCCATACAAGAGGACTTAAAAAGCTGGGATGGGAGGGTGGATTGAAAATACTGAAAACATATCTTTTCTCCCAGATATCCTGGACTAATTGATCTTTGAATTTGATAGGAAGGGAAATATTTTAAATCAATGGCTCTCTTGATTCCAGAAATGATTTGAAGCTTTGGAGCAAATTCAAAATCAAAATTTGCTCCGTGGAAATAAGGATTAACCAAGCAAAGGATTGATTTGTCCTGATCTAGGATTGAATGAGGGATACTATCAAAATCATCCTTTGAGAGCTCTTCGTAATTGATTAAGGAACTTGAAAGGTTAAACAAACAGCACTCTTGGTTATGTTGACTCACAACCAAACTATCACCGATTCACCATGTGATTGTTTTTCAAAAGGTTTACACTTAATTTGACTCTCAATCACATAATGATCATTGGACACATCTTGGCTATCCTCATCCTTTTCTTTAATGACATGATTAGAAGCTGAATCAACCCTAGGATCATTTAAACATTGATTTGAATGGTCGTTAACCAAGTAACGATTATGGACTTGTTCCTCAAAAGGATCTTCGATAGACTCAAAGATAGGATGCTCAACTTCAGATTTTTCTTTATGATGATCAATGAGCTCCCCTTCATGAGTCAGATTCATCTCTGTTCCTTTTTCAGGTAATGATGACAAATTATCTCGTTTGATTGATTAATGTCATGTTCAATTTCATTTTGAGAATTCTCGTGGTTAATCCTAAGATACTTTGTGACATTTTTATTAATTAACGACTCACTCATAAACTTAAACATAGGAACATTGACCATTAGTTCAGTAGAGGAGAAATCGAATTGATAAGAACAATCATTACTTATATCGTCGTCATTATCTTGATCATCTTCATCAAATTGATCCTCAACATCACAATCATTGCTTGACTGAGGCTTTGAAAGGTCATCAATGTTCTCGCCCCATTCCTCTTTTAGCAGATCAGAAAACATATCATAACCAGTGATGGATCTCGGTGCTAAATGATCAAACCATAATCAGGCATCTCCATCTAAGGATTCGCATAGGGCCTGCATGTAAACATCTTCATCATTTGCACCTCGAACTTCCATATGATCCCAAAGTATTTGCAAATGATCCTCAATAGATGTGGCATTGTTTCCATAGAAACGAGGCAACGGTTTAATGTAATCCTTAGGCATAGAATGAGGTGCCCCATCTATTTCAAAAAAGTTGAAAGGAGATAACTTAGCTTGTGTTCTAACTACACTGGATTCTCTACATGGGATTTGATTTGAATGTCTAACTGGATTACAAGAATCATTCAATTGGTTGCTCTGATTGCAAGGCCTTGGCTGGGTTTGATGCTTACTAATCGATTCAATATAATTTATTGGGGATACTTTATTAGAGGTATGAGGAAACTAGTGGGAATGATAAGGATTGTGATAATTAGGCTCATACCCATAATCATGCTCAAAATCATTTTCATACCAAGAATTTGATTTTCGTCTATTTCTTTCCTCATTTTGCTCTTTAAGCTTACGTATAGTTTTATTTAATTTAGTGTTGCAAATATCTCCGATTTCTCTCGATATTTCCGATTTTTCTCGAGTTTTTTGTGTTGCTGATTTGTTCCAATATTTTCATAATTCTTTAGTTCTAAGTTTATTTTTGTCGATATTTTCCGATAAATCTTGATATTTTCCCCGATGTTTTCGATAAATTTCTTTCCAGACCCTCGATGATATATTCCTCAACACGATGTTTGCAACATTGATTTAATTCTTCAATGGATCTGAGAAATACGCCTGAGTTCATTATGGTTTATGGGATGGGTTTGCTTCTTAGTGGAGTCGCTAGGTGAAATACTAAATGAAATCACTGAGTGGTATGTCGTTGGGGAAGTATGATGCGAGAGAGAGAAACAAGTGAATGTAAGATTATGCTACGGGAAATGCATTCACTAAATTTAATCTGGATGCGATATGATTCTGAAGATAAGAGTGAAGTACTACTCGCAGACACCAGAGGTAAGCCTCTACCTACCTAGCAACGACGCCAAAAGATGTTATCACAAAAGTGTAGCTACCCACTAAAGGCATCCCATCCGGGACGGTAGAGGCGAGGTTGCTAACCTGTGATATTGCAAGGGTCTTGTCCATTATGGATGAAGGGTAGTGTTGCCCACCTATTTCGACTAGGTGGCAACTACATGTACACGAAGTTGTACATAATTGTACCTTAGGAAAATCTGAGGATTTTTCACTTCTGCAGGGCTATTGCCCCTTTGTAAAACGAAATGTCCGCTCCCCTGCGTGGGAAAATTAATGTAATTTTATGTGCTAGTGTGGGTCATATGATACAGATGCCACACCATGGAACTGGTTGTTAGGGAAGTCCCCTCATCGAGTGTTTTTCCCTTTCCAATTGATCTTGTTTCGTAAACGAGTTTAATCGGTTTGGTTTTCACTCAAAATCCTCCAAAGTGGTGACGGGCGTTCTACCAGTCAAGTCCATGAGGTGGCTAAGGCTTCAAAGAGTGATTCATGACCATGCTAGGCATCTGAATAGAGTCGTGCGGAGTTTCGTTGTGTTGTTGTATTTTTAAGTTAATTAATTTCACCCCTTGGTGATTAATTAACTCAGCTTTTGATGTAATAATGTAATTGCTCAAGCATGGCATTTTGTAATAGGGGCTATGAATGCAAAGTTAATTGCTATGAAACCCCCTAAGCCACTACTTCGAGTCCCATGTCATTCTGATGAGTGGTTGAGGAGATAGACCATTTTTGTCTAAGCAAGGTCTATTTTCCCTAGGGAATTAATTAATTTCCCTAAGTCAAAATTCACATTTTTTGATTTTGAAGTAAAAAATCAAGAAATGCCATGGTAAGATGGTTTGGGGGTTCCTAAGCCTAGGAAAACTTATTCCAAAGTTTTCCACCCCCCCATGGCCAAGATATAATTTTGTTTCAAGTTATTTTTAATTTTTCCTTAAGTCAATTCTAGGAAAATTTAAAAAATTAAATTGAAAATAAGTAAATCTAAGGTGAATTTTTATTTTAGCCTAAGTCTAAAGGTTAAAAATGTTTTGGAGCAAAGGATTAAAAAACCTAAAGCCTAGCTACAAGATACCTAAGCTTTATTAAGAGATTAAAACCCTCATTAAAGGTGAGGCGTCCATGCATAAAACCTCCAAATAAGAGAAGGGCGCTACCATTATATGGAGGTGCCACCAAGATAGAGGGGGCGCTAAAGTTATATGAAGGCGCTAACCATTTGGAGCTCACGCTATATCATTTTGGAGGCACTCTAATATAGAGGAGGCGTCAAATTAAAGGTGGGGCGCTAAGTTTAAAGGGCGCTAGCCATGAAATAGAGGAAGCGCTAACCCTAGCGCATGCTATATGTAGAGGAGGCGCCATGTTGTAATGGAGGCGTCACCATATTAAGAAGGGCGCTACACTATTTTAGAGAAGCACCACCTTTTTTATGAAGACGCCATATCATTTAGGTGGGCGCTACTATATTTGGTGGACGCCCCATATTAAGAGAAAACGTCACATTAAGGAAGACGCCCCCAAATTTGGAGGGGCGC
>LPNX010969980.1:4740-22846 GCA_001517045.1 Pseudotsuga menziesii
AACGGTGTCCCTAGAAACCACCCCATAGAAAATAGTTTGGAAGCATCCCCACATTGGGTCGCCTTTGTTCAGAGTACTCTACAATGTGTCTTCCTTGGATCCTATCAGTATCAAAAGTGTCCACCTTCTCCAAGTATTTACCATCTATAGCGACATTCCCGGTATTACAGCTATGATCCTCAAATATCTTAATCTTTATTACATCTAGGGCCTGATCAACACTTGGATACTCAGATTCAAAAGCGAAGGTGAGTAGAAAGTTGTCTATCATAAGTGGCCATGTAGTCATTCCCTTGTGCAATTCAGTCTCTGTGTATGAGTTCCTTGGAATTTAATCTAAAGTGTGAATGAATTGGTGAACCCATTCATCCTCGGGAATGTTCGACCAATTCCGTTCACACGTCTGAATATGTGACCTGGGGTCACTTTCTCCTGTGTATCTCTACTGGACATACTCTCTGTCGGTAGAGAATATGATCGCCATCAATCTCTTAAGATCATCCCATGATGCGATGTTCTCTTTATGTGCATACCACCATCTTGCAGGTGTGGCTCGTACTGCAAGGTCCATACCTGCGATCCTCTGCTCGTGAGGAATTTGTTGTTCAAACTACATGACAAAGTCCTGGATATCTGTTAGACCATGAAATGATGGAATATCATTGATTTCTGCGCCAATCCATCGCAGTGACTTAGTCATGTATGCACATCTGCGCCTTGATACTTCATAAAGTCTGTTTTGCCAGTTCTCTAGACCAACATCTGAATCCGATGCGCATGAGCTGTCACATCACCAACTAATGTTCCCTTCTGTGGTTGGATTGATGAAGTCGCTCTAGTTCACAGTCATCTGATAGAGACTCTCTATTTTACGTGCCTCTTCCTCTGCTCGGATAGGTTCAATGTATCTAGGACCCTTAATACGATCTAACGATGCGATGACTCGAATCTGCGCATCCTCAAAGGTCATTTGTATTCTCTTTAAGTCGATAATGACCATGTTACCGATTGCCCAATCAATGCTGGATATGGTCTACTATCGCCAATAATTTCTATAACTTCAAAGTCCGCAGAGCTGTGAACTCCATCAATGTCAACTGGCACCTGCGGTAATCAACCCAGGGGTGATACCCACTGCTGATTAACTAATCTCAGATGGATAGGCGATTTGACTAACTTAGGGCTACCCATCTGTTCCCATGTCTGCTTAGTCAGAACATTTACCTCTGATCCTAGATCTAGGATCACCTCATGCATTTCAAATTCTCCAACCTGTGCTGTGAGTCGCATCTCTCTTCCTGTTCTTGTATGTCCCATAATATTATGAACAGCACGATGTGCACTGCTCATGGAAGAAGATGGCCGACACTGATCTATGATGCGGTGAAGTTCTCCGATGGCTTGCTCATTTCTCACGAGTTTTAAACAACTCTGCAGGAAGGATTGTACACTTCCTGTCAACTCGTCCTCATTGCAAGTGCCCGATGTGGTAGTATGCGATATCTGTACAGGGCTAACGCCACAAGGTGCTTGCTGCGGTATGCCCCTAAACGGCTGTACCTATGATCCTGATTGCATAGGGTCATCAAAAAAAATCTTAGCTTCCTGAAATGTCTGTTTATTATTCTATAGGTCAAGTGGTGTTGCTTTGTTAGGAGCTTTGTGCACCCACTCCTGACCTGTGTTCTTTTCAGTATCCTGCGATGTCCCATTGGTGGAAGCACCGCTACGAGTCACAATGTTGACTCTCGGTTCTAGCTGTTCCTGCTCAGCAGCAATAAGCTGGATGTTCTGGTGTACTACTGGCTTAGGTTCTCTGATCTTAGCTATCAAGGTAGGACATTCTTCTATAGCGTGATCGTAATATTTGCAATATTTACATGTGGTGGTGGGGCTCTAACAGTCCCTAGCATAATGTCCTACAACTCCATAGTTGTAACAAGTAATTGGTCCGCGACCATAGCCAAAGCCTTCTCCACGGCCAAAGCTTCCTCCATGGCCAACATGAGCCGGATCATGCTGTGGCCCTACTACTGGACCCTGTGTTTCTGATTGGAATCTGTACAAGTCTTGCTTTCTCCTGACCATGAGATCATAGGCTCGACAATCGTGTTCATCATGGCCTACGGACTTGCAGAAGACGTAGTATAAGTTCTTAGGTGTCTGCACGTACTTCTGAAGTAGAGGGCATTGCTGAGGTGGGTGTCCTCTTGTTTTTCATATTTCACACCATGGCCCATGGGTCTGTGGTAAGGGGTTAGGAGCCCCGGTTGCTAGATATTCTACAAAGACTGGACAATTTTCTTTAGTATGGCCTTGTGCTTTACACTTTATGCACCATATTTCTTGCACAACCTCTTTCCCTTTCTTAAGCTCATGCAGCTGTAACGTGAGATTAGCCAACTGGTTTTGCAGGTTTGTCATACCTGTGCTGGTTTCAGCTAGAGGTGAAGCCTCTAGTTTCATCGCCATCTCCAAT
The DNA here is from genome assembly GCA_001517045.1 of Pseudotsuga menziesii. Classification (NCBI taxonomy): domain Eukaryota; kingdom Viridiplantae; phylum Streptophyta; class Pinopsida; order Pinales; family Pinaceae; genus Pseudotsuga; species Pseudotsuga menziesii. The sequence goes on from LPNX010969980.1 coordinate 7,220, forward strand.
GCGTCATCCTGCTTCTGGATTTTCTGCTGCATTAATGGTAGTCTGATGTGAGGGAGAAGGGCTACAATAAACCATTCCTTATGCTGCTACGGCGCAAAATCAAAGCTGACTTGGTCTATAAGGGCTTTGCATTTCTAATCGAAGTCCCACACTGACTCTGTAGGTAACTGTTTGATGTATTTGAGCTTTGTAATGCACTGTGACTCAGACTTAGGTTTCTTAAACTCTTTAATCATGGCGGTCCTGACCTGGACAAGCGTTCTGGGTACCGTTGTGGCATAATTCATATACCATGTTAAGGCTCATTCTCTCAGTGTGGTGACCAACTATACAAGTTTAATATTATCATCATGGATTGCTTTAATGGTCCACCTGGCTTCACATAGAAACCAATGCTGCTCCGGGTCCTCTGCCCCTGTACCCTTAAAGATAGGTAGCTTCATATCATCCCCCATTCTATTTCTCCGTGGTGGATGTTGATTTGCTATGTTACTACCACTCGGCGGTGTAGGTGGAGGTGATGTAGCGGTAGTATGAAATGTCTGGGAGCTACTAGATGGAGTTCCTACGGGATTGGTCTGAGTCCCGATCTGTTTCTGTGGGGTATAAGGGTGGTAAGGGATACCCTCTTCTATTCTGTCTGTATGGCTATGACTCTGTTGTCTAGTACTATCTGAACTGTCTTCAAATATGGGAGATCTGAAATCTACTTTGTATTTCTTTCCACTACGTGTACGTCCAATGTCATCGAAATCACTCTCAAACTCTTGTGACATTACAGTTTGCTAACTTATTGAGCTGAAACCATATCCATTACTCCTTTTTCATGTAATAACATCTTAATGGACAAGTTTAAATATTTTAGGTACTTTCCGCGATATCCTTTGAAGAAGTACCGCTCATCCTCGCTGAAGCTTTTTCTCTGTTCAACTACAAACTCTGTGACGAAGCCTTCTAGCACACTCGCAAGCCAGAATTCTACTGTCCTCGTAATGGGATTATCAAGGTTCTTCACGGTCTAAATCAGCTCCACTATCCAGAAAATGTTTCTTTTCTTCTTGAATATGTTCTTATCAGTCAACTTTGATAACCAGTCGTAAAGCTCGTTTCCATAGGTCGCAAAAAATATCGTATGCAGGTCTGTAAAGATATGTTTTTGTAACCAGTCCTCTGTACTTAGTCTAGGACTCTTGTTCTCGTGTTCGGAAAACTCTTTCTCCTTAGACCCAACCCACTAGTTGAGTTCGTCTCTAGTAGGATGCCAACAGAACATCAGTGCTTAGTTTGTTCAAAACCGACAACGCTATGGGCAGACTCGGGTTAACTGTAATGTACCAACAACACTCCTAGCTCACTATCCCTTTCAGCGACAGACTGCGAAGCGGCCTGAAGTCTCACCCAAAGTGATTCTAATGGGTTGGCCAAAGACTCAAGTGTCATCGGCCAGGTTCTGTAGCATCCTGTGTGCGTCTCACAGCTCTTCTTAACCCGTGAAGTCTCTCTCCGCGATGTGCAGTTTCCTCTTACTCGCGATGACTCTAGCCTTTATCGCATCACCTCATCCTGGGCAACACGTAACTCTCTCCTACGCTCGATCCTTAACCTGCGGTATCGCTCAGCACAGCTCCTCTGATGGTGTGATATCGCCTCCCTGCGATATCCTACCGCTGTGGCTCAGTATACTCAGCATTACTAGTGTTCGACTTACAGAACTCAACATACAAGGCTGCTTTACACTGTGACTCCTAACTGTCTTGAGTGAAACATAGAAAAACTCTTATACAGAATACTTAACAGACTTCAACCTGCATTTATCCTCCTATAATGCTGTGAAATGAATAACACATACATACATTTAACTGTAAGCAAAGTTCACGTAATGAGTGACAGATATCACAAGTAAACACAATCACATGAATCAATCACATAACATTCTGATTTTACGTGGTTCACTTCCAGGGTAGAAGGTACGTCCATAGAACTGTGTTTTATTATATATTGAGAGAGTACACAGTTTTGCTGCAACCTGTGTGTAGCTAGAGATATTCTGGGTAACTCCACACTCACTGCGTGGAGGATCTTCTGGGTAACTCTGCACTCAGTTCCTGGAGCCCTTCTCTCCTAGATCTCTTCTCTATCTCTATATTTCCTTCTTACAATATTCTCTCTCTCTCTGTCAATCCCTGCGGATTGTTACATACATACTCCTACGAGCCAGCTGCTGGTTACAGTAAGATACTACAGACTGAATATAGAACCAGAGCTCAGCTTCTACAATACAACTGTCTAAGTGTCTACTTGTCTAACTACCCAACCCTTTTACAATACAAAATACATCCCTTTATAGGCGGCCCGAAGGTCTCGCCATTACAACACTGTGGGCCTGTCCCAATAGTAACCCAAAAACCCTAACTAGTGAAAATCGGCATATCTGTACTTGGGGTAGCCGCTTTCTGTCACAACACTGCTCTCTGTAGTCTTCCATGCTTCCCGGTGTTGACCATGGGTACTGTGCACCGCTTCCCTTTTTCTATCCTTCGTCTTCAATACCTTGGCCTCATTGCTCCTTCTCCTTTATGAGGGTAGCTGAGCCCTCCTGTCTTCCGCTGCTGCCTTGAATGCAGTGGGTGAGCTCTCTCTTCTCGTCCACTTCCTTGAATGCATTGGGTGAGCTCTCTCCTCTCAGTCGCTCAGGTATTGTCATCTTCTTTGAATTCTCTGCCTCGATAGTCATAGTTTCTGGCTCTGCTCTGCAGCTAGAAACATGCTACGGCGTCGTAGCTTTACCTTACCTCTTATACTTTTGCCAAAACTGTCTATCCACCAAAATGGCAGCTTTTCCTGTAGCTGCGGGGCCCTACTCCAACATCCGCCCTACTGTCATACTCTGAACAAAAGAAGTTTCAGTCTCCCACTCCCCCCCTACCCTTGTTCAGTTATTTCCCTTCCTCCCCCCAATTCAGCGAGTCAGTCTGCAGATTGCTTCACACCTTTCGGTTTTCTCCCTCATGCCCCTAGTCAAGGAAACATCATTGCCTTGGCTAAGGGCAGGTCTCCCTCTGTCAATGCCAACACACATATTCTAGAGGATAGACCTAGAGGTTCCTGTACCTTGGTTTCATTGACATCATTGATGAGTTCCTTGGACCACTTGAGAGGAGTCCTTAGTGCCTCTTGGGATGGTTGTTTCACACGTGCTCGACTTCAACTCCATCATCGCACTGTTGAGATTCGTATAGGGTTTGTTTCGCATAGTACTTGGTCAAAGACCCCGGATGTCACCCGACTCTAGCACATTGGTGAGTCCACTCGAGGGACCTGTTGGGAGCCAGCAACAACCTCTTCATTTCTCAATAAGATGAAGAGAGATCAGCTCTTCATATGATTCATCAATTCAAAATTATGAAAGAGCACCTTCAGAATCTTTGATTCTGAAGGTACTCTCAATCAAACGATAATGATATGATGTTTCGGAAGTTGGTGAAGACATGCTCATAAACTTGGCATTTAACAACTATCAATAAGTCTCATAAATTTTCATGAATTTATTTAATCATTAAGATAAATTTATGTGACTTAAGAAATTTGAAATAGTATGCCAAGAGAAAATCAATAAAATACATTTTGTGTTTGTTTAAAACCTAGATAAGGGTTAGGTATTAATATTCCTAAGTTCATAGAACTTATGGTGACTTTTAAAGTTTATATTCCATACAATACCTTACTATGATTTTTGTAATTAATGAATAAAGTAATTTTTATATAGAAATGTTTTACATAGGACAGTTTCATCACTTAATATCCTATCAATCTAATGTTGGATATTCCTAGATAGGATGTTTGAAAGGTTTAAAACTAAGTCTTTGTATATACGTAGCATAGATATAAAATCAAGCTATGTTAACATTAGAATATGTGATTTCATCACCTTGCATGCCACCACTTAACACGATTAAACTGGAGATGAATGTTAAGATTGACTGAGTTTACAAGGAGCTATTTGTCAAGTTGATAAGCGATTATCACTTGGATCAATGAGTTGGCATGAGAACGTGGCTTATACCTCTTGATAAATAGACAACTATAAAAATATGAATGCATCGTATTAACAGTGTTAAATACTGATAGTCATTTCCAATTAACGTCGATGTACTTGTTCATTATTAGCCACTGTCCATAATCAATGGTTGAAATTATGATCTATCAATCAGGTGAATCCGCAGACCCGGGTAACACTTTTTGGCAAGTGCATTTCGGCAAAAAAAGAAAAACGCACCTCGGTCGAGGGCTTGTTAAGCCCTTGACCGAGGTCTTAATATCTCGATCGAGGTTTTATCAAGCCCTCGACCGAGGTATCTAAATACCTCGGTCGAGGTATTTAAATACCTCGACCGAGGTATTTAGGGCTTTACAAACCCTCAGTCGAGGTCTTGTTAATACCTTTACCGAGGTATTTAAATACCTCGGTCGAGGTTTATACCTCGGTCGAGGGCTTAAAAAAACAGACTTAGCCCTCATTCAAACAAATGAAAAATTTCTTGTGCCTTGCAGAGGTGTAAACCTTGCCATTCCTAGCACATTACTGAGCGGAGTTGATACCCATAAATTCACCAATGAATCTTCTATCCATTGAGGTATCATACACGCATTTTGGCATTCATATGCAATTTTTTTTTTAATTACTTCTAAAACTTATACTTAGAAAACCACACTGCAACTTTGAAGCAGCTCAAAGAAAAATTCGCAGAGTTAAAAATACAAAGCCAAAAAATTCTTAAAAATGCACACATCACATATCGACGTGTCCTCTTCAAAAGGGTATCTTTGGTTTTTCAATTTTTTAAAAAATAGAAAAAATTCCTTTACGTGGACAAATATGTGTTTAAAACGATGCTGAAATCGAATGTGGTCACTTTCAAAAAATAATAAATAATTGTATAATGTGAAAATAGTTAAAAAAAAATATGCACATCACACTGCATTTTATGTAGATCATGCTCATATATTTATTTTTTTTAAATTATTAATGCAAGATTGAATTACTCTATGTGGACACGAGCCACTTATTAGCTTCTTCAAATTTTTAAGGTCACACAGTTCATTAAATGCAAAAATTCACACATTAAATGACATCGGAATATTTTTAAAAAAATATCACTATGAAGCCAACATAATATTCTACAATTTGTTTTTTTACTGCAAGTCAAAATTCACATGGCATATATGCGTTTTGAGGGCTTCTATCTAGCACATGAGTAAAAAATCAGGTTTTCATCACCAAATTTGGCCAAAAAGTGTTACCCATCTTCATGGAATCACCCAATCACAATATCTCTGGTTCGCCAATTTGGTGGTTATCACTACTAGTCGTGGTTAAACATAGATAAACCTGCATGAATTATGATATAACGTGAAGTTGCAGCATTCAACACTGCTAAGGTTCGGCTAAAATGGCCAGGTCTAGAGATATCATATCCGTCAGATATAAAGCATGCGAAGACTGCCCATCATGTCATATGTGTGGGTACCTATTCCCTCTATGTTCACCTCTCCGTTCATTTTAGTTCGAAGCCAGGGGATCGTAGAAGAAACCATGTCTCCTCTGAACCGTTATGAAATCTCTGGTTCTGAACTTATAGAAGCTGACCAGGAGGTTGCTATGCGATTCGAGAAAATGGGGTGGGGGCATTTCTTTAGAAGTTTCAATGGCCACCATGCAGAGATTACTAAACTGTTTGCCATGAATTTTAACGATGACAGGGTGCAAATTGGGGGTTTTGAGTTTATTATCAATGAATGTAAGATCGCAGAAGCCACTAAGCTTCCACAGGTTGGAGAATGCTGGCTTAAGGGCAGCATGGTTAATAAGAAGAAATGCTTGGCTCTATTAATACCATTGCCGGATGATACGAAGCTGAACATTGGCGTCCCTGTTAAATTTCTGAAGCCCGAATGGAGAGTTTATTACGAAATACTGGTAAGGTACGTGTCCTGTGATGGACGTTACTCCCATTTGCACTTATACCATTTACGATTGCTATTAGCATTACGGGGTTACAAGATTAATTTGCCTTTCTATTTATGGCAAAGTCTAAAGAAAATGTCGCAGACTGTTAGAAATTTTAGTAACCCCGATAGGAGTCTTTTCCACCATTGGTTAATAAAAATTATATCGCAATTTCAATTATCTGCAAATGGCAAGTCTTGGGATAGTTTTTTAGTCGACTGTCAGTTGGGGCCGACGCAGCATTGGCCGAATCCATCCCCACGAATTCGTAAGAAATGAAAAGCCATAAATTATGGGGTTAATAGTACTTCTGAAACTATATCAGAAGTAAAAGGATTCGAGGAAGTCAGCATACCCATAAACAATGGGATCAGTAAGAATGATGACAGGGATTCGGTTCCTTGCAACTCTAAAGCAGTCTTGGATCAACCCTTATCTGGTAAAAGTGGTAGCACCCCTGCAGAAATAGAAGAAGGATTAACCAAAGGTAAAATTGATAATAATGTTGAATGTAAAAATCCATTTGAAACAAATAAACCTGATGAATATAACAGAGAATCTATGCATAGATTAGATCATCTTGCTCAGATTTGATGTGATAAGGAAGGGCTTGGTTTTGAAAATCTATTATTTTCAAGAAGGGTTACGAGGAGCATGCACAGTATCCATATGATTTCGGGTCATAAGGTTAATCAAAAATATTCTAAGCCTACAGTCGTTAATATTGAAGATGATACCCCATCATCTATCCCTGATACAATTAATGTAAATAATCCTACTTTCGTACAGGGTAATGATGTAAAATCGAGCAAGGCTAAGGTTACTCAACCAGGTGTAGACACAGGTATTGCAGACCCTGAACCATCGTCTAGTCAGTATATTGACAGCCCTATTTCTCCTTAGGTAACAAATGAAGATGAGACTCTACAGCGTACACAATATAATGCATTCCAGGATAAAATTACGGAGTTCAAGGGTAAACTGAAGCATTGTCTATCTAGTACATCATTATTAGAAGAGGAAAATAGAACCTTTAGAAAAGAATTGCTGGAGTGGATTGTTAGATGGAAAGAGATGAGTGCTAAGAAGAATCAATACAAAAAATCAAAGAAGTCAATCATATGTACAAACCAACTATTGCTTAAACGAATTGAAAAGCAAAACATTAAGATTATCAGGTTAAAGGCTAAACTAGCAGAAGCTCGAAGAGTAGTCACTCTTCAGAATAAAAATTGATGATTTTTCTCATTTCTTATGTCGCTACAAAATAGGTAATGATCATTTTTGTTTCGCATGCCTGTAAAATCGGAGATTTAACAGGCATGCATTTAAATTTTAAAAGCTTATTTACCTTTGTTTTAATTGGTTTTGATAAGATGCTTCATTTGAATTAAATGCAGGTGGGTTTATCATCATTCCTCTACAGAATTTTAGGATGTGGTTAATATTCTGGCAAGGAGATGGGGTTGTTTGTTACGAGATGGAGTTTCATCAATGGACAAGAATCTTCTAGAGTACCTCGACTCAGGCTAGTCGTTTTCTATTTTATAGTGATAGGTGTGATATAAGAGATGAGATGTTCTTTTTAGTTAGATGAACCCTATAATGTTGCAGGAAACATTAATAGGGAAAACTGAATCGTAGTGTTATATAAGGTAGAGATTTTGATGAACAAAGGATGGAGTGTTGGAAGAAAACGTACTGAAATTATATTATTATTGGTGTTTTGTTTATCTCTGAAGTTGAACCTTTGGATGTGAATACTACTGGACGTCCACAGATTGATACCATTTCTGGTATTTTTGTTTTGGATTATTATATATATATTTCAGCGTATTATCTTCTTTCTTTATATTAACACAGTGTGCTTTGATATATTGATGTTTAATTACATTTTTCACTTTATCAGTTCAAGATAGTATTTTGAATGAACATCTCATTATGATTATGTTTATTAGTATTTTTACAGTAAACTTAAGTTATAATGATATACTCTTCTGTCTGTTTAAAATTTCATTTGTATGTTGTGAGTGATTTTTAATAGACATTATCTTAAATTCGAATAGCTGTCTTGATAATTAATTATTAATCAATTTCAGAAACTTAAAGTTAACTGTTTATTTGCAGTTATTTTTCAGTTCTGTTGTCATATAACAGAGTGATTTATTATTCATGATTTAAATGTGTCTATTTGAATTATGCTTTAGTCTTTCTGTTCATCTTTTACTGATTAATAGTTAATATAATCTTTAAATATGTTCTCAGCTGAGATAGGACATATAGAATAGTTGAGATTAAATTTTAATTTTTGAAGTAGTTGAATTAACAACTGTTAAATTGATTTTCATACTTTGTATAAGTTTTATACTCTTAAAACTTCCCAAAATCAAAGTCTTTCCTTAAGAAAGCAACCATAGGACAGTTTAGATAGTTTAATTTAATCATTTAGATAAAAATAACATTAGAATAGGTTAGATTTTGTTGGTTTTAAGTTCTCCTTAAGAGACAAACTAGCTGGTAGTAGGACCATAACCTACGAGGTTTTCTTAATTCAAACACACCGGACGCTGCTTTAAGCTGATTGTGTGGACAAAACCTCCTTATTGGCCTAGATTCAGAAAATCGGGCCAACAAATGGTGCTAGAAAGAGGGCCTGTCAATGAGTAATGGCAGGTGAAACTAATGAAACATTTCCAACCAACCAACAACCTCCAGAAGTCAGTAGATCACGTTTTATAGAAACTGTTAGGAATATCCTTGAACGTGATCCTATCACTTCTCCCTTTACTCCAGCACAAAGTACTTAAACTCTTGAAGAATCTAGACATATTCTTACTAGTGCATATGCTAATCAGCTTGGTATTTCTCCAATAGATTATGGTCTACCTAGACAGTAGCGACATAATCCACAATTGACCATAGTTACGCAATATTTGGAGATAACTGGTAGTACTCCCCACCATCAGGTTGAAAGACATCAAAGGCAGATTACACAAACTAATACTGCTAGAAGACTAATTGTAGGAGATGGTTCTGATCAGCCACCTTCTCCTCCTGAGTCGCCGCCTGATAGTCCAAGACCTTCCAATTCTGGAAGTTCCTCTAGTTCTCAAGGAATTCCAATGGCAGGAAATGCACCTGTAGGAGGAGGAGGTAATCCTCCACTAAATACACCCAATCCACAGCTCCCTTGGCTAAGGACAGCTACTGTAGCAATCCCTGGAATACACCATCCTTTTCCTAAACACTCGGATAAACTCCTCCCTAAGTTTAACCCAGATGATAAGGAACCTGCAGAGGTACATATTGACAAATTTATGTTAGTTGTTCAAACCTTGAACGTGCAGCATGAAGATGTAGTTTGTCGATTGTTTCCTCTAACTTTTAAAGGAAGAGCTTCTACCTGGTATTTTTCGTTAGTACAAGGATCTATTACAAATTGGGGGGAATTTAATAAGGCCTTTCTAGATAAATTTGGGGAAGATAAAACACCCGCTCTTTTATCCCTAGAGTTATCTAGGATTAAAATGGAGCCTAAAGAAAGAATCAAAGATTTCAATCAAAGGTTTCTAACATTAAAAAACAAAATTCCAATTGTTTCCCAACCTCCGGAAGACATAATTATTGAGAATTATACGTCAGCCTTACCTAAGTATTCCGGGATGTTTGTAAAGAGAGCTGGAAAAACAACATTAATAGAAAGTTTTGAGGAAGCCATTAAAGTAGAAAAGGATTCCATGTCCTATGAACCAGATAGAAGCGGGAAATCTAATTCTTTTCCTCGAAGGAAGACTGAAAAACCCAGTTCAGATAAAGATAAAGCATTCGATGTAGAACAGCTGCAAAACGCTATTTGAACATTAAACAATGAAGTTATAGGGTTAAAAAAGACTAACTCTGAAGCTTCTCCTTCTAGGAGTTATTTCAGAAATCATTTTAAACAAAATCCTAATGCAAATAATAAGAATACACCACCTGACAAGCTGCAAATGAGGAGATTTTTAATACAATTCGAGCTGTTCTATCTTTGTCTGAAACTCATTCTAGTCAAGAGATAAACGAAAATGAAGAAGAAGAGGAATCAGAAAATGTTGAAGAATCAGAAGAACCTCAACAAGTTAATGGTCATTTTTGGGATAATCTTGTGAAAGAACATGAGAGCAGAAGTCCACCTACAGGACAACATGCATATACTACTCGTAGTAAAGCCTTTGCAAACACTCCTAGTGCTTCAAGTTCTACTACAAATAATGACAACAATAACTCGCAACCAAATAAACAAGCTCAGTCCGGTAAGCAGACTCAATCAACCAAAATTACCCAAACCATTCAAAATGCTCCCAGATTAGATCTACAATATGATATCATTGAAGATTTAAAGAAGACTCGTGAAAACATCAATATGTATGATCTTCTTCAAATTTATCCAATGCCTAATAGTCATATTATAAATCCTGTAGTAAGTTCAATTATTCCTAATGAAAAACAAAATGTTGCTGCAAATAGTTCTAACAACGATCCAACAGCAACTGAAAAAGGGAAAGCAATGGCTGACAAAGCTTCGTTAATAGGTAAGAATTCTAAATCAATCACACCTCCATTCTTACTTACTTTTGAAATTTTTAATAGGAATGTCCATAACTGCATGGTAGATTCCGGAGCATCCTCCAATGTCATGCCTTTATCTGTATGTAAGAAATTGAATGGAAAAATTGTCCCATCAAACTCTCAAATAACTCAGTTAGATAGGACAAATGTAAAGGTTGTAGGAGAAATGAAAGATGTCTTAGTCAGGATTGCTTGCAACCCTTCAGTTTATCAGATTATAGATATTGTTGTTGCTGATATTCCAGATGCATATGGGCTATTCTTAAGTAGGGATTGGTACCAACAGCTGAACGGTTTCTTTGCCACTGATTGGTCAATATTGTGGTTACCTAAGAACGAAAAGTCAAATCAGATTAAGATAAATAGAGAATGGTATATGAAACATACTCTTACAGAACTGCATGATCCAAGTGAACCTGTTTTATTTTCAAATTGCATTATGGGAAATTACATGTATGAATTAGGATTTGGTAATTTTAAAGCTGAAAATTCTGCCTTATCTGAAAATAAACAGCAATTTGAAATTTGTAATGTGACATCTGTTTCTCCTAACTGTTCACTCAAGGAAATCATCAATAGTGTAGATAATGTAAATATTGTAAATATCATAGAAAGTAAGGTGATTGTGCATAGTTCTATTTGGACTTTATATTTTGATGGTGCGAAATCTAAAGAAGGAGCAGGAGCCGGTTGCTTACTGGTGGATCCTCAGGGGAATAAAACCTACATAGCTTGTAGAATGGAATTTAATTGTACAAACAATACTGTCGAATATGAAGCTTTAATACAAGGTTTGAAAAAGGCAATTGATTTGGGCATCAAAGAGTTAATTGTTTATGGCGATTCCGAGATCATTGTCAAACAGGTGCGTAACTCCATTCACTGTTTATCTGAACATTTACAGAGTTATTAGAAAGAGGTATGGAAACTTATCTCACATTTTGATGCATTTAACAAAAATTTTGTTCCTAGAAGTCAAAATCAGGAAGCAGATTTGTTGGCAAATGTAGCATCAAAGTTAATTCCTTCAGAAAATCTTACACCAGATTTCTTTTCTGTTGAATTGATTTTTAGACCTTCCATACCTGATAATATTTTTAACTGGCGTGTATTTGACAATGATACACAGGTACTGAATTTTCTGACAAATGAGGATACCTTTAAAGATTCAGCAATAGATGAAGTCACTTATGACGAAAATCTGCGGGATTTTTCGGTAATAAATGATTTCTGTTCAGTTGAAAAAGCTTTCAAATAGGTAAAACCAGTCCCTAATTCAGTACTTAGATTAGAAAAGTTTTTTGATCTGCAGGATAAGTTTAGGTCTGTTCCTAATTGTAAAACAAACAACTCTCGAATGAGGTATGAAACCATCAATTTAGGAACAGAACTAAATCCCCAAACTATAAACCTTGGAGTAGATTGTAATCCTGTAGAGCTTTCATAAAATTGTTTAAGGATTTTAAGGATGTATTTGCTTGGACATATGATGACCTGAAAACATTCAATACCCAAGTCATGCAACATATAATTCCAATTAAACAAGAGTCCAAGCCTTTTCAATAGAAGTTAAGGAAATATCACCCATCATTAGAACCAACAATTAAAAAGGAACTGAATAAATTGTTAGCTGCCAAGATTATTTTCCCCATCAGACATACTCAATGGGTAGCAAACTTAGTTCTAGTTAGGAAGAAAAACGGGGATATTAGATTATGTGTAGATTTTAGAAATTTAAATAAGGCTTCTGAAAAACATAATTACCATGTTCCTCCCATGGAACAAATTCTTCAAAAGGTGTCTGGGTTTGAGATACTATCTCTCCTTGATGGTTTTTCAAGATACAACCAAATATTGGTCTCCCCGGATGATCAATTGAAAACTACGTTTAGAACTCCATGGGGAACATATGCCTACCGCAAGATGCCCTTTGGGTTAATCAATGCGGGAGCAACCTTTCAACGGGAAATGGATATTGCTTTTAGAGGCTTAACCAGTCATTCAGTTGTTGTCTACTTAGATGACGTTACTGTATACTCTAAACATCGATCTGATCATCTTAATCATCTTAGAAAAGTATTTGAACGATGTAGAAAATTTGGAATATCTTTAAATCCTAAAAAGACAATATTTGTTGTTTCAGAAGGTATCTTATTGGGATGTGTATTTTCAAAATACGGAATCATGATTGATCCCGAAAGAACCCAAGCCATTTCAAAGATTACCTGTCCTTCTAGCAAAAAAGCAATGCAGTCATTTCTAGGTAAAATAAATTTTGTTAGGAGATTCATTCCCAGTTTTTCTGAGATCATTCGTCCATTGCAGAAAATGATTAAAAAAGATGTTGTTTTTAATTGGGGACAAACTGAAAAAGAGTCATTTCAAAAAATTTTAGAAGCAATCTCAGAAGCTCCTAGCCTTCTAAGCCTAGATTTTAATAAAGATTTCATACTATATACTTTTGCTTATGATATTTCATATGCAACAGTTCTAACTCAATTAAATCAGCAGAATAACGAAGTTCCAATTTCTTTCATGAGTTCAAATGTCAAAGGTGCTGAACTCAATTACCATGAAGTTGATAAACAAGCCTTTGCCGTTTTCAAAGCTATTAAACATTTTCATCCTTATTTTCTAAAATCTAAAACGAAAGTAATTGTCCCTTATTCCTCGGTCAAAAATTTGTTGGTGCAGAAAGAATTAGGTGAAAAGAGGGCACCTTGGATGACAGCTCCTCAAGAATATGACTTAGAGATCAAACCCTCAATGATTGTCAAAGGCCAAGGGCTATGTAAATTAGCTGCTGAAGCTGCTCACTTACCCAATGATAAAGCTGAAACTGTCGTTGATGAGGCTTTACTTACCAGGGAAATTTATTTTTATCCACCACCTCAAGATTCCTGGTACACAAACATACGGATGCTTTTGGAAACTGGTACTGCCCCTGACTACTTAGAACCAAAGAAGAAAAGAGCACTCATATTGAAGTCTTCTCCATACTTATTAATCGATAATATCCTCTTTCGGAGAAATTCAGACGGAGTATACCTTCGATGTCTAGATAAAGATGAAAAAGAAGTAATTCTGAAAGAATTACATTCTGGACCAGCAGGAGGTCATTTTGGTGGAGAGACCACTGCTCACAAAATTCTCAGGGCTGGTTATTATTGGCCTACCTTGTTTCGAGATTCCTATACCTTTGTCAGAAAATGCCAAGAGTGTCAACTTGCTGCAGGAAGGGCGAAAAAACCTGCTTTTCCTTTACAACCTGTTTCAGCTGAAAGACTCTTTCAGCAATGGGGTATCGATATAGTAGGTCCAATAAATCCTCCCTCATCTATGCAACACAAATATATAATAACTGCAACTGATTATTTCACCCGTTGGGCTGAAGCTGCACCATTGAAAATTGTAAATACCAATCAGGTTATACTATTCTTGGAATTCTTTATCATAACAAGATTTGGTATTCCTGATTCTCTCGTTTTCGATTATGCGTCATATTTTTCATCAATCGAGTTAACTCGGTTTTCTTTAGAGAAGGGAATAAGAATCACATATTCAGCTAATTACCATCCTCATGGGAATGGTCTAGCTGAATCAACAAACAAAAATTTATTGAAAATTCTCAAAAGAACTATTTCAGTTCACCATCATAACTGGCATACAAAATTGGACAATGCCCTTTGGGCAGACAGAGTGACTCCGAAGGCTGCAATAGGTAATTTTACCACCAAATCTGTTCTTACCTTCAATACAGTTAGCTCAGTCTGTCCAAGATGAAGAATGCCCAGCAATGGAAAATAGAATTAACACATTGCTAAAACTGTAAGAAGAAAGAGAAAATTCAAAACAACACTTTACAAAACATCAACAGATTGTAAAATCATGGTTTGACCAATCTTTCAGTTCTGATCGAGAATTTCATTTAGGAGATTTGGTTTTAAAATGGGATAAAGCTCACGAAGATAAGGGAGATCATACTAAGTTTCAGAAACTGTGGTTGGGTCCCTTTGTTATTTCTGAAAAAATAGGCCCAAGTACCTTTCGATTGCAGACACTTGAAGGACAATCCGAAACATTCCCAGTGAATGGACTGATTCTTAAAAAATATTTCTGTTGGAGCAGGACCCCGCAGCTACAGAAGAAGCTGCTGATTTTGGCAGAAAGAGAGAAGTTTAGCGGAAAAAGGATAGGGCAGAGCTACGACGGTGTAGCACGTTTCCAGCTGGAGAGCAGAGCCGGAAACCACGACTTTTGGGATAGAAAAGTCAAGGAGACAACGGTACCAGAGCGGCTGAGAGAAGAAAGCTCAACCACTGCATTGAAGGCAGCGGCGGAAGACAGGAGGGCTCAGCGACCCTCATAAAGAAGAAGGAGCAACGAGGCTCAAGCATTGAAGGCGAAGGACAGAAAGAGAAGCGGTGCATAGTACCCATGGTCAGTACCGGGAAGCATGGAAGACTGCAGAGAGATGCGGTGTGACGGGAAGCGGCTACTTCAAGGACAGAGAGGACCGACTGTCACTGTTTAGGGTATGGGTTTACTGTTGGGACAGGCCCACAGTGTTGTAATGGCACGACCTTCGGGCTGCCTATAAAAGCTTGCATTTTTGTATTGTAAAGGGTTGGTTGGGTAGCTAATCAATCAGTAGATAGTCGATCAGTTGATAGTCTTGTAGATTCAGAAATCAGTCAGACAGACTGCGTTGTAACGATCCAGACACATAGCTGTCTGTGAGTCATTTTGAGTCTGTAGGTAGTCATTTGCAGAGAGAGAACAGAGAGGGAAGAGATATAGAGAGAAGATCAGAGATCTAGGAGAAACTTTGCGCTGCAAAGGCAGAGCAACAAACTGTGCCAGCTTCCCTCAAAAGATATAATAGAAGCACAGTTTGGTGGACGTAGCTCCCCGCCCGGGGGTGAACCACGTTAAATCTGCGTGTTATGTGTTGAATGGATGTGATTGTATTTGCTTATTGTTACTAGTTATTATGCATGTAATGATAGTAG
>LPNX010969980.1:46986-97212 GCA_001517045.1 Pseudotsuga menziesii
GGAAATTTGTTGGTTTCTACTTGTTGCATTATTATTATGATACATAACCCAATCTCTTTATTATCATGGTTTGCATTTTGCTGAATTTTATCATGCTAAGAGAGATTTGATAAAATAAAATATTTATCATTAACATAGTTAGATTTGAGGAGAAATATGACTTCACTTAATTGATTATTTGATGAGAATTGTGACCTTAAAGCTAGAACTTTATCTAGAAAAGTTCAATTCTAATGGTGGACTATGAAGGTTCTAACATGTGAGCAATTGCCTCCAACCTGTGTGGGCTTCTTCAATTTGATAAACTTGTATTTTTCCACTGTATATGATGTCATACACTTCATGAAATTCATCAATAGTGTCTATGGGGGATCGAAAAATATGACATAATTATTGGATGTGAAAGACAACTCCGGTGTGCCATCAAGCTAGTTTTGAGACCCCGTTGGCATCCTATGCATTTAAGAAATTTAGTGAGGTTTTTTAATGGCTTCACTAAGAAATATGTAGGTGTTTTAGATGGTTTATCTTTTCACAATGGCTAAAGAAATGAGATGTTTAATAGGGTGTAACTTTTCACAATGACAAGAGTGTTCATTGATTTTTTGAGATCACTATGCACTTCGATGGAATCTAGTCTCTTTGTACACAATTTATTTAGAAAATTTTTCTACATAACTTTTTAACTTCCCAAGAATATTAGTAACCGAAGTTGAAATGGTTGAACTAGCTAAAAGTTTAAAATTAGCATTTATTTTCCTAAATTATGTGATAACACATTTATGAGTAGAAAAATATATGTATGTAATTTATTGAGTGGCTTGTAGTGGTACCTAACTAAAGGACTGACATACTACATTGTAAGATTCCGCCTCATGGGACCCGCTACATTGGTCAAATTGACAAGGTAATAATAGATATCTATTTTGTATTAGTTTTCCTAGTATGTTTTGCAATATTTTGGACAATATCTGAAATTTCAGATAAAATAGATCTTCGGTAATGTATATGTCAACAAAATAGTGCCAAAAATGGTTTTGAGTGGATTATCATTGGTAAATATTATTAAATTGAAATATATTTTTATGTTAATGATGGAAACCCTACCTTTTGAGGTGACTAGAGATGATAAGACATATTTATACATGTATTTATAATGGTCTCCATTTCAAGGAATGATTCAAATAAATTGATAAATGGTAATTAATTGTGTAATGTTACTTACTTGGCCAATTCATCCACAAAAATCACAAATACTCATCAATATCTACTCAATATAATCCTTCAAACATGCTTTATGTAATGTCAACACAAATGTGCTCTATTGAACTATTATTTGTTCTTTTGTTGTTATGAATTCTTGTACACATGGTGATTTATATTGTGATGAGGATTTTGATGAAAATTTGAATTATATTGTATGTGGAAAATAAAGTTAAATATTTATATTTCTATCTTTTACAGCTAGAAAGGAGGTTTTGAACGTACAAGTATTCTAGTAGTGAAGGCCTCATAAAACTAAAGGGAGAAAAAATGAAAAAATTCTAATCCTCGTCTTTCAATCACCACCTTATTTTTAGCCCAAAGAAAAACATGTATCTTGATATTTATAGTTTGAATAAAATATTGCATATGTCTTTTAACTCAACCATTACATAAATTTCAGATCTATTACTCAAATCATTCCTCCAATCTAACAAACTCTACAAGACTATACTATAAGGCTTCTAATGATAGGCAATTTCTAGTCAAAAATGCCTTCTTGTTGAAGGTACTCTTCTAAAATGTCATCATTTCAATTCTAACAAACCAATGATATATGTTAGTTGTCTTCCAAGTACTACTTGAAAAGAACTACAATTTATTACAAGATTCCATCAAATTGTTTAAAAACTTAGAAATAACAGCTATCATCCAAAAACTTGCAATCACCACCTTCACTACTAATGTTACAACAACTATCATCCAAAAGCATGCAATCACCAGCTTCACTACTAATGTTATAACAACTATCATCCAAAAACTTGTAATCACTACCTTTACTACTAATGTTATAGCAGCTGTCATCCAAAAGCTTGCAATCACCACCTTCACTACTAATGTTATTGCTAAACTTAGTTTCCTTGACATAATTGATCATCCTCTTCTTCAGTGACTTTCTTCATTGGATAAAAGAACTGATAAGTCTTCAAAATAGCATTTTTCCTTGCATGCTCCACATAAATATTTTAATTAGGTCTTTGATGTTACAATGACATTATGATTAATTGATACCCAATCAATTTAGCCTGAGTATTACTAAAAGAGATAGTAAAATAATCATTAGGAAAATAATGGTTGTTATATTAATATTTTAAATTTAATAAGTCTAAGATGTTTTTTTATTGTTTTTAAAATTTTAAGTTAAAATCTAAGTTTACAATCTAAGTTTACAATCTAAATTTTAAGTTAAAATCTAAGTATATAAACTGCATAATTGTAAGAACCCTTCGTAATATGTAGAGTCTGGTCATATTGGCCCTTCGTAGCATATAAATTGCATAATCGTAAGAACCCTTCGGGCCCTTTTGACAACACAAGTGGTACTTTTTCTCCACTTCTAGCAATCCCTATTTTTTTGGTAGTTTTTTCCTTTCCCAAACCCAGTGATATAATATTTTCATCATAAACTATTAGAGAGGGCGCAGAGCAAAGCCCAAGAGCCCATAAACAAAATTAAAAAAATTAACTGAACCATCCATCTCAAAAAAAAATAAACATTATTAAGAAAAAGATAAAATTATACAGGTTAATTTGGTGGCCACTGAAAAATCCAGAATCCGAGCCATGAGCCTGACAGGTTGTATTTTTACAAATTGGATTTAAGCCCAGACATGATTTGTGCCACGTTGTATTTTTACAAAATGGATTTTTATGTGGATAGGTGATAATATTTCAACATAAACTGAGCTTTCAATAATTGTTAATTTTTTAATTATGGATTAGATTTCAGGGATTTGTGGTGTTTAGAGTTATTATGGATTAGTTATTAATTTGCCAAAATGATCAACCTGATTATGGTAAGTATAGTTAGAAATCTTGGTATACTCTATATGGCTTTCATGTTCAATGTATGTTTATTTTGAATTCAAATGGAAGTTGATATATAATAGCATAAAAAATCTAAATATCTTCAATACTGTTTGAAAGTAGTCATTTACGCAGTGGAGAAATGTAAAAGAGAAGGAGTTGCGTTGGATTTAGTGAATCTCGACGTTTCAATCCCTACTCTGGGATCATCATCAGGAGACAAGTGAAGCGTGAGGTAAAAGATCAAGGAGCCCGTCAGTATTTATAGTTAATGTGCAGGTAACCGGTTCTAGGTTTTCTAAGTCGGTTTAAGTTTAATTCATGAATTTTAATTTAGTTTCAAATTCTAATTTTTGATTTTAATTATTATTAAAAGGGAAATAGAGTTTTTTGAAGGGAAGTTTTAATTAAGTTTGTTTTTTAATAATAATTTTAAAATTTTTAATTTAGATTTTTAGTTCAAATTTATTTAAATAAGTAATCAATTAAAGGAGGGATAAGGGGAAATTTAGTTTTTTATGAAAGGTGTGAAAGTTTAAAGGTTTATTAAGAATTTTTATGAAAGGTGTAAAGGTTTAAAGGTTTATTAAGAAATTCTGTATTGAAATATTTTTAATTATTTTTGAATCTTAATAATTTTATTAATTATAATAACTATAAGAAGTTTTTATTAAGGTTTAAAAATAGACCAATTTAAAATTTTTTAAGTTTTAAATAAATAAAAAAATTTAATAAATTTTTACTTTTTATGTTCACAAAATTAATTAATTAAATATTTATTTAAGGTAGGGATTAAGAACATAAGGGGAAAAAGTTTTTAATTAAAAGGTTTAAAGGTTTATTAAAATCTATATATTAAAATTCTTTATTAAAATTTTTTTTTTTTTTTAATTTTTAAAATTTTTAAATTTTTTTTTTTAATTATTTTGATTTTATTAAGGGAAAACATTTCTTAAAAGCCTAGTTGGGGAAGGGAAGATCAAATGTCGCTGAGGGAATGCCTTTCCTGGATTTGCAAGGAGTGAAGGAGTGGTTTCCAAGAATCATTGATTTTGGCGCCATCGTCTCTGTTAAGGCAGTTCCTAGTAAGGTTAATTTCGATTTTCTCTCTAATTTTTCTTTTTAACAGGTTGTCCTCCTTAGCAATGACTTTGGCATCTTCAAGGCAGATGTGGTGACCGGTTTTGTGTGCATGTTCTGCAAGGGCGGATTTCTTGTGTCTATTATGTCTAAGGTCGGCACTATGTTCTTTAAACCTAGTCTCCATGGAGCGACCGGTCTCTCCTATGTAAAGCATGTCACAAGAACAGGGAATGGAGTAGACTCCTTTGTATTCTTTGGGTTCGATTGGGTATTTGAGGGAGTCAACCATATTTCTAATGGTGTTGGGAGGTGTGAAGAAGACCTGGATTTTGTGTCTCTTTAGCGTCCTAGCTAGTCTGTCTGTGGTGCCTCTTAATAAATCAATTAGATAGGAGAAGTATAGTATAACCAACAATTACTAGTAATTTTATATGTGTATAGTCCAACAAGTCAAATTTATTATTTTGATAACACACAGAATTGTCATATTGTAATTAATAAGGATTAATGATTATCATATTCTGAGTAATATGTCAGAAATAACTCAAAGCAATGTAACTAAACCTAGGTGCTTTTCGACTTTTAAAGAAAGGGAATATTAATATGTAAGCTTGATATATGAACTCGCCCATATGATCTTACATTAAGTAATTGATTAAAGAATTGATTTGGATACATTATGCATGAATAAAACTAAATAAATCTCCTACTCATGTAATATCAATAACATTTGTTTTCTTTTTGAGCTATGACATTGTGAGTATGTTTTTTTTTGTAAGTAAAGTATTCACATTATATTAAGAGAGAGTCCTTACAAAACCTTGATCCAGTGAAGTTAATCCATCGAGATGGAAAAGGAGGTCTCGGGAAATACTGAGACATAGGAGGCCATAGGCCTCATCTCTCCGATTGTGCCATTTGATCTTCTCTGCAGCAGCATTGGGCTCTGCTTCTATAGCCATAGTCACCCTGTAGAGGCCTTTCGCTCTCAACAAGATCTCCATCTCTGCTTTCCATTCAAAATAGTTGAAGGGAGTCAAGATAGTTTTCTGTGAATCCATAGCTTTAGAAAATCTGTCCCGGCTGTCAGTAGAAGGCTCCCAGTCTTGATGTCGAACCTGCAAAAAATATTTTGAAGGAGAGTAACAACCTACAATGGCTCTGATACCATGTAGAAATTCAGGCCAGCAATAGATTAATTTTACCCACAACAATTATCAATTGATCATGCAAAATTGCTAACAAGAGAGACTGAATATGGAGCTGTAACACAAAATTATATTAACTGAGTGTACAATAGCCAACCTTGTAATAACATAGGCTGTTGTATATATAGAATACATGAGGAAATCGAATGCATGAGGAAGCATCCAAAACTAGCATAAACTAGGCTTACCAAAAATAAGCAAATCCCCCATAGGTGTAAAAGCTGGATCCCAAATCTGTCATGGAGCTCATGAATTGGAAAAAAGGCATAGGCAAGCTAAAGAGTGGTGGAATGGCATCTCATACATGCTTTTTCATGGAGAAAAGAGAGGAGGATGTGTAGGATAAAAAACAAGTTCACCTCACCTAGTCTAGCTTTCCCATGTGCCTTAAAACACTGAAAAAGCAGGCAATAAAGCAGAAAAAACAGATAGGCACCTAGGAGGCCAGGAATAAAGCAGATTTGATACCTAAGGCTTTCCCAAGCGCTACATGAGTTAGATATGGCAAGTTTGACCTCTATGGATAAGCAATTAGCAATTTTCACAAGGTGGGACTCATGAACTAGGAAAATAAGACAAAAATAAATGAATTAATGTCTAAGTGGGTAAACTATGGGTTGATTATTCTAACACAGCAAGCAATCCCAAGCTTAGAAAAATTAGACATCATATGCCCGTAGATGAAAAGACTTTTTGAGACAATAGAAGAAAAGGACCGGTTTATGGGTCTTGATGTGGAAAGGATAGCAGACCTTTCCATTCAAGAGAATATGTTGATACTATCAAGCCTCACTACATTAACCATTGACATCCAAAAAATACTGCAAATTTGGATGGAATTCCAACATCAGCTCACAGTGACAGTTGAAGCAATTGTTGAAGTCTATGTACAGAAAAGACCAACCATCTGACTTCACAACCCATGAAGGTCGAACACAGAAATAACTACTTTAGACAAGCGATGATATTTTGGTACCTCCCTGTTTCTTAGGGATGAAGAAACGTCTTGTTTGTGGGGGAGATGTTGGAGGAACAAGTTGGTAAGCCGACTAATTAGAGATTAGCTCAGCCACATAAAGTCATGTTGGTTGAACGAACCGACAGGTAGTTATTTGTAACTATTTTGTAATTCATATATATTAGGTTGTTAATCCAGATGAGAACTTGGTTCAGTTCTCTGTATTATATGGACCCTTTCACTATAATATAATCTGTTATTCTACCTATGTTCTTGTCTCTTGCCTCTGTTGTATTTGTATGCTTTTAATGTGTATTATTGGTAACCCTATGTGATCTGTGAGATTACAACATCACTTCAGCTTCAGATCAGGCATTGATGGACTCTTCTTCAGCTGCAGTGGTCTATCTCCTTGGGATTTGTGCCCCCTTTGGGCTGGGGTTTCAATTTTGTGTATAAATAAAGCATGGATGCCTCCTTTTCGAGTTAGTAAGAGTTGGATTGAGGATATATTGCTGTTGTAATACTGTGTAATATATTTTTCTATTGGAATAAAGTGAATCTTTGGAGGCAAGATGGTGTCATGGCATTGTATGTGTGGATGAGCATTGCCATGTTTTACGGAGGTAACCTGTATCTATGTTCATAATTTGCTTATTGTTTATGGATTCATTGCTAAGATTTATAATAAGTTTATTATAATCTTGATAGGAAAGGATTTCGTTAATAATTTTTTTGGCCATCGCTTTCCTTTTTGATGCATGTTTAGAGATCTAGATTCAACATGTTTTATAAGTTTATATACATGTTATTCTGAACTCTCTATGTATGTATTAACCGGATCTCACAAGTATTTTGGAAAGTCTTTGGATTCAGTTGCATGTTCCTAGATTGGAGAGGATGCTGATCTAGTTTGCTTCTTCACTCTCTCCAAAATTATTCAAAGGAATAGCCCCTCGACATTCCACTGGAAAGCTCCATGGTTAATCTTCAGGACTTCCAACAACAAATGCTCTTCTTTTCCTCTTCCTCCTTCAAATTTTTCTAAAATCAGTCCGGTTACTTGTTTGTAGCTTTAAAATTGTTCAGATCTATCAATTTCAGAGTTTATATTACATATATCTTGCTGCATTAAATCTCATAAACTATATCTCATTCCTAAAAGAAGTTTACAAGCATTCTAGATTTAGTTTTAGGAAAAATTGTCATTTTTCAAGGCTATGAAAGTAGATCTAACGCTTGTTGAATGCATGGTTGTTTCCTTAGGATATAAAAAGTTATATTTATTAATTTGAGTGCTTCATATTTTCTTCTCCCAAAGTAGACCAATATCCCAAGGAAATCTTTCTTTCCTTGGTTCCTTTTCCACTTCTTTAAAAACTAGTTTTAACTTAGAATTTTTGGGTAAAACATTTGTTCATCCAAAAGTACTTACAAAGTAATTTTGGGCATATTTAACTATTATAATATTGTTTTTTTTAGCAATGTAACAGAAAAGAGGAGGACGCGCTATTCGGAAAGTATTTTTGGACCATTCAAAACCTCCCAGAGGGTCTTCGTCTTCCCAAAATTTCAATTTTTTTCAATTTGTAAACCTTTGGTATCATTCCATATAAGGACCAAGTGGATTAATTTCAGTTTTATGATATTTTAATTTCTACTAATAAAAATTAAAATCTTTTCTAATAGGCTCTTTCGAGCCTATTCAGCATCCCCCCTGGGGGGATTCACGTCCGTGTCATTTTTTACTTTTTTTTCATATTTTTTCACTCTAGTGTAGTGATAATATATAGGGGTAGTATAATTTGAATTATAATCATTGCCATATTCCATATGTGGTGGTTTCAAAGTAATTTTAATACTTATCCCACGAGCCTCCTTTTGAGCCAAAAAGTGAAGAAAGGGTCATCGTGGTCTAATTAGAAAATTGTGGTTTGTTTATTTGTTTATGTTTCATATACCATATTTAATTATTTTAAGTAATCATAATAATATCAACCCCTCCTTGATTCCTCGATTGAGGTCTGCTTCAACTGAAAGAGGTTCCGGAGGGTTTTCTATTTAATATGAACACCTCTTTTAAAATTTACTAAAATAACAAAGGCTGCAGTGTGTATGCTCTATACTTGGCTGCGGTTCATCCAATCAGTCAAGCTACATCAAAAGCACTTGAGTGGCTAGATTAATTAGTCTTCATCTCCCAAATTGACAAACCATCAGGAGAAAATCCAACGCCTCGAACAAATTGTAAGCCATCGCGAAATACCCAAAGGAGTGGGAACAAATGGAAAGTGACCTCGAGGCGCCGATCTTTGTCACACCCTGATCGGTGCGTTATGAACAATAGTCTCCAAGACTTCGTTCCAGTGCACAAACACCTTGTGGGTAGCCGTGAAAGTTCATTTTTGGACATACTCCAAGTACCCCTCGTGTATATCAGGAGTCCCCTTTTCGCCTAATTTAATTCATTCACATTCCACATTAATTTAAAATCTACCTAGAGACATTTGCAAAAAATTATTTCAAGCACATTATTATCTGTTGAGTCCATATAAGGCACTGGTGATTTATTTGATCAATTCTTTCGATTAATATATATTGAGTGGCATTACTGTGCTTATCTTCTTAAAATATTGCATCTTGTTATGTTTTGTTTCCACTGGTTAATTTCAAAACTCCTAAACAACTTAATCAATATAACACCATCACACTAAGTAATTGGCCTTATTAATTTAATAGAGTCTACCCCCCTTCGCTTCGTTAGGAGTTAGCTTGAATGAAGGAGTCAAGAACAAGGTGACAGCCTTGACTTGAGACTTTCCCCCAAGGACACGCAGAGTGGTTTGAATATTTCTGCCATATAACGAGGGTGTGTGAAAGGCGGAAATTTTTTTTGGCGCCGTTGCCGGGGATAAATCTTTTTATTCCCTGAGTACAACTTTTGTTTCATTCGTTTTTGTTTTTGCTTTGTTTGATGAATGCTTAGAGTAGATCTTAAATTTTCATCTAGTGACTCCATTGACTTTTTTCAATTTTTATTTTTACAAATAAAAGCAAAAAATAATTTTTGTGAAAAGATTTATACATGCTTATTTTTCTTTTTCACATGGCGACTCCATTGAAGGGATAAAACCCTGCTTTCTCATAATTTTGTTGAGACTTGTTGTGTGTAGATGACCTCATACGATATAGTAAAACTTTTAATACTCATTATTTGGATGCTCCGGTTTAGTACAAAATACATGGATGATATATGCTACTGATAAGTCATTATGGATGATTGTCAAAACCCCAAAATTTCGAAAGATTTTAAACTTTTAAAAAATAGCATAAATATATGTTAATACAATCGTTAAACAATGATTAGTTAATGTTATTAATTTTGTAACTGTATGATCTTTACTTTGTTTGAAAACTAGTTGAGTTTCTCGTCAGTTCTCTGAATGTTTTCTGTTTGCAACAGCAAGGGGATATGCTACGTTAAACTGGGCTTACTTAGCTGCTAAGCTAACGCACACAGTTTTCCTTTTTCTTACAGATCTTCAGGTATAGTTTTGGGATTGCTGCTAACAGATCTTTTTAAAGTAATAAAATCATATGCTGTTATCAAGTTCATTCAGTAAAGAACTATATAAATATATCGCATGTTAGCCAGACTATTCAGCTTCTACAGGTAAATCTCTCCTTATTTTACTTTTGATAAGAAGAACATTCAATGAGAAATGGTTTAAAGACATTAGAGGAAATATATCGCCATTTCCATTTACTTCTATGAACTTTCCAGTTGAATAAACATTCAGAAATAAAGATGGCAGTTTTTACATGAATTTCTTGTTCAACTATTACCTACAATCTCTTGTAATACTAGCACTAGGTAGAAGCTACAATGTATTGTTCATTAGAGAATTTAATGGCAAAAGGAGGTTCTCATAAGTTTTTAATGTCGCCTTTAGAATAGATAATGACACCAGTCTAACTCGCGTAAGTAAACAGAGTTCCTTGAATTATTTAAGAACATAAACATTTATAAGAACATAGATCATGATATAGAACAACTCACATGTTGTTCATGGTCATTCTTTGAGAAATTAACTCATATTAACAATACTTTAACATGTAAAAGTATTTGTTAGATTTTTTTGTTATCATTATTATACTAAGGTATTTGGTCACAAGACATATATTTTATGAATCATGTGATAATAACACTACACTCAAATTTTTATAAGTCTTAAAACATAAGTTCATTGATCTTGCTATAAGGCAAATGGACTAACCTCCAGCGAGGGCTCCTAGTATAACTTTACATTATAATTATTAAACTAGGTTTAACAATACCTAGTCACTTTATAGTTCAATGTTTTAATGCAAGGATCAAATGTTAAAGGCTTAACATTACAATGCAAACATTTCAATGTTTAAATAATATCGTGGAGTATTAACACATCGAACTAGGGTTAATATAAATATAATATAGTTTATTGTATTGCATTGTAACGTTGTTTTTATAATAGGAAACTAACATTATGTTGTTTGTATAACGCAGGTAATGGTCGAGGTTGTGATCATATTGGAACCTTCACACCATAATTTTGTTGGCCATTGCAATGATATGAAACATTATCAACCCGACCCACTCATTGGCAATAATTTATGTGCTGTCGTGGCTGCCTCCTCGCCATGCATTGGGTGATTATAAGTTGACTTGCTCCCTTTCTCATTTCAGTCATTCCCTCGCCTGCGGGATTGAGCTCTGCCAAACCCTAGTGGTTTATTCTGGTTGATCCTTGTCCTGATACTGTCTGGTTTTTAGATCTCCTTTGTAGTGCTCCTTCGTGTTGCTCCTTCGTGGTGCTCCTTCGTGTCGCTGTACAGGAGTTCACGGCTCGAAAGTTAACAACATTGTAGTCGCTGGTGGTTTATCAGTTGTATCTCCTTTGGGAAAGTAAATTCGGTTTCCTGTCAGCTCACTCTTACAGGTGAAGAAAGGGTTTGCTTACCCTGGTTCCTGGTCATTCATTTACTCGACCCCGTAGGTAAATGTTGTAATTACAATTTCTTAAAAGAAAGGATTTAGTTTGGTTATAAAATTGTTAGGGTTTTTCTAACGGGTGACTGCCCTTCGATGGCAGGTTTGACCTTCTAAAGATTGACTGCCTTTCGATGGCAGGTTTTCCCTTCTCGCCGCAGATGGGATCATTGCACGACACAGTTCCACGTTTCACGGGTAAGCCTGGTTTTCAAAGCTCATCTCCTTGCCGGTTGTGTTGACAGGGTGCACTTATGTGATTTCTTGGGTTCTCTGCTATCGCACTTAGCTGTAGCTTACTCCATCGTTTTTACTAGGGTAAATCCCTGCGGTAAAAAGTTATACAGCTCCTGGGCCGAGGCTGTATTTATATATTTTGTCTGTATTTAAAAAAGGCGATGGCTGTTAGGTTTAAAGTTTTCAATGAGGGTAAAACCCTAACTCTATAAGAGTTTTCCGGCTACGGCCGTGTGTAAATTGGTTTTATTTACTGTAGGTTTTTGTTTTGTAAACAGTGTTTACAGGCTTTAAGCCTTTGCGTTATTAATATGTGAATAATGTTCTATAGGCCGCGAGCCTTGCTTTTACAGTATTTCGTTTTGTCTTTACAGGCCATCGGCCTTGCATTTGCAGTTATGGGTTATTAAAATGAATCAACTAATAATTTCTTAAATATTTTACTTGTGCTGAGTAATGTTGTACTTTCAGTGTTACTTATAATGTGAGAAACTGGTTTTTCTTTCTCACAATTACTTCTGCTGTAATGAATAGTTTAAAGCAAAGGTAAATACTTACTGGGTTTCATTTTAATAGCCCAGCTGTAAATGTTTTTAGTTATTTTATTTCATTATGCTATTGTTTAGTTTTTTTTTTTTTAAAGCTTAAGCTCCATGATGGAGCACTCTGTGCTTGGATCTTTACTTCAAATTTATAAATATACCTCTTTGATTTTTAGTTTAATAAGATTGTGATTTAGAACCTGTGATGTATAAGTAACGTGCATGCTTTTAAATACTGTTTTTAAATGAATAAAACAACTACAGAGTTTTATTGTCTAACTTTCTGATTTCCTTACCATTAGTCGCAAGGTTTAAATGTTTAGGGTTTTAAAATCTAAATTTACAGTTATGAATTATTATTGTTTATTATATTAATCATTATTATAATAACATTCTATTATGATATTCATTATCAAAACTAGGTCCTTTAATAACATTATTTATCTATAACCCATTTTAAAACTAGGACATAAATAATATATTATTTCTATTCTGTATATTAATATACTAAATTTTTATTTGTATGTACTTATCTATATAATTATTACTTGTATAACATTATGTTGTATTGTAATTTCTAGAAACACAGTTACTATAAAACAATACTACTTCTTGATGTAAATAAGAGTATTGTTTAATGTAATATATTATTACTGTTTTTTGAATTTTAATGTTTCTTGTAGTACTTATATAATATTTAAGTAAACTCGTTATAATATCAATATAAACACATAAACATAAAATAGTATGTATTTTTAAAGATAATAGTTTATGAAGTATGTTTTTCGCTGAGCTGATAACATTATTGGTGTACAGAATTTCTGGTAAATGCACTTTTTACTGCAATACATATTACTACACAATACTCTACTTGTATTTGTTTAACTGATAAATACCTAAATCCATTATCCGTAATATATTTATTTTATACAGAAGAAAACGATTATAACTTATACTACAAACATACTTAATTTATCTTTTTCATGTACAGTTAAAATTTTTCCAGAGAAACAGAGTTACAGTTTTAGATTTAATTAAAATCTGTAAAAGGATAGCTAAATAAAAGAAAATAAACAGTAAGGCAATTGTAATGACTGTAAATAAATTAGGGAACTCGGTTTAGAAGAATACTTCTTCTAAGCTTGAGATACTGTGCTAGAGTACTATCTGATGATATCAGATGTGGAAAAACACAATAATACTAACAAGTTTTTCTACTAACATTTCAAAGTACTAAACAATTTTTTCAGACATTTAAATAATCATAACATTTATCTATTTATACACAGAAAGACATAAAGATATGAATGAAAAACCTGTTAAATGTTGTGGACAACAACAGCAATGGGAGGCCGTTCCTCCCTACCAAATTCCTGGAGAGCGCTCAAATAGCGACTTCTTAGGACCCCCGAGCTTGCTCTGGTCTCCCTGGATTGGAACTAGGTGCAGCAAAACAGATACAGTCTTTCAATTATGTATCAACTCTGAATTCTTAGTCAGTTCCCTCAGCTCAACTAGCTGTAATCAGCATCAAGTTTCTGCAAACATTCACTCAAAATCACTTCCTTACTATCTTTCCCTTTTCCTCAAATGAAATTCCCTGAATAACATTCAGCTGAATGAATTCTTCCTGGAATAAAAACTGAGCAGCCTGAGCTCTCTTCATTGAGTACTTTTAAAGATTTCCTAGGTCTTAATTGGGATAACTGTCATTTAATGAGCCACCTACTCACATTCCACTTTCTTGGGGAATCATGACCCCAAATATAGGGAAGTTGCCACCTGCAACTTAGGAAGTGCTTGAGGATGCTACCACTTGTCCTTTGCCTCTCCACCTAGTTCCAACAACCAGTTTGACCAGTAACCTCTTTTAACAGCTCTCCCATGCTGTTGTCTCCATTATTAATAAAATATTCTCAATTACACTCCATAACTGTTGACTCTGCTGAGTCATCAATCCCTACTTAGGATTAAGTTTAACATAATGTCTCAGAAAATAAAATAAAACAAATTACATAATTTTACAAAATTGGGGTATGTGACAATGATGAAGATTATGGTGCACTATTTTCTAGTGTATATCCTACCATTGATTTCTCGGGAATCCTAGGTTTTCCTAACTATGAACCATATCTCCAGGATAAAAGATATTCTCAGGCTCCAACTTTTTATGGAAATGGTGATTCAGCTGTCTGTCACATCATATTTGTTTTTGCATTTGTGACCAAAATGAACATACTTAATATGGATAATGTGATGTGAATCTTTGCTCATTCTTTGAAAAACAAGGCTTGGACATGGCTTTGTGGTCTTCTTGATAAATGCATTACCTCCCATGAAGACTTATGTGCTATGTTTTTTGAGAGATGGCATGATGGTGAGGAAGATATGCTGACGGTTGTAGAAAGGACTCTCACCTACATAAATAATCCAAAAGAGGCCATGATTTCCATTATAGATGAGGACACTCAGGATGATCCTATTGAAGAGCTTCATGAGGAACCCATGATTAAACACATTGTTGAAGACTCTCCTCATGACACCATAGCTGAAAACATTGAAGATTTGAGGTGTTCTCAAGTTTGTTGCAATTCTAATATTTTTCTAGAAATCCCTCATGAGGAAACCATTACAGATATCGACACTTATGAATAAATTTATCATGTTTATGATGACACTCCTCTATGTTAAGAACTTAGGGATGAGGTTTTGGAAGGATTAACTTCTTGTAATATATTTGAAACCAAAACTTTGAAGGAAGATTATTATGAAAAGGAGGAGGGTACTTATATCTTGGGATGTGATACCAATAAGGAAGACATGGATAGGAAGGAGCATGATGCCATGGATGAAGATTCCCCCACATATGTCATGGATGGGAGTGATGACTATTGGAATTTCATAGATAATCCAACTTGTGTAAAACTTATTGAGAATCCCATCCAAGATATGTCTAGCAAGGGGAGTGTCTATTCAAACATTTGTGGAATTCCAATCTACGATACATCCATAGAAGGGAGTGTGGATACCTGGGAAAATCTTAGTATGGAAGAGGAGCATTCAGAATTTTCACATGATCATCTAGAGTCATATCATGCAGAGCCACACAAAGGTATCAGTAATGAAGACATTGAGAAGCATTATTGTGAAAAGTCAGATGTGATGCAATCAGTGAAATATTAGTCTCAACCATCTTCTTCACATGTGGAGGTTCCTTATGATTTGGAGCATCTTGGTGCTTATACAATGAGTCGTCATTCGGTAAGCCTTGATGATCAGTATGATGATATAGTCAGTCTACCTCATCATGTTGATTGGTATACCAGTCCTATCTAGTCATGGATAGAAGCAGCTTGCATGAGAACATACCAGTTTGGGAAAAACTTTAATGTATTTATTCATGCTTATGATTTCCCATCCATCCCACCCATTCCAAATCATCACGCAGGTTTCATTTTCTAAATAAAGTATGCTTAATTTGGCTGGTAACCAAAGACAAGGAATTATTTTTTATGTTAATAAAATGCTTAGGTGGTTACATTGGATTTCTGATTACACTTAACCCTTTTTATATCATGCTTAGAGTAGGAAAATAAGCTCCTTAAAAGAGAGCATTTACTTTCTGCATTTCTATTTTGTACTTAGCTATAATAAAAATAAAAATAAAAATTAGTTACATCTATTTTGTTTAAATAGATCAACTTAATGGTTCATTTGGTTTTTTATAAAACTTGTGCTACTGAGGTTTTCTTGTCAAGTTGAGATGTTTTTACAGGGTATATAAACCAGAGATTATGGTGTTCTCGTATCCTTTCCTTACCTTAAAGACCAGATCGAGCACACATCCCACAGTTGGAGCCATATGTTACCACCTAAGTTGTACTTAGTGGTCTTTTACCAAGTGAGCCTGGTGAACTAGACAAGGATAACTTGTTCGGATTTTAGAAGACCTTCAGTCTTGCTTTTGGAAAACTTTGTTGTACTATATCACATGTTCATACCCCCTTGGGGGAGTTGTAATAAATGTTCTATCATGATAATAGCTGTAAAAGACTTGGTCTCTTAGACTTTATTTGTCAATATGATCATCCCAGGGTGTTTTTTCCCTTGGTTATTATTGGTTGTTGAATAAACGACTGATAATTTCTTAGTTTTTCACTCAATACCTCCAAACTTCAGGTGGTCGTCCTGGAATTTAGGCCTATTGAGGTTATTAGAGTCTATGTGTCAATGTATAAACATGTTAGTCATCATGGTCAAGTCATATGAACATGTCTACGTCCCCCTAGGTTTTTAATTTTTTAAATTTTTTTAAATTTTAATTTTTCCACAAAAACTTAGGCTATTTTTTAATAGTCTAATTGGAAAAATTGGTTTTGTAATAAAAGTGGGCCAAATAATCAGTTTCAGTCATGTAGGTGCTCATTTTCAAGCTAAGAGCACCATGTAAACCCATGGACCCATTGTTTCCTAGTTTTGAGTGATTGTCCATCACTCAGGTCAGAAAGCCCCAAAAATCAATTATTGATTATTTTAATTAATAAATTGATGAATAATGGAGCAAATCCAAAATCATAAATCAGTGGATTCTCAGCCGATTTGATTGAAATCAGTCTCATCAGCACCACATTGACTGGATCTGACAAATACTTGACTGAACGAGGTGATCAGGGCATATTAAGAGTTGAACTTCAGCCTCCTTTATGTGGAACTGCGCCCTCTCTCTCTCCTCCACACGTGTGGGCTCTTCTGGTAGCTCTATGGTTTATGATTCACTCAGCAGGTTGGTGTGGCAGCTCAATCAGCCCCCCAATTGAGATTCAGACTCAATAGATGCTCAGTTCAGGTTCAGATCAGGCATTGATAGACTCTCCTTAAGCTGCAGTGGTCTATCTCCTTGGGATTTGCACCCCCTTTGGACTGGGGTTTCAATTTTGTGTATAGATAAAGCATGGATTCCTCCTTTATTAGGGAGCTATTGCTGTTGTAATACTGTGTAATATCTTTTTCTATTGGAATAAAGTGAAGCTTTGGAGGCAAGATGGTGTCATGTCACTGTATGTGTGGACGAGCATTGCCATGTTTTACTGAGGTAACCTGTATCTATGTTCATAATTTGTTGATTGTTTTTGGATTCATTGCTAAGATTGATAATAAGTTTACTATAATATTTATAGGAAATGAGTTGGTTAATAATTTTATTGGCCATCTCTTTCCTTTTTGATGCATGTTTAGAGATCTAGATTCAGCATGTTATTCTAAAATCTCTATGTATGTATTAAGCGGATCTCAAAAGTATTTTGGCAAGTCTCTAGATTCAGTTGCAGGTTCCTATATTGGAGAGGATACTGATCTATTTTTCTTCTTCACTCTCTCCAAAACCATTCAAAGGCATAGTCCCTCAACATTCCACTGGAAATATCCATGGTTGATATTCAGGGCTTCTAGCAACAAATGTTCTTATTTTCCCCTTCCTCCATTTTTTTCTAAAATCAGTCCGGTTACTTCTTTGCAGCTTTAAAATTGATTATATCTATCAATTTCAGAGTTTATTTTACATATATCTTGTTTCCTTAAATCTCATAAACTATATCTCATTCCTAAAATAAGTTTACAAGCATTCTAGATCTAGTTTTAGGGAAAATTATCATTTTTCAAGGCTATGCAAGTAGATCTAAAGCTTTGCTTAATGCATGGTTTTTTCCTTAGGATCTAAAAATTTATATTTAGAAATTTAAGTTCTTCATATTGTCTTCCCCCAAAGCATGCCAAGATCCCAAGGAAATCTTGCATTCCTTGGTTCCTTTTCCGCTTCTTTAAAAACTAGTTTTAACTTAGAATTTTTGGGTAAAACGTTTGTTCATCCAAAAGTACTTTCAAAGTAATTTTGGGCATATTTAACTGTGATAATATTGTTTTTTTTTATCAGGTGTAACAAAAAACAGGAGTAGGCGCTGTCTGAAAAGCATTTTTGGACCATTTGAAACCCCCCAGGGGGTCTCCGTCTTCCCAAAATTTCAATTTCTTGTAATTTGTAAACCTTTGGTATAATTCCATATAAGGACCAAGTCGATTAATTTCAGTTTTTTGATATTGTAATTTCTTCTAATAAAAAGAAAAATCTTTTCGAGTATGCTCTTTCAAGGCTATTCACCATCCCCCCTGGGGGGATTCGTGTCCGTGTCATTTTTTACTTTTTTATTCATCTTTTTTCAATATAGTGTACTGATAATCTGCAAGGGTAGTATACTTTTAATTTTAATCATCATCATATTACATATCTGGTGGTTTCAAAGTAATTCTAATACTTACCCCACGAGCCTCCTTTTGAGCCGAAAGGTGAATAAAGGGTCGTGGTAGTGTAATTAGAAAATTGTGGTTTGCTTATTTGTTTATGTTTCATCTGATATCTTTAATTGTTTTAATTAATAATAATAAAATCAACCGCTCCTTGATTCCGTGATTGAGGTCCACTTGGACTGAAAGAGGTTCCTGGAGGGTTTTTTTTTAATAAGAACACCTCTTTTAAAATTTAATAAAAATAACAAAGACTCCAGTGTGTATGCTCTGTACTTGGCTGTGGTTGATCTGATTAGTCAATCTGCATAAAAATCACTTGAGTGGCTATATTAATTAGTCTTCACCTCCTAAATTGACAAACTATCGGGCGAAAATCCAACGCCTCGAACAAACTGTAAGTGGTGGAAAAAAACCCAAAGGAGTGGGAACAAATGGAAAGTGACCTCAAGGTACCAATCTCTGTCACACCCTGATGGGTGCGTTATGAAAAATAGTCTCCAAGACTCCATTCCATCCCACAAACACCTTGCGGGTAGCTGTGAAAGTTCACTTTTGGACATACTCCAAGTACCCCTCAGGTATATCTAGAGTCCCCTTTTTGCCTAATTTAATTAATTCACATTACACATTAATTTAAAATCCACCAAGAGACATTTGCAAAACATTATTTCAAGCACATGCAAGCACATTATTTTCTTTGTTGACTCCATTTAAGGCACTGGTGATTTATTTGATCAATTCTTTCGATTATATATATATTGAGTGTCATTACTGTGCTTATCTGCTTAAAATCTTGCATCTTGTTATCTTTTGTTTCCACTAGTTAATTTCAAAACTCCTAAACAACTTAATCATTATAACACCATCACACTAAGTAATTAGCCTTAGTAATTTAATATGGTCTACCCCCCTTGGATTCGTTAGGAGTTAACCTGAACAGAGAAGTCAAGAACAAGGTGACAATTTTGACTCGAGACTTGCCCCCAAGGACACACCAAGTGGTTTGAATATTTATTCCACATAACCCAAGTGTGTGAAAGGTGAAAACACTTTTTAGTGCCGTTTCCGGGAATAAATATTTTTATTCCCGTAGTACGACTTTTGTTTTCTTCCTTTTTTTTTGCTTTGTTTGATGAATGATTAGAGTAGCTCTTTAATTTTGATCTGGTGACTCCACTGACTTTTTTCAATTTTTATTTTTAAAAAGAAAAGCAAAAAATAATTTTTGTGAAAAGATCTATAAATGCTTATTTTTCTTTTTCACATGGTGACTCCATTGAAGGGATAAAACCCTCCTTTCTCATAATTTTGTTGAGACTTGTTGTGTGTAGATGAACATATACGACATAGTAAAACTTTAAATGCTGATTATTTGGCTGCTCCGGTTCAGTACAAAATACATGGTTGATAAATGCTACTGATAAGCCGTTATGGATGATGAAGATTATGGTGCTCTAGTTTCTAGTGTATATCCTAGCATTGATTTCTTGGGCATCCCGAGTTTTCTTAACTATGAAGCATATCTCCACGATGAAAGATATTCTCAGGCTCCGACTTTTTATGGAAATGATGATTCAACTGTCTGTCACATCATATTTTCTTTTGCATTTGTGACAAAACTCAACATACTTTATAGGGATAATGTGATGCAAATCTTTGCTCATACTTTGAAAAATAAGGCTTGGACATGGCTTTGTGGTCTTCCTGATAAATGCATTACCTCCCATGAGGACTTATGTGCTATGTTATTTGACAGATGACATGGTGGTGAGGAAGATGTGATGATGGTTGTAGAAAGGACTCTCACCTACCTAAATAATCCAAAGGAGCCCATGACTTCCATTATAGATGAGGACACTCAGGATGATCCTATTGAAGAGCTTCATGAGTAACCCATGATTAAACACATTGTTGAAGACTCTCCTCATGACACCATAACTGAAAACATTGAATATTTGAGGTGTTCTCAAGTTTGTTGCAATGCTAATATTTTTCCAAAAAGCCCTCATGAGGAATCCATTACAGAGATCGACACTTATGAAGAAATTTATGATGTGTATGATGAAAATCCTCTATGTTCATCTCTTAGGGATGAGGTTTTTGTTCATGTATATGTAACTTCGGAATGCATTTCACTTGTATTTCTTATATATTGTAACCACATGTTTATTTCGAGATGTACTTGAGTCATGTCACGGCCCGATGTTCCTATCGGGAAGTTCTATAATGTAAACAAGTCATGTCAAGTCATTATGGGTAACCCTCCTATGTGTTAAGGGTTAAAGTCCCTGTAGTTACAGGGCACTAGGGTTATTAGACTCTCCTAGTGAGGTCGGCCCTAGTAGGGCTTAGTCAAGTTGGGAATTAGTATAAATAGAGAGCTGGCCTCTCTATTTATCACACATCTCATACACACTCAAGTGTAGCACATAGTTGAGGAAGGAGAAGACACTAGGGCAAGATAGAAAGAAGGTTACTGTTGTTGGGAGATCACTTACTGTTTTGGGTTCTACTTTTGGTGTTGATTCTATCTCTAAGGAAGTTGCGGGTTTTTCACCATTTATGGTTTCCCCAAGGATAAACACTATGTTCATTGTCTCTTATGTTTGATTGATGTGCTTGTTATTCTCAGAGTTAAAGATCCTAATGTATTGCTAGCTTAATGATGAAAAACTAACATGGTATCAAATCTAACTTGAGAATAAGACACTGTGCAACTATGGGAACTAGGGATTCCTAATTTGTGGATCTTTCTACACAGATTTTCAGCAAAAGAAGGTTGGATTAATTCTCCTCTTTAGAGCATATCTTTCTGTCAAAGAAAAATCCAATTCTAAGGTTTTTTAGTTTTGGAACTGACACTTGATACCAGATGTTTATTTTGGGATGTACTTGAGTCATGTCATTGCCCGATGTTCCTATCGGGAAGTTCTATAATGTAAAAAAGTCATGTCAAGTCATTATGGGTAACACTCCTATGTGTTAAGGGTTAAAGTCCCCGTAGTTATAGGGCACTAGGGTTATTAGACTCTCCTAGTGAGGTCGGCCCTAGTAGGGCTTAGTCAAGTTGGGAATTAGTATAAATAGAGAGCTGGCCTCTCTATTTATCACACATCTCATACACACTCAAGTGTAGCACATAGTTGAGGAAGGAGAAGACACTAGGGATAGATAGAAAGAAGGTTACTGTTGTTGGGAGATCACTTACTGTTTTGGGTTCTACTTTTGGTGTTGATTCTATCTCTAAGGAAGTTGCGGGGTTTTCACCATTTATGGTTTCCCCAAGGATAAATACTGTGTTCATTGTCTCTTATGTTTGATTGATGTGCTTGTTATTCTCAGAGTTAAAGATCCTAATGTATTGCTAGCTTAATGATGAAAAACTAACATGGTATCAAAGCTAACTTGAGAAGAAGACACTGTGCAACTATGGGAACTAGGGATTCCTAATTTGTGGATCTTCCTACACATATTTTCAGCAAAATAAGGTTGGATTAATTCTCCTCCTTAGAGCATATCTTTCTGTCGAAGCAAAATCCAATTCTAAGGTTTTTTAGTTTTGGAACCGACACTGCTGCCGAAAATTAGGGCTTTTCACAAAAGAGGAATTTTTCAGTGAGCCTAGGCCTGGATTAATCTCCTCCCCAAAATTGAAGTTAGGGATCAAATTCAAAGTATTTGGTTGGACAGAACTTCGGAAAATAAAAACCCTAATTTACTACTGAACTAGCACTATAGGATTTCAGCTCCAAATCAAGATCTGACATCTTGACCTGATAAGATCTAAATATTTTGTATTTCCATTTGAGGTTCTCAATTTAAGATGTCTCATCATAAAAATCTTGATGAAAAGCTTGAGGGAGCTAATAAATTCTGATCTTGGAAGTATAGGATCTCCCTGGGCCTAGAAGAAAATGAGTTAGACTCCTCTATCAATGAGGAGGTTCTAGTTCTAGAGGGAGATTAGGCTAAGGCCTTGCACAAGAAGAAGTTGGTTATGGAAAAGAGAATCATTGCTGATTCTATCAAGGATCACCTCATACCATAGGTGTCCTCCCTAAAGACACCTAAAGCTATTTTTTATTCCCTAACCAAATTGTTTGAAGGGAAGAACATAAACTGGAAGATGACTTTGAGAAACCAACTGAAGAATGTAAAGATCTAGAATGTTGAGACCATCTAGTCTTACTTTACAAGGGTATCTCAGATCAAGGAACAGTTGGAAGCAGTAGATGAAGAAGTGAAAAATGCAGAGATTGTGATGACCACCTTGAATGGTCTCCCTAGATCATGGGACTCTTTCATTCAAGGGATCTGTGCTAGGAAGAAGTTAGTCAAGTTCAGCATACTAAGGGAATAATGCTCTCAAGAAGAATCTCAGACAGAAGCTTAAGAAGAAAAGATGGGAAGTGAAGATCAAGATCTCACAACCCACACCAAGAAAACCAAAAGGGACCATCATCACTCCAAAGGTAAGCCTTATCACTCTATAAGATATTGGCCTACTATTATATGTTACACATGTGATGAGAAAGGTCACATATCCAAATTCTTCCTTAACAAAGGGAATTCAAAGAAGAACAAGGGAAACAAGAGAAGACATCATGCTCATGCTGCAGAGGATGATGAACCTTCCACAAAGAGAATCAGACAAGAAAGCGATTCTTCAAGTGATGAAGAATATGTACTAATATCCGCTCTCATGGGAACTGTTTCACATGGAAGCAATGATTGGCTCATAGACAGTGGTGCTTCCAAGCACATGATGAGATTCAAAGAATCATTTGTGAAGCTATCTGAACATGAGTCACCTCACAAGGTGAAACTTGGGGATGACTACCAGTGTCCAATAAAAGGTAGTGGTGAATCTTCCTATAAACTAGACTTTGGAAAGTCTATGAAGATGAAGAATGTATTATTTTTTCTAGGATTAAAGAAGAACCTCCTCTCCATATTTGTATTGGATGCAAAAGGAATGAGGGTTACTTTCGTAGATGGCCAAGTTCTTATGTGGCCAAAGGGAAAGACTTTTGATGATGCAATAGTGATTGGGGAACAAGAAGGAGGTCTATACAAGTTGAAGGGTCAACCGAAACAAGCCTTGGTTCATAGCTCAGTAAAGCCAAATGAACTTTGGCACAAAAGGCTTGCACATGTGCATTACAAAGAACTACCTCTTGCAAGTAAAGTTATTGAAGGTCTTCCAGAAATTCAAGCAAAACATGAAGGGGTTTGCAAAGGATGTGCGAAAGGAAATAATACAAAGAAGACATTTCCAAGTAGTGAGAGCAAGTCAAAAGGAATCTTGGAAATCATCCACTTCGATGTATGCGGACCAATGTCATCAAGTTCTCTAAGAGGGTATGCATACTTTGTTTCTTTTATTGATGACTTTTCCAGGAAGACATGGATTTACTTCATGAAGAAGAAAGACAAAGTATTTAGCAAGTTCAAGGAATTCAAAGCCTTGATCGAGAACCAGACTGAAAAAAAGATCAAGACTTTTCTATCAGATAATGGTGTAGAATTCACTTTGAATGAGTTCAAAGAACTATGTAAATATTCAGGGATTAAGAAGGAGTTGTCCACTCCTTATAATCTGCAATAGAATGGGATTGTAGAAAGGAAGAATAGAACTATCATGGAAGCTACAAGAGCAATGCTTCATGATCAAGATCTTCCTATGCATCTTTGGGCAGAAGTCGCCAGAACATCGGTGTATGTACAAAACCATAGTCCACACAGAGTACTCGAGAACAAGACTCCTAAAGAAG
Source organism: Pseudotsuga menziesii (assembly GCA_001517045.1). Taxonomy (NCBI): domain Eukaryota; kingdom Viridiplantae; phylum Streptophyta; class Pinopsida; order Pinales; family Pinaceae; genus Pseudotsuga; species Pseudotsuga menziesii. Next base: position 71,187 of record LPNX010969980.1, read on the forward strand.
TCTTCTCTGGCAAGAAACCAGAATTCAGCCATCTCATAATCTTCGGCTGTCTAGTGTACATACACATTCCAAAAGAAAAGAGGACAAAATTAGATCCTTCAGGAAAGAAGGGCATATTTGTGGGAAACTCTAAAAGCTCAAAGGCTTACAGAATATACTTTCCAGGGTTCAAGAAGATCGACATTAGTAGGGATGTAACATTTGACGAAGATTCATCCTACATCAAATCTAGAAGGAAACCTGCTGAAGAACCTGAAGAAGTATAAGCACCCAGAATTCATGATACAATCATGAATGAAGAAACTCAAGAAGAAGATTGAGAACTTGAAGAACAATAAAGACCTGTACATCCACCTCAAGAAAAGAATCCTCATAAGAGGAAACCTGCTTGGGTATGAAAGATTATCCAAGGTGCGGAAAGGTATGGGGTTCCAGAAGAGAATTTTAGGAAAATAAAGAGGACCAAATCTTGTTCTAGCTATGTAGCATTACTATGTGACTTAATTGATAAAGAACCTTCCAATTATGAAGAAGCGACAGAATGGAAAGAATGGAAGGATGATATGATCGAAGAGTATCAATCGATCATGAAGAATGATGTTTGGGATGTTGTCCCAAGACCAAAAGGGAAGTCAGTTGTAACCTCCAAATGGATCTACAAGATCAAGCATGCTGCAGATGGTAGCATTGAAAAATATAAAGAAAGATTTTTTGCTTGTGGTTTCTCTAGAAAGAAGGAATATACTATGAAGAAACCTTTGCACCTGTAGCCAGATATAGTTCCATCAGATCAGTACTTGCTCTGGCTGCAGTGATGAAATGGAGGATACACCAAATGGATGTCAAGAATGCCTTCTTAAATGGTGTAGTGGAAGAGGAAGTGTATGTGGAGCAACCACTTGATTTTGAAACACATGAGAGGGAGTCTCATGTGTGTAGATGGAAGAAAGTCCTGTACAGTTTGAAACAGGCACCCAGGACATGGTATGACAGAATTGATAGCTTTCTATCCAGTTTGGGATTTACCAAGAGTAAATCAAATTCCAACCTTTACTACAAGGTTGAAGATGGCAACCCATTGATGCTCCTACTATATGTAGATGATCTATTTGTAATGGGTATGGATGGGTTGATTGCTGATACAAAGAGAAAGCTTGCTTCCAAGTTTGAAATGAAGGACTTGGGTATGATGCATTATTTTTTAGGTATGGAGGTGTGGCAGAATGAGGATGGAATATTCCTTGGACAAGGGAAGTATGCAGTAGAGATCCTAAAGAGATTTGGGATGATGGATTGCAAGGAACTAACCACACCTATGGAATCAAACCTGAAGCTATTGAGTGATGCTTCATCAGATTCGATTGATGCCACTATGTATCGTCAGATGATTGGGTCCTTGATGTACCTGAAAAACACGAGACCAGATATTTGCTTTACTGTGAACACCTTGAGCCAATACTTGACAGATCCAAGACATGTTCACTTGACTGCTACAAAGCATATTTTGAGGTACCTGAAGGGTACGATTAACTATGGGCTCAAGTATAATACTGATCAAAGGATTAACTTGGAGGGTTATGTGATTCAGATTAGGCAGGTAGTTCCATCGATAGGAAGAGCAATTCAGGGTGTTGCTTCAGTATGGGATCAGGTGTGATCTCATGGTTTAGCAAGAAGCAATACTGTGTGGCATTGAGTATAGCTGAATTAGAGTATGTCACAGCTTATTCAGCTAGTTGTGAGGTAGTATGGTTGAGGAAGCTACTATCTGATTTATTTGATCTCTAGTTAGATGCTACTTGTATATACCATGACAACCAGAGTTGTGTAAAGTTGTTAGAGAATCCAGTATTCCATGACAAGTCAAATCATATCGAGATCAAGTATCACTATATCAGGGATATGGTGTAGAGAGGAGCAATCAAGCTCCAATATGTTGTGATAGATGAACAGATAGCTGATGTGTTGACTAAACCATTGGCTAGGGTGAAGTTTGAGTACTTCAAGGAGAAGCTTGGTGTTCTCCATATTGAGATTCCTCCCAAGATGAAGTTATGTGTCTGTGTTGTGCCATTCTGACATGGTGAGAGGATTGGTTCCTTCCTGGCTAGGGTGAAGTTTGAGTACTTCAAGGAGAAGCTTGGTGTTCTCCATATTGAGATTCCTCCCAAGATGAAGTTATGTGTCTGTGCTGTGTCATTCTGACATGGTGAGAGGATTGGTTCCTTCCATGGTCAGATAAAAGTGTTGTGCCCTTCCAACATGGTGAGAGGATTGGTTCCTTCCATGGTCAGATGTAAGAGCTATGACATGGTAAGACAATTGGTTCCTTCCATTTTCAGATGTATGTGATGATGCCACACCCAGTATGAAAAAGGACTGGCTCTGTGAAGACACATCTAGTATGAAAAAGGATTAGCTCTGTGTGGATGCCATATCCATCATGAAATAGGGATGGATCTATGAAGACACATCTAGTATGAAAAAGGAATAGCTCTGTATGGATGCCACACCTATTATGAAAAAGGACTGGCTCTGTGAACACACATCTAGTATGAAAAAGGACTAGCTCTGTGTGGATCCCACATCCAGTATGAAAAAGGACTGGCTCTGTGAAGACTCATCTAGTATGAAAAAGGACTAGCTCTTTGTGGATGCCACACCCAGTATGAAAAAGGATTGGCTCTGTGAAGACTCATCTAGTATGAAAAAGGACTAGCTCTGGGTGAATCCCACACCCAGTATGAAAAAGGACTGGCTCTATGAAGACTCATCTACTATGAAAAAGCACTAGCTCTGAGTGGATACCACATATAGTATGAAAAAGGACTAGTTCTGTGTGATGATACATCCAGTATGAAAAAGGACTGCCTCTGTAGATGCACATCCAACATGAAAAAGGGCTGGCCCTATAGAGATTCCTATGATGAGAAGATTCAAGAGATAGCACCTATGATGATGACCCAGTGATGATCTAGATCAAGTGATGACGATCCAGATCCAATGATGATGATCCAACAGTGATGATCCAGATTGAATGATGATCTAGATCTAGTGATGATGTCCATTGGTGATCCAGATCGAGTGATGATCTAGATCCAATGATGAAGATGAATTGAAGATGAAGATGACTTGAAGATGAAGATGACTTGAAGATGACGAGGACTTGGTGATGATCCAGAAGATACAGAGAAGAAGACTTGTACTGAAAATTGTGTCAAAAGAATACCTTCCTAGTTAAGAGGGTGTGTTGATGTATATGTAACTTCGGAATGTATTTCACTTGTATTTCTTATATATTGCAACCCGATGTTTATTTCGGGATGTACTTGAGTCATTTCATGCCCCAATGTTCCTATCGGGAAGTTGTATAGCGTAAAAAAGTCATGTCAATTCATTATGGGTAACCCTCCTATTGGTTAAGGGTTAAAGTCCCCAAAGTTTCGGGGCACTAGGGTTATTAGACTCTCCTAGTGAGGTCAGCCCTAGTAGGGTTCAGCCAAGTCCAGAATTAGTATAAATAGAGAGCTGGCCTCTCTATTTATCACACATCTCATACACACTCAAGTGTAGTGCATAGTTGAAGAAGGAGAAGACACTGGGGCTAGATAGAAAGAAGGTTACTGCTATCGAGAGATCATTTACTATTTTGGGTTCTAATTTTGGTGTTGATTCTATCTCTAAGGAAGTTGCAGGGTTTTCACCATTTATGGCTTCCCAAAGGATAAACACTATGTTCATTGTCTCTTGTGTTTGATTGATGTGCTTGTTATTCTCTCAGTTAAAGAGCCTAATGTATTGCTAGCTTAATGATGAGAAACTAATAGTTTTGGAAGGATTAACTTCTTGTAATATCTTTGAAACCAAAACTTTGAAGGATGATTATTATGAACAGGAGGAGGGCAGTTATATCTTGGGATGTGATACCAATAAGGAAGACATGGATAGGAAGGAGAATGATGTTATGGATGAAGAGTCCTCCACATATGACATGGATGGGAGTGATGACTATTGGACTTCCATAGATAATCCAAATTGTGAAAAACTTATTGAGAATCCCATCCATGATATGTCCAGCAAGGGGAGTGTCTATTCAAAAAATTATGTAAGTCCAATCTACGATACATCCATAGAAGGGAGTGTGGATACCTAGGAAAATCTTAGTATGGAAGAGGAGCATTCAAAATTTTCACATGATCATCCAAAGTCATATCATGGAGAGTCGCACAAAGGTATCAGTAATGAAGACTTGAGAAGCAGTATTGTGAAAAGTCAGATGTCATGCAGTCAGTGGAATATCAGTCTCAACCATCTTCTTCACATGTAGAGGTTCCTTATGATTTGGAGCAGCATGGTGCTTATACAATGAGTCATTATTCGGTAATCCTTGATGATCAGTATGATGGTATAGTCAGTCTACCTCATCATGCTGATTGATATATCTGTCCTATCTAGTCATGGATAGAAGCAGCCTGCACGAGCACATACCAGTTTGGGAAGAAATTTAATGGCTTTATTCATGCCTACAATTTCCCATCCATCCCACCCATTATGAATCATCACGTAGGTTTTCATTTTCTAAATAAAGTATCCTTACTTTGGCCGGTAACTAAAGACAAGGAAAAAAAAATTATGTTAATAAAATGCTTAGGTGGTTACATTGGATTTATTATTACACTTAACCCTTTTTATATCATGCTTAGAGTAGGAAAATAAGCTCCTTAAAAGATAGCATTTACTTTCTGCATTTTTGTTTTGTACTTAGCTATAATAAAAATAATAATAAATTTTAGTTACATTTATTTTGTTTAAATAAATCAGCTTAATGGTTCATTTAGTATTTTATAAAACTTCTGCTACTGAGGTTTTCTTGTCAAGTTGAGATGTTTTTACAAGGTATATAAACCAAATATTATGGTGTTCTTATATCCTCTCCTTTCCTTAAAGACCAGATTGAGGAAACATCCCATAGTGGGAGACAGATGTTACCACCTAAGTTGTACTTAGTGGTTTTTTATCAAGTGATCCTAGTGAACCCAACAAGGATAACTTGTTCAGACTCTAGAAGACCTTCCGTCTTGCTTCTGGGAAACTTTGTTGTACTATATCACATCTCCATACCCCCTTGGGGGAGTTGTAATAAATGTTATAGCATGATAATGTCTGTAAAAGACTCCGTCTTTTAGACTTTATTTGTCAATCCGATCATCCCATGGTGTTTTTTCCCTTGGTTATTATTGGTTGTTGAATAAATGACTGATAATTTCTGAGTTTTTCACTCAATAGCTCCAAAGTTGGGGTGGTCGGCTTGGAATTTAGGCCTATTGGGGTTATTAGAGTCTATGCGTCAATGTATAAACATGCTAGGCATCATGGTAGAGTCATATGAACATGTCTAAGTCCCCCTAGGTTTTTAATTTTTAAAATTTTTAAAATTTTAATTTTTCCACAAAAACTTAGGCTATTTTTTAATAGTCTAATTGGAAACATTGGTTTTGTAATAAAAGTGGGCCAAATAATCAGTTTCAGTCATGGGGGTACTCATTTTCAAGCTAATATCACCATGTAAACCCATAGACCCAATATTTCCAAGTTTTGAGTTATTTTCCATCACTCGGGTCAGAAAGCCCCCAAAAAATCAGTTATTGATTATTTTAATTAATAAATTGATGAATAATGGAGCAAATACAAAATCCTGGATCAGTGGATTCTTAACGGATTTGATTGAAATCAGTCTCGTCGTCACCAAATTGACTGGATCTAACAAATACTTGATTGAAGGAGGTGATCAGGGCAGATCCAGAGTTGAACTTTAACCTCCTTTATGGGGAATTGCACCCTTTCTCTCTCCTCCACATGTGTGGGCTCTTCTGGGAGCTCGATGGTTGATGATTCACTCAGCAGGTCAATGTGTCATCTCAGTCATCCCCTTGATTGACATTCAGACTCAGTAGAAGCTCAATTTAGCTTCAGGTCAGGCATTGATGGACTCTCCTTTAGCTGTAGTGGTCTATCTAGTTGGGATTTGTTCCCCCTTTGGGCTGGGGTTTCAATTTTGTGTATAAATAAAGCATGGTTGCCTCCTTTCCGAGTTAGTAAGAGTTGGATTGAGGAGCTATTGCTGTTGTAATACTATTTAATATATTTTTCCATTGGAATAAAGTGAAGCTTTGGAGGCAAGATGGTGTCATGTCATTGTATGTGTGGATGAGCATTGCCATGTTTTACTGAGGTAACATGTATCTGTGTTCATAATTTGCTGATTGTTTGTGGATTCATTGCTAAGATTGATAATAAGTTTATTATAATCTTGATAGGAAAGGATTTTGTTAATAATTTTATTGGCCATGTCTTTCCTTTTTGATGCATGTTTAGAGATCTAGATTCAGCATGTTTTATAAGTTTATATGCATGTTATTCTGAAATCTCTATGTATGTATTAATTGGATCTCACAAGTATTTTGGCAAGTATTTGGATTCAGTTGCAGGTTCCTAGCTTGGAGAGGGTGTTGATCTAGTTTTCTTCTTCACTCTCTCCAGAACCATTCAAAGGCATAGTCCCTCGACATTCCACCAGAAAGCTCCACAGTTGATCTTCAAGGCTTCCAGCAACAAATGCTCTCCTTTTCCTCCTCCTCCTTCAAATTTTTCTAAAATAAGTCCGGTTACTAGTTTGCAGCTTTAAAATTGTTTAGATCTATCAATTTTAGAGTTTATTTTACATAGATATTGCTGCCTGAAAGCTCATAAACTAGATCTCATTCATACAAGAAGTTTACAAGCATTCTAGATCTAGTTTTAGGAAAAATTGTCATTTTTCAAGGCTATGAAAGTAGATCTAAACCTTGTTGAATGCATAGTTGTTTCCTTAGGATCTAAAAATTTATATTCAGTAGTTTAAGTGCTTCATATTGGCTGCCCCCAAAGCAGGCCAAGATCCCAAGGAAAGCTTGCTTTCCTTGGTTCCTTTTCCGCTTCTTTAAAAACTAGTTTTAACTTAGAAATTTTGGGTAAAACGTTTGTTCATCCAAAAGTACTTTCAAAGTACTTTTGGGAATATTTAAGTGTTATAATATTGGTTTTTTTTAGTAGGTGTAACAAAAAAGAGGAGGAGCCGCTGTCCGGAAAGCATTTTTGGACCATGCGAAACCCTCTAGGAGTTCTTCGTCTTCCCAAAATTTCATTTTTTTGTAATTTGGAAACCTTTGGTATCATTCCATATAAGGAACAAGTGGATTAATTTCAGTTTGCGTATATTTTAATTGCTGCTAATAAAAAAAAATCTTTTCGAATAGGCCCTTTCGAGCCTATTCACCATCCCCCCTGGGGGGATTCGCGTCAGTGTCATTTTTTACTTTTTTTTTCATCTTTTTTCAATATAGTGTAGTGCTATTTTGTAGGTGTAGTATACTTTTACTTATAGTAATTTTCATATTCCATATCTGTTGGTTTCAAAGTAATTTTAATACTTACCCCACGAGCCTTCTTTTGAGTCGGAAGGTGAAGAAAGGGTTGTGGTAGTCTATTTAGAAAATTGTGGTTTACTTATTTATTTATGTTTCATCTGCTATCTTTAATTGTTTTAAATAATCATAATAAAATCAACCCCTCCTTGATTCCCCGATTGAGGTCCACTTGGACCGAAAGAGGTTCCTGGAGGGTTTTCTTTTTAATAAGAACACCTCTTTTAAAATTTACTAAAAATAACAAAGACTCCAGTGTGTATGCTCTGTACTTGGTTGTGGTTCATTCGATCAGTAAAGCTGCATCAAAATCACTTGAGTGGCTAGATTAATTAGTCTTCACTTCCCAAATTGACAAACCATCAGGAAAAAATATAACGCCTCGAACAAACTATAAGCGGTGGCAAAATACCCAAAGGAGTGGGAACAACTAGAAAGTGACCTCAAGGAACCGATCTCTGTCACACCCTAATGGGTGTGTTATGAATAATAGTCTCCAAAATTCCGTTCCAGCTCACAAACACCTTGCGGGTAGTCATGAAAGTTCACTTTTGGACATACTCCAAGTACCCCTCGAGTATATCTAGAGTCCCCTTTCTCCTAATTTAATTCATTCCCATTCCACATTAATTTAAAATATACCAAGAGACATTTGTAAAACATTATTTCAAGTGCATGCAAGCACATTATTTTCTTTGTTGACTCCATTTAAGGCATTGGTGATTTATTTGATCAATTCTTTCGATTATATATATATTGAGTGTCATCACTGTGCTTATCTACTTAAAATCTTGCATCTTGTTATCTTTTGTTTCCACTGGTTAATGTCAAAACTCCTAAACAACTTAATCAATATAACACCATCACACTAAGTAATTAGCCTTCGTAATTTAATAGGGTATACCCCCCTTGGCTTCATTAGGAGTTAGCCTGAACGGAGGAGTCAAGAACAAGGTGAAAACCTTGACTTGAGACTTGTCCCCAAGGACACGCCGATTGGTTTGAAGATTTCTGCCACGTAACCCAGGTGTGTTAAAGGTAGCAACACTTTTTGGTGCCGTTGCAAGGGATAAATATTTTTATTCTAATAGTACGACTTTTGTTTTCTTCCTTTTTGTTTTTGCTTTGTTTGATGAATGATTAGAGTAGATCTTTAATTTTCATCTTGCGATTCCACTGACTTTTTTCGGTTTTTATTTTTACAAAGATAAGGAAAAATTATTTTTTGTGAAAAGATTTATAAATTCTTACTTTTCTTTTTCACATGGCAACTCCATTGAAGCGATAAACCCTGCTTTCTCATAATTTTGTTGAGACTTGTTGTGTGTAGATGAGCTCATACGACATAGTAAAACTTTAAATGTTCATTATTTGGTTGCTCAGTTTATTACAAAATACATGGCTGATATATGCTACTGATAAACCATTATGGATAATGAAGGTTATGGTGCTCTTGTTTCTAGTGTATATCCTACCATTGATTTCTTAGGAATCCCGAGTTTTTCCTAACTATGAACCATATCTCCAGGATGAAATATATTCTCAGGCTCCGATTTTTTATGGAAATGGTGATTCAGTTGTCTGTCACATCATATTTGTTTTTGCATTTATGACAAAACTCAACATACTTCATAGGTATAATGTGATGCGAATATTTGCTCATTCTTTGAAAAATAAGGCTTGGACATAGCTTTGTGGTCTTCCTAATAAATGCATTACCTCCCATGAAGACTTATGTTCTATGTTTTTTGAGAGATGGCATGATGGTGAGGAAGATATGATGATGATTGTAGAAAGGATTCTCACCTACCTAAATAATCCAAAGGAGCCCATGATTTCCATTATAGATGAGGACACTCAGGATGATCCTATTGAAGAGCTTCATGAGGAACCCTTGATTAAACACATTGTTGAAGACTCTCATTATTACACCATAACTGAAAACATTGAATATTTCAGGTGTTCTCAAGTTTGTTGCAATGCTAATATTTTTCCATAAATCCCTCATGAGGAAACCATTACAGAGATCAACACTTATGAAGAAATTTATGATGTGTATGATGACACTCCTCTATGTTCATCACTTAGGGATGAGGTTTTGGAAGGATTAACTTCTTGTAATATATTTGAAACCAAAACTTTGAAGGATGATTATTATGAATAGGAGGAGGGTAGTTATATCTTGGGATATGATCCAAATAAGGAATACATGGATAGGAGGGAGTATGATGCCATGGATGAAGAGTCCCCCACATATGACATGGATGGGAGTGATGAATATTGGAATTTCATAGATAATCCAACTTGCGAAAAACTTATTGAGAATCCCATCCATGATATGTCCAACAAGGGGAGTGTCTATTCAAAAATTTGTGCAAGTCCAATATACGATACATCCATAGAAGGGTGTGTGGATACCTGGGAAAATATTAGTATGGAAGAGGAGCATTCAGAATTTTCACATGATCATCTAGAGTCATATCATCCAGAGCTACACAAAGGTATCAATAATGAAGACATTGAGAAGCAGTATTGTGAAAAGTCAGATGTGATGCAGTCAGTGGAATATCGGTCTCAACCATCTTCTTCACATGTATAGGTTCCTTATGATTTGGAGCAGCTTGGTGCTTATACAATGAGTCATCATTTGGTAAGAGTTGATGTTCAATATGATGATATAGTCAGCCTACCTCAATTGGTATATCAGTCCCATCCAGTCATGGATAGAAGCAGCCTGCGCGAGCACATACCAGTTTTGGAATAACTTTAATGAATTTATTCATGCCTATGATTTCCCATCCATCCCACCCATTCTGAATCATCACGCAGGTTTTCATTTTCTAAATAAAGTATCCTTAGTTTGGCTGGTAATCAAAGACAATGAAACTTTTTTTTATGTTAATAAAATGCTTAGCTGGTTACATTGGATTTCTGATTACACTTAACCCTTTTTATATCATGCTTAGAGTAGGAAAATAAGCTCCTTAAAATAGAGCATTTACTTTCTGCATTTCTGTTTTGTACATAGCTATAATAAAAATAAAAATAAATTAGTTATATCTATGTTGTTTAAATAAATCAGCTTAATGGTTCATTTGGTTTTGTATAAAACTTGTGCTACTAAGGTTTTCTTGTCAAGTTGATATGTTTTTATAGGGTATATAAACTAGATACTATGGTGTTGTCATATCCTCTCCTTGCCTTAAAGACCAGATCGAGCACACATCCCATAGTTGGAGCCAGATGTTACCACCTAAGTTGTACTTAGTGGTTTTTTATCAAGTGAGCCTGGTGAACCTGACAAGGATAACTTGTTCGGACTCCAGAAGAGCTTCAGTCTTGCTTCTGGGAAACTTTGTTGTACTATATCACATGATCATACCCCCTTGGGGGAGTTGTAATAAATGTTCTAGCATGATAATGTCTATAAAAGACTCGGTATCTTAGACTTTATTTGTCAATTCGATCATCCTAAGGTGTTTTTTCCCTTGGTTATTATTGGTTGTTGAATAAACGACTGATAATTTCTGAGTTTTTCACTCAATACCTGTAAAGTTGGGGTGGTCGGCTTGGCATTTAGGCCTTTTGAGGTTATTAGAGTCTATGTATCATTGTATAAACATGCTAGGCATCATGGTCGAGTCATATGAGCATGTCCAAGTTCCCCTAGGTTTTTAATTTTTTAAATTTTTTAAATTTTAATTTTTCCACAAAAACTTAGGCTATTTTTTAATAGTCTAATTGGAAAATTTGGTTTTGTAATAAAAGTGGGCCAAATAACCAGTTTCATTCATGGGGGTGCTCATTTTCACTTCAAATAAATTCAAATCATTATACAAAGATTCAGGGATTAAGAGGGAATTAACTACTCCATATAATCCCCAACAAAATGGGGTTGCTGAAAGGAAGAATAGAAAGATTATGGAAGCCATAAGGGCCATGCTTCATGATCAAGATCTTCTCATGCATCTATGGGAAGAAGCTACCAGAACTGCAGTATATGTACATAACCATACTCCACATAGAGTACTTGAGATAAAGACCCCTGAAGAAGTCTTCTCTAGAAAGAAACCAGAAGTCAGCCATCTTAGAATATTAGGCTGTCCAGTATACATACACATTCTGAAAGAAAAGAGGACAAAGCTAGATCCTTCAGGAAGGAAGGGTATATTTGTGGGATACTCTAAAAGCTCGAAGGCTTATAGAATATACTTCCCAGGATTCATGAAGATTGACATCAGCAGGGATGTAACATTCAACAAAGAATCAGCTTACAACAAATCCAGAAAGAGACCCGCTGAAGAACCTGAAGAAATAGAAGCACCTAGAATTCATGACACAACAATGAATAAAGAAATTCAAGAAGAAGAACGAGAATTAGAAGAACATCAAGAACCTATAGATCCATCTCAGGAGAAGAATCCTCACTAGAGGAAACCTGCTTGGGTACGAGAAGCTATCCAAGGTGTAGAAAGATATGGGGCTCCAGAAGAAAATCACAGAGAAAGAAAGAGCACCAGGTCCTGCTCTGGGTATGTAGCCTTATTATTTGACTTCATCGATAAAGAACCTTCCAGCTATGAAGAATCGGGAGAAAGGAAAGAATGGAAGGATGCTATCATCGAAGAGTATCAATCAATCATGAAGAATGATGTATGGGATATTGTCCCAAGACCAGAAGGGAAGTCTGTTGTAACTTCCAAATGGATCTACAAGAACAAGCATAGTGTAGCATAGAGAAATATAAAGCAAGCATTGTGGCTCCTGGCTTCTCCGAGAAATAAGGAATAGACTATGAAGAAACTTTTGCACCTGTAGCTAGATACACTTCCATCATATCAGTACTTTCTCTGGCTATAGTGATGGAATAGAAGATACACCAGATGGAGAAGCCACTTGGGAGTCTCATGTGTGTAAATTGAAGAAATCCCTATACAGTTTGAAACAGGCACCCAAGACATGGTACGGCAGAATTGACAGCTTTCTATCCAGTTTGGGAATTACCAAGAGTAAATCAGATTCCAACCTTTACTACAAGGTTGAAGATGGTAACCCAGTGATACTCCTATTGTATGTAGATGATCTATTTGTAACAGGTATGGATGGGTTGATTGCTGATACGAAGAGGAAGATTGCTGCCTAGTTTGAAATGAAAGACTTAGGTATGATGCACTATTTTCTAGGCATAGAGGTGTGGAAGAATGCACATGGAATATTCCTTGGTCAAGGGAAGTATGTAGTAGAGATCTTGAAGAGATTCAGGATGATGTACTGCAAGGCCATGACCACACCTATGGCATCAAACCTGAAGCTATTGAGTGATGCTTCATCAGAATCAGTTGATGCTACAATGTATCATCATATGATTGGGTCCTTGACGTACCTAACAAATATGAGACCAGATATTTGCTTTGCCGTGACCACCTTGATCTAGTTCCTGAGAAATCTGAGACATGTTCACTTGATTGCTGCAAAGTATATTCTGAGGTACCTGATGGTTACAGTTGATTATGGGCTCAAGTATGAGGTGAATCAGAAGATTAACCTGGAGGGTTATGTTCATTCATATTGGGTAGGTAGTGCCATCGATAGGAAGAGAACTTCAGGGTGCTTCTTCAGTATGGGATCAGGTGTGATCTCTTGGTCTAGCAAGAAACAATCTTGCGTGGCACTGAGTATAGCTGAAGCAAAGTATGTCATAGCTTGTTCAACTAGTTGTGAGGTAGTATGGTTGAGGAAGATACTGTCTAATTTATTTGATCTCCAGCTAGATGCTACTTGTATATATTGAAACAACCAGAGTTGTGTGAAGTTGTCGAAGAACCCGGTGTTCCATGACAAGTCGAAGCATATCGAGATCAAGTATCACTATATCATGGATATGGTGCAAATAGGAGCAATGAATCTCCAGTATGTTGTGATGAATAGATAGATAGATGATGTGTTGATGAAGCCATTGGCCAGAGTGAAGTTTGAGTATTTCAGGGAGAAGCTTGGTGTTCTCCAAATCGAGGTTTTCCCCAAGGGGAAGTGATGAGTCCATGATCCATTCTAACATGATGAGAGGATTGGTCCCTTCCATGGTCAGATGTAAGGGCTGAGCCATTTTGTCATGGTGAGAGGATTGGTTCCTTCCATGTCACCTATGAGCGTTGAGCCATTTTGATGTGACTATACGATTGGTTCCTACATGATGAGATACAAGTGTTGAATGCCATTCTCTGGGAGAATGGAGGTACCTAGTCAGTTACCAGGAATCCTCAACCTGGGGCTAAGGGCCATTCTGATGTGTCTGTAGGATTGGTTCCCACATGATCAGATGTAAGTGCAGTGCCTTTACACAGATGATAGTAGTTGTGTCCTATCATGCTGGTGGATGTGAGTGCTGAGCCTTTGCACATATGGTAGTAAGTGTGTCCTACCATGCTGGTGATTGTAAGTGCTGTACCTTTTCACATATAGTGGTAGGTGTGTCCTACCATGCTGGTGATTGTAAGTGTTGTGCATTTTCATAGATGATAGTACTTGTGTCCTATCATGCTGGTGATTCTAACTGATGTTCCTTTCCACAAATGATAGTAGTTGTGTCCTATCATGCTGGTGGATGTCAGTGCCATTCCTTTTCACAGATAGTAGTAGGCATGTCCTACCATGCTGGTGATTGTAACTACTATGCCTTCCCACAGATGGTAGTAGGTGTGTCCTACCATGCTGCTGGATGTGAGTGCCGTGCCTTTTCACATATGATAGTAGTTGTGTCCTATCATGCTGGTGAATGTAAGTGTTGTTACTTTCTGATATGGTGTTGGATGTGTTCCTCTTATGATCAGATATCAATGCTGGCCATTCTGGCTTAGGGTCATATATCAGCATTGAATAATACGTACATGGAGGCTAGGACTACAACCAGCATGAAAAAGGGCTGGGTCTGTAGAAGTTCCTATGATGAGAAGAATCATGAGATAGCACCTTTGATGATGACCCAATGATGATCCATATCGAGAGATGACCCAGATCAAGTGATGATGATCCAATAATGATGATCCATATCCAATGATGATGATCTAGCAGTGATGATCCACATCCAGTGATGATCCAGATTTAGTGATGATGTCTCCATGATGATCCACGTCTAGTGATGATGATCCAGATCGAGTGATGATGATCCAGATTGAGCGATGATCCATATCCAATATGAAGATGATGGGATGATCCAATTGATACAGATAAGAAGACCAATACTGACAAATTCTGTCAAGAGAATACCTTCCTAGTTAAGAGGAAGTGTTGATGTATTTGTAACTTCATAATGTATTCATCCATATATGTTATGTACTGTACCCCGATGTTTATTCTGGGAAGTGTCTGTAATGTACTTGAGTCATGTCATACTCTGATGTTCCTATCGGGAGATTCAATAATGTAAACAAGTCATGTCAATTCATTGTGGGTAACCCTCCTGTTGATCAAGGGTTAAAGTCCCCGTAGTTGCGGGGCCCTAGGGTTATTAGACGCTCATAGAGAAGTCGGCCCTAGTGAGTTATTGTCAATTTGGGAATTAGTATAAATAGAGAGTGATCCTCTCTATTTAACACACACTCACTCACACTCAGTTGTAGTGCATAGCCAAGGAAGAAGAAGTTGCTAGGGCTAGAAAGAAAGAGACTACTGTTGTCGGGAGATCATCTTACTGTTTTGGGGTTTTACTTTTGGTGTTGATTCTATCTCTGAGGAAGTTGCGGGTTTTTCTCCATTTATGGTTTCCCCAAGGAAAAACATTGTGTTCATTGTCTCTTGTGTTTGATTGTTGTGTTTGTTATTCTCTCAATTAAAGATCCTAATATAATGCTAGCTTGAATGATAAAAGTATAACAAGTTCTACATTTATTTGCAGCTTAAAATTTGTTTTTCTAGAACCTAGGAATTACTCTAATAGTTCCTATATGTTTATTTACCTAAGAACTATATTGGCATATTCCATATTGCCAGCAGATCTATAATTAGGAATAAAACACTAATTCAAATTAAGATTAAAATAAAACCTAAAAATAAAATACAGTTAACTAATATAGTAAACACAAGGCTAATAAATAAATCATTTACATTATATCAAGTATAAACAAAACAAAATTCTAAATGAATCAATATTGTAAACACATTATTCTATACTTAATAATAATCATTAATTCAAAGTACTAAAGCTAAAATAAAAACCATCGAAGACCTCTGAGGGTTTGTAATTATTTCTACCAAGAACCAAGGTTAAACAATATATTTTTCTATTAACTAAATAACTCATAAGTCGAATCTAGAATCCAAATATCGAGACCACTTAATGGTCCACAATTTTTGTTAACTACATCCATGAAATCGTATGTAGTAAAGAAACTATCACGTAATAAATCCATTGCATATATAATAAATCAAACCCTTTCAATACTTACAAACTACATTCTAAGAATCGCATGCTATAACGAAATCCCGAATGCAATAAATCAACCATAATACTATGTAAAGAATGCATTAAAAACATAAATATTTTTACACAGAGGTCACAGGATTGATTCACGCAGGTGGTATGCCCAAATCAAATGTGTACATCTATAAACCCTTACAACTGTAACAACCCACGATTGATTCCTTTAGGGTTTGTTTATTTACAAGTCATAGTAACGAATCCTGTAGGATTCAATATTTGATTTCTACCCGACACTATAGAATTCCACTATAAAATCCATGCTATATATATAAATACACACACTATAATCTAAAACATCAAATGTTTGCATAGTGGTCAAAAGACCCAATAAATTTATCCACTGTAGCTATGGTCCTCATCCCTATCTTTTAACAAATCCCTTAGACATTAACGTAACCATATCAATGCTAGGAGTTTAGTGTATAAATAATACATCAATGCTTTGTGCAATGATGCTAAAAAGAAGCACAGGAAATAGTTGTTGCTACTAAGAATTCTCACAAGCATACACAAGAAAAATAGAGAGAAAAAAAGAGACTGAATCACATGAATGAAGAGATGAATATTGGTGTGTATCCTTCCATTGAATAATTATGAATAATAGTGTACATAAATAGTACATCCCTCATAGTAAAATCGAATTGTATGGAAACAACTCATAAATATCAAAAAGGATGACTTACCAAAATATAGCAAAACCCCATAGGTGGATAAAGCACTTACTAAATCTATCAAGGACCTCACGAGTTGGAAAAAGCATCACTGAGTTGTCAAGTATATGGAAATAACATGCTAATCCTAGAAAATGGAGAAAAACTAATGAAGGATGGGTTGGAAACAAAAGCTCCAAGTCTCCTAGTTGACTAGCTTTTATCTTATCCATAGAAAAGCAGGAAAAGCAGAAAAAGCAGAATAAAGCAGAATCTGTTGTAAATTCCTGTATACTAATTTTGGATGGTCAAAAGGTGGTCAAGATCCACCCAAAATTGGAAATAAATCATTCCTAGGATATAGATGGCATGTATTGACTTTAAGGTGCAAGTGGATGCCAACTAATTAAGCTAGTGGGTGAATAATTAATCAAATAATGATTAATTATTTTATCCTAAGTTGTGAGTGGGTTTAATATATTCCAACATTTAGCAACGAAAATCATCGAAGAGTTATACCCTGTCACGGCTCTTACATCTTAAAAATAAATATTTATCCATAAACAATTTTCACCCATAAAAATGATAATGCAATTGTACCATACACTATCGCAGCTCAAATGGTGGGAATGCTAATTCCACATATGGTAAGGCCCCCAAATCCAATGACGTTGTCAATGTTTATCCATACAGTAATTCAAACAATGTTTTCAACCTAAAACCTTGGACACCACATTGCACAAAGCTAGGATTTTCTATGAGAAGGGGAAGCTAAAGAAAGAGAACCTAAACAGAAATAGAGATAGATCTAAGAACTTCTTTGACAAATACAAACTAGGTTTTAACCCACTTCCATATAGAAAATAGAACAATAGTTTTCCAGCCAATAAGAACTTGAACAAATTATGTACAAATCCATATGTACTAGCTCCAAATGCTAACAAACCAACAACAATTGGGGGAGCCAATGTTGCCCCACTACATATTAAATGTTGGAAATGCCAAAGGCCTCATTATGCCCTTGATTGTAAGAACAAGACCAATGGGGTCTTACAAAACTCACAAGAAGAACCAATGGTAGAGGACATAGATGGAACACCATGGGTTTATGTAGCCTTGGATGGCTGACAGGAAGACCATGAGGCTACCATGGTGGAGATAGAAGGTAAGATCTTGAACACCTGTATTTCAATACTGATTGACCATGCTGATTTCTAGAGCTATGTATCGCCTAAAATCATTGATGTATGTAAACTAGGAAAATTTAAACATGATAAACCATTTATGGTACAATTAGCCACATGTATGAAACATAAAGTTTCGGAAATAGTTAAGGATTGTGAGGTAAACCTAAATGGTTTTTCTATGAAAGTAAACCTGAACATCCTACCCTTAGGATCGTATGGTATAGTTATCAGCATGGACTTGTTGGAACAACACCATGTTATGCTTGATTGCTTACACAAGTCAATCTTTTGTATAGATAGCCAAGGGAATCAAGTGAATATTCAATGCATACCAAAGAAAGTTTCTATAAGGAAGATATCTTCTTTACAAGCAAAGAAGTGTTTTAGGAAAGGCTGCAAGTTGTTTGTAGTAAATATCCAAGACATAGAGGTTGATATAGAACAACACATAGAGGAATTTCCCGTTCTTGCAGAATTCAAGGACGTATCCCCTGAGGAAATCCTAGGATTACCTCCGAAACGAGACCGAGAATTTTCCATAGAATTGACAACAAGATCAGTTCAGGATTTTAAAGCCACTTAACGCATGAGTGCACCATAGTTGGTGGAACTCAAACTGTAGTTACAGGAGTTGATATAAAAAAGATATATCCAACCAAGTGTTTCCCCTTGGGGAACATCGATAATTTTCATAGAGACTTAGGATGGTACGATGCAGTTGTGCATCGATTCCCATCATCTTAACAAGATGACTATCAAGAACTGATACCCACTCCCTAGGATCGATGACTATTTCAATCAAGTAGGAGGAGAAAAGATCTTTTCAAAGTTTTACCTACGATCTGGGTACCACCAAGTACAAATTCATGACCAAGATATTCACAAAAATGCCTTTGTAGAAGGTACGGTTACTACGAGTTTGTAGTAATGTTGTTTAGGTTGACCAATGAACCCACAAACATTATGTGTATGATGAACAGTATATTCAGTAAATATATGGATAAATTTGTTTTTGTATTTATAGATGACATCCTAGTTTACTCTAAGAGTAAAGAGGAACACGAGGAACACCTTTGCATAGTACTACGAGTGTTACGAAAACACCAAATTTAAGCCGAGTTTAGTAAATGAGATTTTTACAAACTATAGATATAGTACTTAGGTCACATCATCTCCAAGACAGGGATAGTGTGGACCCAAGATTATTTCTTGAACTGTCATCACTTGTTCTTCAAAACAAGTCTCATCCTTCTTTTGTAGGAGATTGTATGTGATTGGTTGTATGGTTAGTTGTATGGCTAGAAACATTTCATAAGTTATATTCATAATGAAAAAATTCTTTTGCATCAAGATATAATCATGTAACTATTTTAGCCAATACAACATTCGTCCATATCTTACGAAAACTTTCTATATGCCTTCCATCTCTACCAAGACAACATTGAGATTGTGCACTGATCCAATATGTCAGCAAAGAGGTTTCATTATAGATAAGTAGCAATGGAGATTTGTATAGAACCATGGGCTACTTACCCATCACATGCATATTAGTAGTATATTTTCATTAATGCAAATATTCTATCATGCATAACACATCAACTAAATATAAACAAATGCATAAGAAAATAATATCATGAAATGACAATTGAATATTTATCTTTATTTGTTTCTTGGCTAGAATCCTTCTTGATCTTGCTACTTCATCATGACATCATCATTTATTATCCAAATGCTAAGATGGATAAGAGAGTCTTCAAGACTTTATTTCTTCATTTTCCTCATCGCTTGAAGAATCTTCCTTGAATCGTGAACCCTTGATCTTCAGTTTCTCCCATCTTCTCTTCTCTTATTATGGGTCAAGCTTCATCTTGCGTGTGTTCTTTCCAGATTCTGTCGAAAGTAATCACTTCCTTATGGCATACATTCCTCGAATGAATGAATCCCATGATCCAGGGAGGCCATTCAAGGTGGTTATCACAACTTCCACTTCTTATTCTACTGCTTCAAGTTGTTCTTTGATTTGAGAGACCCTTCTAAAGTATGACTGTATGGTCTCTGTAATCTCGATCTTCACATTCTTCAACTAGTTTCTCAAAGTAATATTCTGATTTATGTTCTTCCCTTCAAATAGCTTAGTCAAGGAATAAAACATTTTTTTAGGTGTCTTTAGGGAAGACACTTGTGGTATAACGTAATCCTCTTGGCCTTGACCAATTTCTTTTTGTGTAAGGATTTAGCCTCATCTCCATCTGGAACTCGAACCTCTCCACTTATGTAGGTGTCCAATTCATTTCTTTCCAGAAAATAGTGAGATACTATACTTCCATGCTTGGAAGTTATGAACTTTCTCCAAGATTGTCATCAAGCTGGTGTGATTAGTCATTTTGAAATGAGAACCTCAAATGTAAATAGAAAAAGATTATATCTTACCAATTTGAGGTGTCCATCCTTGTTCTGGAGCTTGCTGATCTAGGGTTTGTCAGAGAAACCCTAATTTTCAAACCTTTGAATATTTTAGATATGATTGGATAGAAATATGGGCCTATTCAAGGAGAGCTATCCAATGTGCTCCTTTTTTTGAAAACAGTGGAGGGAAGCTCTCGAAATAGGAAGCCCTAGTTTTCCAATTTCCTCTGCATAAATTCCTAATATTGTTTCTGCAGTATCTCCGAAATTAATGCTCCTCTGTGTCTAAAATTTTGTACTAAGATAGCCTCGTCTTTCATATTTCCAACACCATAGTTTTTAGCATAATTTGTTTCACTATTTTGGACTTATGAGAGTTTTCCCAAGGTGACTTATTTCAGGACTATTCATCATAGTGAGCTTGTACATACTTTCATGTGTGCTTGTTTCATCATGAGGGTCTGAAACTTTTACCAAAGAAATTAAATTCCATGCTCTATCTATAATATCTTGCAAAATTTCATTTGGACCTTCATAGCCCGATATATAGCAATTATCCCTAGGTTTCTTGTTTAGGGATGAATCATGGAAGAGGCTGGAACCTTGATTTGGAGGAATCATATCTCCCATATTATAGCAAATATGAGGGTGAAAGTTTTACATAGGGTACACCTAGATTTTATCTTCGGCCTGTGAAAATTTAGGCCGCTGAGACTTCTTCAATCCTGAGATATATATAGTGAACGTACCAAAACTACCTATTTTAGTATTTTAGGGTTTTTCAAGCTCGAGGTCAAACTAGGGTTTGAGTTTCCTTAAGTTTTACTCAACCAAAAACTTCAACCTTGGTCTCTAAACATTGATTTTTGATGAGGAGAGAAATCCTATGCTCGGATCACTAAAAAATTCCTAATTTCCCACAATAAAAACTAAAAATGCTCATGGTGCAGAGGATGATGAACCTTCCACAAAGAGAATCATACAAGAAAGTGATGAAGAATATGTCTTGATTTCTTCTCTCATAGGAAACATCACACATGGAAGAAATGATTGGCTTATAGATAGTGGGGCTTCCAAACATATGACAGCATTCAAAGAATCCTTTGTGAAACTATCAGAACATGAATCACCTCACAAGGTGAAACTTGGAGATGACTACTAGTATCCAATACAAGGTAGTGGGGAATCCTATTATAAGGTAGACTCTGGAAAGTCTATGATGATGAAGGATGTATTGTTTATACCATGACAAAAGAAGAACCTCCTCTCCATATCTACATTGGATGCAAAAGTCATGAGGGTTGAATTTGTAGATTGTCAAGTTATCATGTGGCCAAAGGGAAAGACTATTGATGATGCAGTAGTAATTGGGGAACAAGAGGGAGTTCTATAGAAATTGAAGGGCCATCCAAAACAAGCCTTGATCCATGAGACAGTAGAGCCAAATGAACTTTGGCATAGAAGGCTTGCACATGTGCACTATAGGGAACTACCTCTTGCAAGCAAAGCTGTTGAAGGACTTCCAGAAATCCAGTCAAAACATGATGGTATCTGCAAAGGATGTGTGAAAGGAAAGAACACAAAGAATACATTTCCAAGTAGCGATAACAAGGAAAAAGGAATCTTGCAAATCATTTACTCCGATGTATGCAGTCCTATGTCATCCAGTTCATTAAGCAGGTATGTATACTATGTTTCTTTTATTGATGATTTTTGTAGTAAGACATGGATATACTTCTTGAAGAACAAAGATGAAGTATTCAGCAAGTTGAAGGAATTCAAAACCTTGATCGAGAACCATATAGAAAATAAGATCAAAACCTTTCGATCAGATAATGGTGGAGAATTCACTTCAAATAAATTCAAAGCATTATGCAAATATTCACGGATTAAGAGGGAATTAACTACTCCATATAATCCACAATAGAATGGGGTTGCTAAAAGGAAGAATAGAAAGATTATGGAAGCCACAAGGGCCATGATTCATGATCAAGATCTTCCCATGCATCTATGGGCAGAAGCTGCCAGAACTATGGTATATGTATAGAACCGTACTCCACATAGAGTACTTGAGAACAAGACCCCTGAAGAAGTATTCTCTGGCAAGAAACCAAAAGTCATCCATCTTAGAATATTAGGCTGTCCAGCATACATACACATTCTGAAAGAAAAGAGGACAAAGCTAGATCATTCAGGAAGGAAGGGTATATTTGTGGGATACTCTTAAAGCTCGAAGGCTTATAGAATATAATTCGCAAGATTCAAGAATATAGGCATTAGAAGGGATGTAACATTTGATGAAGACTCAGCTTACAACAAATCCAGAAAGACACCTGCTGAAGAAACAGAAGCACCCAGAATTCATGACGCAACCATGAATAAAGAAGTTCAAGAAGAAGAACGAGAATTAGAAGAACCTCAAGAACCTATAGATCCACCTCGGGAGAAGAATCCTCACAAGAGGAAACCTACTTGGGTACGAGAAGCTATCCAAGGTGTAGAAAGATATGGGGCTCCAGAAGAAAATCATAGAGAAAGAAAGAGGACCAGGTCCTACTCTGGGTATGTAGCCTTATTATGTGACTTCATCGATAAAGAACCTTCCAACTATGAAGAAGCGAAAGAAAGGAAAGAATTGAAGGATGCTATGATTGAAGAGTATCAATCAATCATGAAGAATGATGTATGGGATATTGTCCCAAGACCAGAAGGGAAGTCTGTTGTAACTTCTAAATGGATCTACAAGATCAAGCATGCTACATATGGTAGCATAGAGAAATATAAAGCAGGATTTGTGGCTCGTGGCTTCTCCGAGAAAGAAGGAATAGATTATGAAGAAACTTTTGCACCTATAGCCAGATACACTTCCATCAGATTAGTACTTGCTCTGGCTGCAGTGATGAAATGGAAGATACACCAGATGGATGTCAAGACTGCTTTCTTGAATGGTGTAGTGGAAGAGGAAGTGTATGTGGAGTAGCCACTCAATTTTGAGACACATGACAGGGAGTCTCATGTGTGTAAATTGAAGAAATCCCTCTATGGTTTGAAACAGGCACCTAGGACATGGTACGGCATAATTGACATATTTCTATCCAGTTTGGGATTTACCAAGAGTAAAGTAGATTCCAACCTTTACTACAAGGTTGAAGATGGTAACCCAGTGATACTCCTACTGTATGTAGATGATCTATTTGTAGTAGGTATGGATGGGTTGATTGTTGATACGAAGAGGAAGCTTGCTGCCAAGTTTGAAATGAAATACTTGGGTATGATGCACTATTTTCTAGGCATGGCGGTGTGGAGGAATCCGGATGGAATCTTCCTTGGACAAGGGAAGTATGCAATAGAGATCCCGAAGAGATTTGGGATGATGGAATACAAGGCCATGACCACACCTATGGCATCGAACCTGAAGCTATTCAGTGATGCTTCATCAGAATCATTTGATGCTACGATGTATCGTCAGATGATTGGGTCCTTGATGTACTTGACAAATAGAAGACTGGATATTTTCTTTGCTATGAACAGCTTGAGCTAGTTCCTGATAGATTTGAGTCATGTTCACTGGATTGCTGCAAAGCATATTTTGAGGTACCTGAGGGGTACAGTTGATTATGGGCTCAAGTATGAGGTGAATTAGAATATTAACCTGGAGGGTTATGTTGATTCAGATTGGGCAGGCAGTGCCATCGATAGGAAGAGCACTTCAGGGTGCTACTTCAATATGGGATCATGTGTGATCTCTTGGTCTATCAGGAAACAATATTGCTTGGCATTGAGTACAGCTGAAGCAAATTATGTCGCAACTTGTTCATCTAGTTGCGAGGAAGTACGATTGAGGAAGCTACTGTCTAATTTATTTGATCTCCAACTGGATTCTACTTATATATATTGCAAAAACCAGAGTTGTGTGAAGTTGTCGGAGAACCTGGTGTTCCATGATAAGTCAAATCATCTTGAGATCAAGTATCACTATATCAGGGATATGGTGCAGATATGAGCAGTGAAGCTCCAACATGTTGTGATGGATGAACAGATGGATGAACAGATAGATGATTTGTTGACAAAGCCATTGGCCAGAGTGAAGTTTGAGTACTTCAGGGAGAAGCTTGGTGTTCTCTAAATCAAGGTTTCCGACATGGTGAGAGGATTGGTTCCTTCCACGGTCAGATGTAAGGGCTGATCCATTTTGTCATGGTGAGAGGATTGGTTCCTTCCATGTCACATATGAGTGCTGAGCCATTTTGATGTGACTGTAGGATTGGTTCCTACATGATGAGATATAAGTGTTGATTTCCATTCTCTGAGAGAATGGAGGTACCTAGTCAGTTACCAGGAATCCTTAGCCTGGGGCTAAGGGCCATTCTGATGTGTCTATAGGATTGGTTCCCACATGATCATATGTAAGTGCAGTGCCTTTCCATAGATTATAGTAGTTGTGTCCTATCATGCTGGTGGATGTGAGTGCCAAGCCTTTCCACATATGGTAGTAGGTGTGTCCTACCATGCTGGTGATTGTAAGTGCTGTGCCTTTTCACATATGGCAGTAGGTGTGTCCTAACATGATGGTGATTGTAATTGTAGTTCCTTTTCACAAATGATAGTAGTTGTGTCCTATCATGCTGGTGATTGTAAGTGATGTGCCTTTCCACAGATTATAGTAGTTGTGTCTTATCATGCTGGTGGATGTCAGTGCCGTGCTTTTTCATAGATGGTAGTAGGTGTGTCCTACCATGTTGGTGATTGGAAGTGCTGTGCCTTTCCACAGATGGTAGTAGGTGTGTCCTACCATGCTGGTGGATGTGAGTCTCATGCCTTTTCACAGAAGATAATAGTTGTGTCCTATCATGCTGGTGAATGCAAGTGTTGTTCCTTTCTGACATGGTGTTGGATGTTCTCCTCTCATGATCAGATGTTAGTGCTGGCCATTCTGACTTAGGGTCAAATATAAGCACTGAAGAAAACCTACATGGAGGCTAGGCCTACAACCAGCATGAAAAAGGGTTGGATCTGTAGAACTTCCCGTGATTAGAAGAATAATGAGATAAAACCTATGATGATGACCCAATGATGATCCATATCAAGTGATGATGATCCAGCAGTGATGATCCAGATCTAGTGATGATCCATATTCAGTGATGATGTCTCTGTGATGATCCATATCTAGTGATGATGATCCAAATCGAGTGCTAATGATCCAAATTGAGTGATGATCCATATCCAAGATGAAGATGACTTTAAGATGAAGATGACGAGATGATCTAGTTGATACAAAGAAGAAGACCAGTGCTAACAAATTGTGTCAAGAGAATACCTTCCTAGTTAAGAGGGAGTGTTCATGTATTTGTTACTTCGGAATGTATTCATCCATATATCTTATGTATTGTACCCCGATGTTTATTCCGGGAAGTGTCTGTAATGTATTTTATTCATTTCATACCCCGATGTTCCTATCGTGAGATTCAATAATGTAAACAAGTCATGTCAAGTCATTGTGGGTAACACTCCTATTGATCAAGGGTTAAAGTCCTCGCAGTTGCGAGGCCCTAAGGTTATTAGACTCTCCTAGAGAACTTGGCCCTAGTGAGTTATTGTCAAGTCAGGAATTAGTATAAATAGAGAGTGAGCCTCTCTATTTAACACACACTCACTCACACTTAGTTGTAGTGCATAGCTGAGGAAGAAGAAGTTGTTGGGGCTAGAAAGGAAGAGACTACTGTCGGGAGATCATCTTACTGTTTTTGGGTTTTACTTTTGGTGTTGATTCTATCTCTGAGGAAGTTGCAGGGTTTTCTCCATTTATGGTTTCCCCGAGGAAAAACATTGTGTTCATTGTCT
>LPNX010969980.1:118567-152796 GCA_001517045.1 Pseudotsuga menziesii
TCTATAATCGAGTTGCGTGATCCTTGAAATCCAGTAAGGGTAACCCGGGATGGATCCCAAAGGATACTGAAACCACCAAAAAATACTTTAGCATCAATGCCCATACTTTCACTTATATCCCATAATTTTCCCCTTAGCTCTTGAATCTGATTAGCCATTCATTTAGTTTCTTCCAAGAAGACAGTTGCTGAATTTGTCATCATAATATTTTTACGGAAAAAATTAATATTTCTTGGGCTATTAATGCCTCGAGTATTCTAGGATGGGAGCTTCATTAGGGAAACTTACAAGCCAAGGGAAACTTTTATTTTTGCGTACTGACCCGATTCAACCAACCTCCTTCCTACATCTGCCACCCATTGTTTGTTTGATTTGCGTTGAGTTTCCTGACCAAACTCCTATGCTTTCTTTTTCGTATCTTTGTGGGATCTCAAACTAATTCCCAGTGCAGTTGAGGTTTTATCTTTCGGAATGGATTATTTAAGAAGGATAACTTGTTCTTGGGGAACATAACCTCTATCTTTCTCAGTACATGATTTTTCAATCTCTTTATAATCCAATTCCTGTATGTCCATATCTTCAACTTCCTCCTCGGATTCCTGTCACAAAAAGCCTTCATTGATATTTTTTTCTTGATCTTTCACAGGACTCAAGTGAGACATCTCATATTTTGAAATGGGTAACTTGCACAAAGAGATACTTGTATCCGAGGTCTCTCCTGCATGGTGACCCATTACCTTGAAGGGGTTTGAGGTATTCATTTTCTTGAAAATATATTGTTGATCTTGTTTCCTGCTACCTCTTTTTCAAGAAGCAACTTTGGTAAAACACGGATCCACTAAATCATCTTCCTTTCCTGGCTTCTTTTTAGTATCATTCATAGGGAATTCCTTAAACAAATGACCATATTCATGGAATCTACGACATTGAAAAGGGATTTGTTCATAGTCAAGTTTTTCCAACCAATCTTCATCATCCCATATCATCCTTATGTCCTCTAGTAATTTCTTAGATAAATCCATATAGGCATGAATGCAGGCATAGGCAGTATAACGTTGAATCTTAGTTTGCTAATAAATTTTGATGAATGTTCCTAAACAATTTCCCAAGTATTCAAGAATTTCAGAGTCCCAATATTCACTCGGAAGTGAATATAACCTAATCCATACATGGGCAATTATCATGTGTTCATTTTCCAAACTAAATTTTTATTTCCAGGGGTCTTAGAAGAGACTAGCAGAGTAATAGAAATACAGACCTCCATCAATAATATGATTCATATCCTCTAGACTTGTAAAAGAAATTGTAAAGAAACCATTTGAGCCCAAGTGAAGGACAAATTTTTTCTAGTACATAGTGTAATCCCAAAAGACCGAACACCAAGAGCAACTACTCACGCAAACAGATCACATATCAACACACGATGTTTGTCATGTGGTTAAAACCCTCAATGTAATATCCCCCAAGAAGACAAAATTTAATTACAGTTATATTTGTTATCTTTTATTGCTTAATAAATTTGGCCAATAGAAAATCTGCCAAAGATTCCTGGAAGGACTATGTAATAAAAAAAGAAACCTTGGGGTTGAAAAACAAATAGTGAAAAGAATAAAGTGGAAACAACCAAGTTAAATGAGGAAACCTGCATGAAATAGTAAATGACAAGACCGACTAACTTCAGGGGACTGGAATTATTAAATTGAGCACATAGATTTGTGGACAAACACACAACTCACATGATAGATCACACAATTTACTCAGTTATTGAAGAATGAAACAGTGCAAAAATGGCTTGCAGCTGTGAATGCTTTTCATTAATCAAAGAGTAATTAGATAGATAATTACAATGAAGTACAATGGCTTTAATAGCCACAAGCAATTCAAATCCACATGAGGAAGTTTGAATTGATTAGACTCTACTTGACTGTAGGTAACCAAGACCTTGTCTAAATCACTATCAGAGGACTCAATAGTTAACTGACCTTGTATAAACCATAACCGAAGTTCATCGGAGCTGTAAAACATAACTCAAGTGTTACATTCAGTGTTGACTAAGGTTAACTGATAGTGGTAGGTGAGAAATGCGCCCCACATGAGTGCAGTCAAGTAAACCTAGCACTAACTGAATGTAGAGGACTAGAACTGAATGTAACCGACTCCTAACTTAGCTTGAATAGTCATTAACTGAAGTGAACTAACCTTGGTTGGTTTCGTCACTCCCATTGGCTTCCTAAATTGTAGGGATTGGTCTAGGAGGCTCCTAAACTGATGCAATCAAGTGCAATCAGTGGCTGTGAGCCTTAATTAGTGTTCTCCACACTTTAGTAACTGAAACATGTGCCCCAATTAGGTCAAGTGGACTCAATGGTGTTAATGACTATAAATAGACTGGATGGACTCCCGATTTAGGCATGACTCCTGATTTAGACATATGACCAAATTTGGACAAGGGAGGATTAATAATCCTAACAGAAATAGGTGTCAAGAGTGCATTATGGCATAGACACCCCCTGGAAATTAGGGGTATTATTAGCTCCAGGAATTCCATGAGGAACGGGGGGATAATGAGAGAAGACCTAGGAAAAAAAATGGATAAAAGAGGAAGCATATGGTGGAGGCAGGATGCTGCTTAGTATGCTGGAGAAAATACTCTTACTCTGTGAACACCTGGTGTTAGGAAAGAGGGTCTGATAGCAGACTTAGATCCAAAGCTGGATTTAGTCGTCCTTACTATTTTCATGCGTGGATTGGCTCGAGAGTGACCAGGTAGAAGCATAGCTGAACCTAGTCTACGGTTGGGAGGAACGTGGCTATTTCCACCATATTCCTGACTTCAAATTTACATCTTCTTTTATATAAAGATTTCTTCATTTGAATGAAGACTTAGAAGTTCTGTTATATAGAGATTTCATTGTTGAATGAAGATTTACAGGTTCTTTTATATAAATATTTCACTGTTTGAATGAAGATTTACAAGTTCTATTATATAGAGATTTCATTGTTGAATGAAGATTTACAGGTTCTTTTATAAAAATATTTCTTCGTTTGAATGAAGATTTACAAGTCATTGTATATAAAATTTTCATTGTTTGAAAGAGGATTATATATGTTGTACCTAAATATGGTATGAAAACCTAATTGAAGGAACCCAGCTTAGAGGATGATTATTGTTCTATACAAAACTATTTACCCCACTATTCCATAGGTGTAACAGAGGAGTCTTAAAAAACCGTGTTAGTAGAATGCTCTTTCGTGTCTGGGCTATTGGGTTGTTACTAGAAGATCTGAACAGAGAAGATGGATACTAAAGGTGCTAAACCTATGAGGATAAATTGTTTCACTTTGATTTCAGGATTTCCTTTAGCATGTTTTTCTGAATATTAGAAGAGTAGCAGTTAAAAACAAGAAAGTAGCACTACTTAAGTAGCGAGTAAAATGTTTGCACAATGCTTACGGTCACAGAAAATAGCTAGTAAATGGGTTGAACCTTACCTTTGAAAATCTGTCTAAAAGGGAAGACCATCATGGCCTTAGCCCACGAGCAGAGTACCAGACAATATAAGAATTGGAACGAAAAGAGAAATTCAAAACTTAAAGTGATCAGACCTCCCTTTTGATATGAAATCGATCCGGTAACTTTTGCTACCCTTAGGAGGCGCACGACCAAGCCCTACTCTCTATGTAACTGCGCTATCTTTGGGAAATGCTCGGTTCACTTGGGAATTTCATTTTTCTAAAAAGAAACTAGAGCAAACCCCTTTGTTGGGTTTTGGATCATTAAATCCTTACTTGCACCCTAAACAAATACTCATCCAGACCCTCACGCAGATAATGTATAGGGATGCCAAGGGTTTGCCGACCGGGGTGATGCGACTCTCTATGACTGCCTTCTTTTTTCAATAATCATGAACCCCTAAAAGGAAGCAAGGTAAATAAAATTTTATAACAAAGATAAATACCTTTCTCAATTATTTTTATAACACGGTCTACCGAATCTAGGTGTCCCAATGCCTAAATTACTGGGAATTCGTACCCCACTATGTAGAAACATTGGAGAACAAATTCGAATTTAGTGATTAGAGGACCCTAGATGCTAGGATCATCATTCCATTAACATTCAAACCTTGTACTTAGTATTGATTCCCAGCCCACCAAACCGTAACGAATTCCATAAGGATAATTGCAATAACATCAATTATAATAACAAGCAAAAATTTTATGTAGGCAACAAACTCTATTAGGTTGATTTTTAAGCATCTATCGGGTGGCTGAGAAAGAGGACATGATAATTCCCAGAGGGATCCCCTCTCTTGGTCCACTTTGTGACAGAAAAGTAAGGAGAAACGTAATACCTTAAACATGATGACCGCAGTAGTGAATATAATAGCAGGAAAAGAAATAGATAGTAACGCATTAGAATGATTTTTAACCCTTTGTCTGGTGGCTAAAAAGAAGATAAATACAAATCCCCAGAGTGACCTCTTTCTTAGCCTAATATACAACATTAAAAAGAAAATAAAGGTGTAACGCCTCAAACATAATTGTAGAAACAGTAAAATTATAATGACAGTAAATATAGATAGGCTTTTTGCTTCCAGAAAGGTTTGTAACCGTCTATCAGATGGCAGTAAAAGAAAAAATAAATATAATGCCTCCAGAGTATTTTGTAATAATATACTGGGAATAGTAAAAGCATAAGTAACGCCTTCAAGTTAAGGGTTTAGTCACAAAGCTTAGAATATGTCATTTTAACCCACCATTAAGAAAGTATCCTTGGAATACTTCAACTACCTAAGAGCAGGTTACATGAAGCGATAAAACTATCTTATCTCTCTATGCGCAGTAGAAAGTGATAAACGAGAACCTAAAATTCAAGCTTAGACAAAACTCTTACAGTTTCTGCAAGGCATGGGCTAAAACGCCCAATGCTGTTTTACATTGTGATATTTGTACCAGTCATTGGCAGAAAGACTCGACCTGTTCCATAGACCTCCACGGGAAGGACCATTTCCACCTTAGTTTCTTTACAGCTGTGAAGAGATTGTACTTAGTGCGGATTACTGCTTACCGAAAATCCGAGCAGACCAGAGCCCATATTGAAGACCTTGTTGTACCTGTCAAATAAGATTAGGGTATGGTCAATACACATAGGTGGGCAGCTACAAATAAAGAAGGAAACCACAAAGGAAATATCATGCATGGGTTTTGTTTACCTGTTAAGGAGCTGAAGAACCAGAAGAGATGGGACTAACGAAACCCAAAACCTTACATCAAAATGTGTGTATTTACAAAGACCTTCAGCCCTCATTCCATCTCCTCTTGATTGATGCTGAAAGTACTAGAAGATAGTAAATGCATATTTACTACTGCATAGGTCGACGGTACGAAGGAGAGCTATTCACCGAGCCAGAGTCTATATTTTCCCTAACCTGGAAAATTGGACGCCTTCGATCTTCAATGCTTGACCTTACAGTTCACGGTCGGACAGTTGGGATCACCTCGACCTCCATTGGGCAGGGTGTCAACTAAGGTTCAAACCTTGGATATTCCACAAGAGTGAAGATCCCCGTGGAGTGGGGGTGCATGGTCTCAAGAGTATTATGTCCTGCCAAAACCTTGGGTTAAGTGCTAACAAGGGTTTTAAAATAGGGTATGAAGGACATAGATAGAACACTTATATATTTATAACATCCTAGGTAACAATGTGAACCTAACTAAAAAGAGGTGCAACCAAAGTACTTTTGTCAATCGGCTATTTCCTTAAACATAAACTAGGATATGCTGCATTTAACATTAAGGATAGTTTAAGGGGTTATACCTGCAAGAGTCTAGGCCGGGCATTTACCCCATCAATGAAACCTTTCGATTGCAACCTGTCATTTAATATAAAAAGCATTAGCTAAGGCTAAGTAAACAGTAATCTATCTTTGAAGACTACCCCCCCCCCCCCCAACAGTTTAGGGACTAGGCTGTGTTTTCGCGGAGATTAAGACATTAACATCCAATACAACTATGTGAAACTTGTTCTCAACATGAGTGAATATAAATTATGTTAGAAGAAAAATTAAGGGTCCAAACATTTTTTTGTGTGTGTATTTTACATATGGTATCAAAGCACAGGTTTAGCCATGTAGCCTAATGGGAACATCTTGTTTTTTCTAAAAGTTAGTTCTAACAGTATTCTAACAAAATATTGGAATGTTTGTGTTGTGTATACTTGCAAAATTTATGTTTATTACAGGAGATATCATGGCTTGGCTGAATGAAAATGAGGACCAACCCAAAAACCATGAACGGGTACCACCAACCCCACAACCAACGATAGAACATTCTGAAGCAAGTCAAGGGCTTGAAACTATGAGGAATTTGATTGTTGAAATACAAACCTATAAAGAAAATAATGAATAGCTCAATAAAGCTCAGGAAAAACAGTAGGAAATCAATGAGATATTACTGCAAAGTCTACATGAAAGAGATAATGGAAAGGAACCACAAACCGATACTAAGAGGGGTCCATAAAGGGAGAAAAGCACAGAAAGAAAGGGTAGTTCATCCAATGAGATCCAGAATTCTGAAAACCACATCAAAACCAGCAGAAAAAGAAAGGTCGATCGTCTGGAAGGTGAGTTCAAAAAGATCAAACCCACCAGCTTCGATGGGGAATCCAAGACTGGGTAGGAAGAAGAGGCATGGTTGCTGGACATTAAGAAATATTTTCAGATTTACAACTATTCCAGCAACATGAAAGTTCAAATGGCAATTTACAATATAAAAGGAAAGGCTAGCATTTGGTGGAAGGATCTCAATATCTTGCATGGAATCAAGGAGAAAAATATGGAATGGGCTAAGTTCAAGAAGTTGTTTAAGAAACAATACATATCCAAGAGTTACTACGAAAGGAAAACCAAAGAGTTTTATGAGTTAATACTTGGCCAAATGACCATGGAGGATGTCTGTAAGTTTTAAACCTGTGGAGAGAAGAAAAGCATACAGATTCTTTTAAGTAAAATAGATATCACAACACATCATTCACACATAAACACAAATATTTATCCTAGAAACCCTTAACCGGGAAAACAAGAAAACCTTGGAGCCACACCTCCTATTTTCTCTTCATTACATTATGATATCCTCACAATACAAAATATAGGTATTTTTCAACATCCAAATACCCTAATTCCTTAACCTGGATTAGAGAAAGACTCCAATCCCTTAACTGGGATTAAGTTACATATTTTTAGACAACTTCTAAAATAGCCACAAACAACTATAAATAGACATAAAATATATAAATAGACAAAAAAAATTGCTCGCTGCACTCTCATCGGAAACGGCCTATGGCCTGTTTCCGTCGAAGGTGCCTTTGGGATCGCTGAGCTACAGCACTGACATGTGCACCTCCCCTCCATATGCACATGCAAATAATATAACATATACCCAACAATCTCATTAACAAGTTTTTAGATTTGCTACGGTTTGTACCCTATATCAGGGAAGAAAAGGTGAAGCTGCAGAGGTTCCTAAGCTACTTTTCGTAGGCTTACAAGGACATGATTGAATTTGACAATCCAAAGACCTTGGATGAGGTGTTAAGGAAAGCAATGCTATGTTTTGAGCAGTATAAACAACAGAATGATCTCTCCAAAACATGGAAGGACAAGAAACAAGAGAAATTTAGCCAGCGAAAGAAGGGATTCAAACCACCGCCATTCAATAATACACCAAGAAATTTCCAGGCAAGATATTACAACAAAAATGGACAGCCGCCACCAAAAAGTGTTAAGCCAGCCAATATGGGAATAAAAGGGGCTGATGGGGCTCCTAAAGAACCTCTGAAATGCTGGGAGTGTGGAGAGCCCCACTTGCAAAGGAATTGTCCACGCTTCAATGGGGTAAGCAAGATGTTGCACAACATTCAAGAAGCATCTACTGTTGGTGAAATTGGCAAGAATTACCACAGAATTAATGCAGCCTTGGAATATCGGCAAGTAGACCATCAATCTACTATCATGGAAATCGAAGGTACTGTATCTAATCACACCCTCGCTATATTAATTGATCTAGGAGCTAATTTAAGTTAGATTACTCCAAGGATGATGGATCTTTGCCAACTCACCAAGGTAAAGCATGTGAAACCCTGGGTTGTTCAGTTGGCCACAGGGGCTAAAAGGAAGGTAACTAGTTTTATTGCTGATTGTGAAGTTAAATTACAGGATCATAAAACCAGAATTGACTTAAATATTTTACCTTTAGGATCTTATGACATGATAATAGGCATGGACTAGTTAGAAATAAATAAAGTAGTGTTGAACTGTTTTTCAAAGACTTTTACCTATTTTGCGGAAGACCGGATCCTTCAGACAATAAATGGCATACTCAAACCGATCTCTATAAGACCCTGGCAAGTAATTGTTAAGTGAGGCTGACATTTTGGATTGGAAATAAAGTGAATGAAAGAATATAAATAGAGAGTGAGACTCTCTATTTAGCACACACACACTCACTCATTGGGGGGCATGAGTGAGAGAGGAGAAGCTCTCTCAAGTGAGAGAGAGAGAACAGTTGTGGAGATCATCTTTATTTCCTTTGGGTTTTACTACTGCCATTGGTGCTCATTCTATCTCTGAGGAAGTTGTGGGGTTTTCTCCTTTATGGTTTCTTCGAGGAAAATTCTTTGTGTCTCTTTTCTCTTGTGATTTTTGCTGTGCATGCTATTCTCTCAAATAAGATCCTAAGATCGTATTTCCTAAATGATAAAAATGTAACATGGTATCAGAGCTAACCTAAGAAGAAGACACTGTGTGGATATAGAAGCTAGGGATTCTTACTTTTTGGGTCTCTCTCCACAATCCATAAGCAAAATAAGGCTAGGCTAACTCTCCATTGAAGGGCACATCTTTTTGCTCAAGCAGAATTTGATTCCCGGCATTTTGAGTTTTTGCTACAGAAAAGTAGGGCTTTTTACAGAAGAGTCATTTTTGAGTGAGCTCGACATAGGATTACTCTCCTCATCAAAATCAAAGTTTAGATACCTAGGTTGATATTTTTGGTTGGGTGAAACTCCGGGAAAGTCAAACCCTAGTTTGACCCCGGGCCTGAAAAACCCTAAAATACTGAAACTGATAAGTTTTGGTATATTTGCTATATCTTGATATTGGAGAAAGATCATAATCCGAAACTGTCACATGAAAAATATAAATCCCTAATGTACACTTTTTCCAAGTTTTGGCCTCAGATTCACTATATTCTAGGATATATGAGTCCTCCAAGTTAGGGATCCAACATCTCCCAGGATTCCTCCCCGAACAAGACATGTGGGCCGAATTTCTATATCCTGGGCTACAAAGGTCCAAATGAAAATTTTCAAGATTTTCCAGAAATGGAACAGACTATACTTTCTGTGGTAAACGTTTTAGACCCCGAAGATGAAACAGTGACATGTGGCAGTCCTTACAACTTCGCTATGCTGAACAGTCTTGAAACAGGTCACCTTGGGAAAACACTAATAAGTCCCAATTGATGAAAACAATTCTAAGGAAACTTGTGGTGTTGGAACAAGGACAAATGAGGCTAACACTGTACACAATTTTAAACATAGAGGAGTATTACTTTCAGAGATACCATAAAAACAGTATTAGGCATTTCTACAGAAGAAATTGGTAAACTAGGGCTTCCTGTTCCGAGAGCTTCCCTCCACTGTTTTAAGAAAAGGAGTACATTGGACAGCTCGAATTAAAGAAGTATATATTTATATCCAATTAGATCTGAAATATTCCAAGTTTTGAAAATTAGGGTTTCTTTGACAAACCCTAGATCATCCAGCTCTGAAATGAGGATGGACACCTCAAATCGATAAGATCTAAGCTTTTTCTATTTACACTTGAGGTTCTCATTTCAAGATGACTAATCACACCAGATTCATGAAAATATTGGTGAGGCTGACAACTTCCAAGCATGGAAGTATAGGATCTCACTAGTTCTTGAAGGAAATGAATTAGATGCCTACATAAGTAGACAGGTTCCAGTTCGAGAGGGAGATGAGTCTAAAATACTTACACAATAAGAACTTGGTGAAGGCCAAGAAGATCATTGCTGATTCAATCATGGATCACCTTCTACAACAAGTGTCTTTCCTAAAGACACCTAAAGAGATGTTTGATTCCTTAACCAAGCTATTTGAAGGAAAGAACATAAATCAGAAGATGAATTTCAGAAAACAGTTGAAGAATGTGAAGATCCATAATGCAGAGACCATACAGTCATACTTTACAAGGGTCTCTCAAATCAAAGAACAACTTGAAGTGGTAGAAGAAGAAGTGGAGAATGAAAAAGTTGTGATAACCACCTTGAATGGCCTCCTAGGATCATGGGATTCATTCATTCAAGGAATGTGTGGAAGAAGGAGGTGATTACCTTAAGCAGACTTTGGGAAGAGCACACACAAGAAGAAGCTCAACTCATAATAAGAGAAAAGAATATGGGAGCAAATGAATATCAAGCTGTCATGATCCAAAGAAGATCCCTCAAGTGATGAGGAATATGAAGGAATCAACTCTTGAAGAACCTCTTATCCATTTGGATAAGAATTGACACTGTTATGAATGAATAAGATGATGAAGCTAAAAGAAGGAGTCTACCCACAAAACAAATAAAGATAAGTATTCAATTGTCATTTCATGATATTGTTGTGTTATGCACTTGTTTATATTCAGTTGATGTATTATGCATGATAGAATGTTTGCATTAATGACAGTATACTACTAATATGCATGTGATGGGTGAGTAGCTCATGGTGCTCTATAGCTCTCCATTGCTACTTATCTAGATGAAACCTTTTTGCTGACATATTGGATTAGTGCACAATCTCAATGTTGTCCTGGTAGAGATAGAAGGAATATAGAAAGTTTCCGTGAGATATGGATGAATGTTATATTGGATAAAATAGCTGCATGATCATATATATGGATGAAAAAGAATTTTTCATTATGAATATACCTTATGAAATGTTTATAGCCATACAACTAATGCATTTGACTTGTAGGAAAAATCGTGTACAACCACCTACAAGAAGGACGAGAACTATTCCGAAGAACAAGTTATGATAGTTCGAGAAATAATCCAAGAATGAAGAATAATATGATGAATGCAGCGACATCATTGATGCAGAACCTTCCAAATATGAAGAAGTGGCCAGGAAGAAAGGGAAGACTAGTTCAAGAAGAATGATGTCTAGGATGCAGTATTGAGACCTGAAGGGAAGTTCATAGTTCCATCATGCAGTAGATGGAAACATCATGGGATACAAGGCAAGATTTGTGGCACGACACATAGACTATGAAGAGACATTTGCAACCACTAGAAATGAACATGATGTGCAAACTCATGTGTGCAATTTAAAGAAGGCCTTGTACAACCTCAGAAGACACCCATGGGATAACACATACATGAAAAGATTGATGAAGATCTTAACCTTTGCTACAAGGTTGAAGATGAAAGCCTATAGAGGATGAAAAGCTCACAGATGAGTGCAAGAAGAACTTTTGAAAAAGTTCAAGATAGAGGATCTTGGTATCCAGTGACCCTAGATGGATACATAGAATATTAGTAGCAGAGGAAGCTACTTGTCACTCAAGTAAAAAATGTTTCAATGCATAGAGTATGAAAAACAGAGGAAGAATGGTGCTCCACTTCAGAGGGAGTGAATGCATAAGATCCTAAGGCTCGACATGATACAACAAGATGGACTGCAAGGCCATGACCATACCTATGGAATCGAACATGAATCTATTGAGTGATGCTTCATCAGAGTTGGTTGATGCCATGATGTATCATCAGATAATGTACCTGATGATTAAGAGACCAAATATTTTCTTTTTTGTGAACACATTAAGACATGATGGTTGCAAAGCATGCAGTGAGGTACCTGAAGAGTACAGTTGAGTATGGGCTCAAGTATGAGGTGAATTAGAGCATTAACCTGGAGGTTTATGTGGATTCATATTGGGAAGGTACCACAATTGATAGGAAGAGCACTTCTTGGTGTAGCAGGAAGCAGTCCTACGTTGCACTGAGTATAGCCGAGGAAAAAGATGTTGCCACTTGTTATTTGGGAGGTAGTATGTTTCCTTTGAAAACTACTATTTGATTTGGTTGATATGAATTGCATTTTTTGTATGATGCAGAGAGGAGAAGTGATCCAGATCGAGATCTCTAGAAAGAGGGATTTCTAGCATAGTCAGTGAGACAAGTTGTCTGAGCATAAATCCTAGTGAAGCTCGTAGGTTGCTCAGATGTAATCAGTCCTGTAGGTTGTCCTTAGATGTAATCAGCCTTGGAAAATATTGCATGTTATACTTGGACATAATCAAACCTGATGTGATTCTATGCTAGAAATGGCCATAGTGAAGTTTGATTACTTCAGGGAGAAGCTTGGTGTTCTCTAGATCGAGGTTCCTTCCAAGGGGAAGTGATGAGTCTGTCATCCCTTTTGACATGGTGAGAGGATTGGTTCCTTCCATGGTTAGATGTAAGTGTAGAGATGCTATGATATGATTGTGGGTTGTGTTACCACATGATTAGTGCAGAGCCATTCTGATGTGTATAAGGGATGTGTTCCCACATGATCAGATATAAGTGTTGAAGGCCATTCTCTAGGAGAATGGAGGCACCTGGTTAGTTACCAGGAATACTCAACTTAGTGTTGAAAGGCCATTCTCTGGGAGAATGGAGGCACTTGGTTAGTTACCAGGAATACTTAGCTTAGTGTTGAGAGGCCATTCTCTGGGAGAATGGAGGCACCTGGTCAGTTACTAGGAATACTCAGCTTAGTGCTGAGAGGCCATTCTCTGGGAGAATGGATCCACCTGGTCAGTTACCAGGAACACTCCACTTAGTTCTGAGAGGCCATTCTCTTGGAGAATGGAGGCACCTAATCAGTTACCAAGAATACTCAGCTTAGTGTAGAGAGGCCATTATCTGGGAGAATGGAGGCACCTACTCAGTTACCAGGAATACTCATCCTAGATCTGAGAGCCCTTCCATGGATGGTATTAGTTGTGTCCTACAATGCCACTGGTTGTAAGTGCATAGCCCTTCCATGGATGGTAGTAGTTGTGTCCTACCATGCCACTAGTTGTAAGTGCTAGGCCCTTCCATAGATGATAATAGGCGTGTCCTATCATGCTGATGGTTGTAAGTGATGGGCCTTTTCACAGATGATAGTA
The DNA here is from genome assembly GCA_001517045.1 of Pseudotsuga menziesii. Taxonomy (NCBI): domain Eukaryota; kingdom Viridiplantae; phylum Streptophyta; class Pinopsida; order Pinales; family Pinaceae; genus Pseudotsuga; species Pseudotsuga menziesii. The sequence goes on from LPNX010969980.1 coordinate 131,791, forward strand.
GGTGTATCCTATCATGCTGGTGAATGTAAGTGTTGGGTCTTTCTGACATGGTTCTTGGATGTGTTCCTCCCATGGTCAGATGTGAGTGTTGCAAATTCCTTTCTAACATGGTGGTGAATGTGTTCCTCCAATGGTCAGATGTAAGTGGGGGGCCTTTCTGACATGTGGTCAGATATAAGTGCCAAAGAAGATAAATACCTACATGGAGGCTAGGCCTACAACCAGCATGAAAAAGGGATGGCTTTGTAGAACTTCCTATGATGAAAAGAATTGAGAGATAGCACCATTTGACAGTGATGATACAGCAGCGATGATCCAGACTTGATGATGATCCAGTGACAATCTAGATCAAGTTATGATCTAGACTTGATGATGATCCAGTGATGCTCCAGATCAAGTGATGATATAGACTCGATGATGATCCAGTGATGATCCAGACTTGATGAATATGACTTGACAATGAAGATGACTTGACGATGAATATGACTTGAAGATGAATATGACCTGAAGATGAAGATGACTTGATGATGATACAGAGAAGAAGACACGTGCTGATAAATTGTGTCGAGATAATACCTTCCTAGTTAAGAGGGAGTGTTGATGTATTTGTAACATCGGAATGTATTCACTTGTATATCTTATGTATTGTACCATGATGTTTATTCCGAGAATTATATGTAATGTAATTGAGTCAGGTCATGCCCCGATGTTCCGATTGGGAGATTCAATAATGTAAACAAGTCATATAAAGTCATTGAGGTTAACCCTCCATTGTAATTCGGGGCAATAGTCCCCACAATTGAGTCAAGGTTAACCCTCCTTGTTGATTGGAGGGCGAAGTCCCCACAGTTGTGGGGCACTAGGGTTATTAGCCTCTCCTAGAGGTGTAGGCCCTAGTGAGTAATTGTTAAGTGACGATGACATGTTGGAGTGGAACTTAAGTGAAGGAAAGAATATAAATAGAGAGTGAGACTCTAAATTTATCACACACACACTCACTCATTGGGGCACATGAGTGAGAGAGGAGAAGATATCTCAAGTGAGAGAGAGAGAGAACAACTGTGGAGATCATGTTTTCTGTCTTTGGGTTTTACTGCTGTCATTGGTGCTCATTCTATCTCTAAGGAAGTTGCGGGGTTTTGTTCTTTATGGTTTCCCTGAGGAAAATTCTTTGCGTCTCTTGTCTCTTGTCATTTTTGCTGTACATGTTATTCTCTCAGATAATATCCTAATATCATATTTCTTAAATGATAAAAATATAACAGAAGCAGTCCACGGCCCCAGCCAAATAGCTACTTGGAGCAATTTATTATGAAAAAGAATAAAGTTATAAATGAGCTTCTCATAATCGATGAACTAGCCAAGGAACCTCCATGCTCTTTAAATAGAGATTATGGGCCAATCAGGTGTTCAGCCATGGATCAATGGTAGGTATGATCTAAGAGAAGTTGAACCGTTAGATCACTTTATGTCTAGAACATATCGTGACCATTGAATGAGAATATTTACAAATGCATACAATGCATACTAAAGAAACAGACTTTACCTAATGGATATTGTAACACCCCGGTTTTGACCCCGTTTGCATTAAAAATACATGATACATATATTGTAAATAATCATGGTGTAGAGCTAAAGGAAAAGGCCCCACCATCGATTCAGTTATGTTATGTTTTGGATTAGGATTGTCACCGATGGTATATCGGGACATGCAACAAACATATTAAGTTATGGCATCATGTAACTATGCATTCTAATTAAATAACCCCAACTAGCTATGTTCATTGCAACCAAATTGAGAAGGGGCATGATTCCTAAGGATAAGGAGGGGGAATTTGAAACCTTGAGCCATGGGGGAAGATTCATGTGTCTCCACCTTGTTTAATTGCTCACCTTTCCTTGTCTCATCCAATTGCCATCTTAATTTTTCTGCCACTAGTTGAGCCATTAATGCTGACAGTGGAGTGTGGCAGGACTGCCATGCCTTTCCCACATGCACACTCCACCAGGAAGATCCTTACGCTGACAGAAATACCACTACGCCCACGATCCCACTCTCTCCATGACTGCACCCTCTCCAGTGCTGACCATTTTGTTTCCTCCTAGATCTTTTGGTCTTCCCCATCATCCAACCTGAGGAGGGGGACGCTCTGTTCACCCTCTCACGGGCAGGAAGTTGGGTTAACCTCACGAGGGCTGAGATAAAAGGGGTTGTGATTCATTGATTGGTTGTTGGTTCTTTCTTTTCTCATCGAGTTGTTAGTCTTCGGATCTGTTCTTCCTCCTGCTCTTGGATAGAGTCTGTGTTTTTACTCCACCATTGTCGATTATGAAGATGTGTCGTGGCTTCATTGCCAAGGAGGGACCATTTTTTTCGAACATTGTTGGCTATGACTGGACTGTGTGACATTGTGTTGCCTCATCACGGGCCGCTGATGTGGTTTTCTCCTATTGTTCGTTGGTTGTTGTTTTCCCACAATTGCTGGTTGGATTCCCTTGTGTTTTGGCTACTTTAGGTTGCTGAGGAATCGTTTTGGCCACGATAGGGCCAAGAACGATTTATGGAGTGTTTTTCCCCTGTTAAAGCTTTAATATCTGGTTTGTTGCATGCACGCAGTGGCTTTGTCCTCGGACTGCATTGGAGTAGTGAATGAGGGCCTGATGTGCTTGATAAACTTGGTGGGTTGAGAACCACACAGATAGAGCTAGTGAGTTGGCTTTCTTCTCCACAACCCTTGAATAGCACTGGAAGGGAGATCAGGGTCTGAGCGACTACATTGCAGAGAAAGGATTGATTTCCTTGTGTTGGGTATGTGTGGGTGTCCTAGAATCCAAGCTAGTTCTAGTGTAGGTGTCTTTAGCTCTTCAATGAGCTCATGAGCTTAGCATTTAACCTTTCCCAGCTCTTGGATGGCCTGATAAACCCAACTTCGTTGGCTTGGATGATATGTTGTTTGCCTGATAAACCCAACTGTGTTGGCCTTGTTGAATTGTGTACCCTTGTGGTGTTGTTATCCTTGGCTATGTGTAAGCCTGCTAGTTTCCTATTCCTTTGGGAATCATGCCCGACTCAGGGGTGGTAGCGTCACTGAGAGATTAAAGAGCACGCGGGCCTATGGTTGGGTGGAACATTGTAGCGACGTAGCTGGTTGTGGGACAAGTTCTCTGTAAGATAAGTATGCTTTCCTAACTTGTGTCTGCAATCATATTTACCATTGATGAATGATGATGTACATGTTGAATGCTGAATTGTATATGAATGCATGTTGTTTTCTTTTTCTATGTATATGAATGATTAATGCATTGTAATATGTTTTATGTTTTTAAGTATCATGATTCAGGATTATATGTATGAATGTTCATTTTCATGGGGCTAGATGCCCATATGATTTGATGCATTGTAGCATCCTCTTCCCCGGTCAGAGGGTCGGGGACGTTATAGTGTGGTATCAGAGCTCAGGTTGTAGCATGGGCCTGAATGGGCTGTGAAGATTGAGTGACAGCGCTTATGTTGTAGCATTTGGGCCTCAGAGGGCCATGCAAAATAGTTAAAATAGGCAGGTTTCTTACTACCTAGAAGAAACCAGGAGAAAATGGGTGATGACAGGAAAATTCACAAAAACTTCTAAGTGCCAGAACTGTTGGCTCATCAAAAAGCTTAGTGTGAAGTTCTTCCGATGCAGCTGAAAAGATAGTCTGAAGATCACCCGACATATGGCAATCAGAAGAAGATTATGGAGGGAATTGCATTTGTCATCCATCGGCCCATCGAAGGACTAAGTGCGAAGGTCCTCCGACACTGCGGAAGTGTTAGTCTGAAGCTCACCCGTCGCGGAGATAAATTTTGAAAATTTGATGAAATAATGGAATGATCGGCGATCGACGATGATTAGTTGATTGCATCGCTGATTGCTAGATGATCCAGTTGCCTATGCAGTGAAAAGGTTCACGACTACATCAGAAGAGGGTAGAGGATCTTGCACCACCATTGCAGATGGCTAGACAACTATCCTTCTGATGGATATAGTTAGACCGTTGATGTCGTAGAGCAAAGTTGTTTCAACAACCAACACAGTGAAATATTTCTGAATATTTTTCTAAGGAACGAAATCATCGGCAATCGGAGAGGAATAGTTGTTGACATCGTCGATGCATATTTGTTGACATCGCCAATGAATAGTTGTTGACATCGTTGATGAATAGTTGAAGGAAGAGCCGATGCAAGAAGAAAATTCAAAATTTTTCTAAGTGTTCGTCGGCCATCGAAAAATGTTAGTGGTATTGGTCACCGATGAACATCGAAAGGAGTTAGTGGTTTGCGTGCTCGTCATTGCGGAAGTCTGGAGCACTAATCTTTCGACGAGTAAAGGTTCTGACTACTGATGCCCGTTAAGTTGTGATTTTGATCACCGATCGGAAGTTATTAGTGGATCGGACCACCAATCAGAAAAAGTTCAACATTGATGAACTGCCATTGCGGCCGCCTAAGGGACTACCCGTCATATGTAATAAAGGATCCAATCACCAACATATCAAAGATGCATTGTCATTTGGTCGCCGCAACAATGGGGAATGTAGTAGATTGGACCACCGATCAGAAGATTACAGCTGATGGGATTCCAATCGAAAGAGTTAAGGGCTGTGGAACGTCGTTACAGACGTCTAGGGGACTAAGTGTCTGATGCCACAGCGGGATGTCGCTCCGACCGCCAAAAAAACTGTGATCCACAAAATTTTTAAAAGGATCATTGACCACTGTTGCAGAAGCATAGACAACTAGCCACCTGATGCACAGAGCATCTAACCACCGTTGCAGCGGTTAGTCTATTTTATCACCGATGAAGTTCGGAGTGATAAATGATTATGGGCCCGATAGGCCGGAAGGAAATAGATGAACAACCCACCGATACAGTGGAGGAAATTAGATGTTTTAGCTGTCGAAATTCCAGAAGGTTAGTGAGAAGAAGACCTGATGAGCAATCTTTAGCATCGCCGATGCAGATCGGAAGTTTAGACTATTTGCTCGCTAAAATGCCAGAGAATTAGTAGGGAAGAGACCCAATGAAGAGAAGGAAAATTTTGGGTTTTTCAAAGTGGAATTTTCTCAGCAAATTCCAACTGTTTCAGCATATTTCAATAGACTATCAGTGGATTACATAGCTGAACAAGGGAGAGAGAAAATTCTATGTTTTAGCAAAATTATTGTTTTATAAATTTCCAGAAGAGGAAGGTATGTAGTTTTGATTTATATTAATGATATGCATCTAACAGTTTGCTACTAACACATTTGCAGAATTGTAGACACCTTCAGGAGCAGTATTCCAGGAAGAATAGCATGGTAAATCGAGAGGTGGTTTAGTCATGAGAACCCATGATGCTTGGGATTCTTATGAGCATGCAGGAGATGCCATGGGAGAAAATGTCCGTAATGGAAATGATGACATAGAGCCTAATGGAAGCAGATTCCAAGAGACACCGTAAGATGTTGTAGCCACCATGAGAAGCTTGATTAAAGCCTAGGAAGAGCAGCATCAGTTGAATGTTGCCATGTTGTAGAGTTTGACATATTTGCAGAAAAATATAGACTCTGGACGAGGTACAGCAAGGCCAAAAGGCAGTCAGAGTAGCACTAGGAGAAGGAGAAGGACTTCTAGGGGATCATCGGATTTTGAAGAATCCAGTGGGGATACAAGCTCATCTTCTCATAAAAGGAGAAGAAGAAGACACCATAGGGATCACTCTCGGGATGAATTTAAGAAGGATAAACCTCCTACATTTGATGGTGACATAAAGACCAGACAAGAGGCTGAAGCTTGGCTTCTTGGGATAAAGAAGTACTTTCAAGTGTAGGACTATTCAGGAAACATGAAGGAAAGAGTTGCCATATTCAATCTGAATGGAAGAGCCTCTATTTGGTGGGAACACTTCAAGAAAGTAAATAAGATTAGTGAAAGGAGATTGAAGTGGAAATAGTTCAAGAAGTATTTCAGACAGAAATACCTCTCTGACAAGTATTATGATGACAAGATTAAGGAGTTCCATGAGCTGAGATTGGGACAACAGACCATGGATGAATATGCAAACAAGTTCTTGGAATTGTTGAGGTATGTTTGGTACATTAGAGATGAAAAAGAGAAGGTCTAGTGGTTCCCAAGTGGATTTCCTCAAGCTTATAAAGATAGAATTGAGTTTTATAAACCGAGAACTCTTGAAGAAGCAATAAGGAAGGCTAAGTATTGCTATGAGCAAAGCAAAGGTAAACCTGATTACCATAAGGCATGGAAGGACAAGAAGAACGAAAAGTTTGACCAGGGAAGGAAGGGGTTCAAACCTTCTAAATTCAGGAATCAGAAGAAGTAGCCATCCCAAGTTGCGAGTAATCCAGCTGGAGTGACAAGTGGAAAGCCTAAAGAACTACAACAGAATAAAGGACCACTCAAATGTTGGAAATGTGAGGGGCCTCACTTGCGTAGATAATGTCCACTCAAGAATTAAAGTGCAAGGCCAGCTTATAACATTCAGGAAGCAAAAACAGTGGGTCAAGTAGCAAGGGCAATCCCTAGAATTTATGCAGCACTAGAGGACCGCCAGGAAGCTCACCAGTCAACTGTGGTTGAAGTTGCAGGTAAGATTGTTGAACAATCTGTTTCTATTTTGATTGACCTTGGTTCTACTCATAGTTATATCACTCCTAGGGTAGTGGATATGTGTACTTTTAAGAAGGTCAAGCATAGGAAACCTTGGCTAGTACAGCCAGCCACTAGGACTAAGAGAAAGGTCAGTGAAGTGGTAGAGAAATGTCCATTGGTTATGAATGGATTGATCACTTATGTAGATCTGAATATTCTACCGCTTGGTTCCTATGATGTTCTCATTGGAATGGATTGGTTAGAGGCTCACCGAGTGAAGCTTGACTATTACTACAAGAATTTTGAATGTATGGATGAAGAAGGAAACCCAGCAGTTGTGAAGGGTATTCCAAAGGTAATTTCAGTAAGATAGGTTTCAGCAATGCAGTTAAATAATTTCTATAGGAAGGGTTTCTAGTTGTATGCAGCTCATATTCTGGAAGCAACATGAGATGAAAATCCTAAGTTGGAGGACTATCATGTGTGACAGGAATTCAAGGATGTGTTTCCTGATGAGATTCCAGGGCTTCCTACAAAGAGGGACATTGACTTCACCATTGAACTTGTGCCAGGAGCAGCACTAGTGTCCAAGACACCCTACAAGGTGATTACACCAGAGATTCTAGAGTTGAAAATGCAATTGCAAGAGCTGTTGGAAAAGAAGTATATCCGGCCGAGTGTGTCTCCTTGGGGAGCACCGGTTCTGTTTGTGAAGAAGAAAGATGGTACACTCAGGTTATGTATCAATTACAGACAGTTGAACAAGGTTACTGTGAAGAATAAATATCCTTTTCCTAGGATTGATGACCTCTTTGATCAAATGAGGGGAGCAAAGGTATTTTCCAAGATTGACTTGAGGTTCGGTTACCATCAGGTGAGAATCAAGGATGAAGACATTTATAAGATAGCCTTCAAGACAAGGTATGGACATTATGAGTTTGTAATGGTATCATTTGGTATCACAAATGCACCAGCTACATTTATGTGCCTTATGAACAATGTCTTCAGCAAGTATTTAGACAAGTTTGTTCTTGTTTTCCTTGATGACATTCTTCTTTATTCTAAGAATGAGAAATAACATGAAGAGCATTTGAGATTGACATTGCAATTGCTCAGGGAGCATCAGCTATATGCAAAATTGAGCAAATGTGACTTCTACAAAGATAGAATTTAGTATTTGGGTCACATTATCCTAGAAGAAGGTATATTAGTGGATCCTAAGAAGATTGAAGCCATTATGAATTGGCCTACTCCAACAAATGTGACAGATGTAAGATCTTTTATGGGACTTGCAGGATACTACAGGAGATTCACTGAAGGATTTTCCAAAGTTGCACATGGAATCACTTCTTTGCAAAAGGAGGGGATGAAGTTTTAATGGACTTGAAATCTGAAGAAAGCTTCCAGTGGTTGAAGAACCTTCTCACCAGTGCACCATTATTGAAAGTTGCAGACCCAGAGAAAGATTTTGTGGTATGTACCGATGCATGTGGACAAGGGCTTGGAGGAGTCCTTATGCAGGACAACCATGTGATATGTTATGAATCAAGAAAGTTGAAAGAAAATGAGAAGAACTATGCCACTCATGATCTAGAGCTTCCATCCATATTACATGCTCTCAAGATGTGGAGATATTATGTGATGGGTAGAATATTTGAACTTAGAACAGACCATTGCCGTCTGAAGTATCTATTTGATCGGCCTACTCTGAATGCTAGGCAAGCGAGATTTTTGGAATTTTTATGTGAGTTTGATTTCGAAATCAAGCACGTAAAAGGAAAAGAGAATAAGGTAGTTGATGCACTCAGCAGGAAGGTGCAATAAATGCATGTGGCATCTCTTAGTATTTGCCAATCAGATTTGAGGTAGCAAATTGTTAATCATGTTGCCAGAGATGGATTGAACGAATAGGTAAAGGACAAATTGCAGCAGCAAAGTCTTGAGAAGAGGTATGAGGGATATAAATTGGAAGAAGATGGAATTCTTACCTATAAAGGCAGAATTTATATTCTGAATATAACAGATTTGAGGAGAGTTGTTATGGATGAAATCCATCAAGCTCCGTATTTCGATCACCCATGGTACCAGAAGACAATTTCTACAGCTAGAAAGTAGTACTTTTGGCCAGGAATGAAAAAGGACATGGCTGATTACATTTCAAGGTGCATGAAATGTCAATAGGTAAAGGTTGAGCATCAACATCTAGTGGGTTTGTTGTAGCCTTTTCCAGTTTCGGAATGGAAATGGGAAGATATTTCCATGGATTTTAATACAGGATTGCCGATGACCTGGAGAAAACATGATTCCATCATGGTTGTAGTGGACAAGTAGACAAAAACAACACATTTTATACCAATGAATTCCATGCACAAGACTGATGACATTGCAAAGATCTTCATGAAGGATATTTTCAAATTGCATGGATTACTGAAGGCAATAGTCTTTGACAAAGATGTCAAGTTCACTTCCAATTTTTGGAAGGGATTGTTTGTGGATTTGAGTACAAAGCTAAACTTCAGCACTACATACCATCATTAGACAGATGGGCAGATAGAAAAAGTTAATCAGGTGCTTGAGGATATGCTTCGCATGTATGTGATGGAAAAACCAACCAAGTGGGAAGATTACTTACACTTGGTAGATTTTGCTTACAATAATGGACAGCAAGCATCCTTGGGGATGAGTCCATATGAAGCTTTGTATGGAAGAAGGTGTAGGACACCAGTGAATTGGGATAATCTGGTGAACAGGGTTGTGCTTGGACCAGAATTGCTCAAGGAAATGGAGCAAGTGGTTGTAAAGATCAAATGGAATCTGAAAGCAGCAAAGGCCAGATAGAAAAGCTATGCAGATAAGCATAGGATGAATAGAGAGTTCAGTGTTGGGGATCATGTCTACCTCAGAGTGAAAGCAAAGAAGAGTTCCTTGAAACTTGGAATTTGTGCAAAGATGTCACTGAGATATTGTGGGCCATTTGAAGTGCTTGAAAGAATAGGGCCTGTTGCATATAGACTTGCATTGCCTGCTAGTACTAGAGCTCATAATGTTTTTCTTATTTCTTTTCCTAAGAAATATGTACATGACCCTGACCATGTGATAAATTGGGATGTGATTCAGGTGGAACCCGAGGGAGACTTCCAAATCGAGCCAATGTGCATCCTCGATAGGAAGGTCACAATGCTCCGGAACTTGGCCATATGGCAGGTAAAGGTGCAATGGGAGCATTACAGACCTGGAGAGGCTATGTAGGAGTTGGAGGATGCCATGCGATTGGCACATCCATTTTTGTTCAATTCTGTGGAACACTGAGGCGGTACCAGTGTAGCATTTTTGTAAAGCACTGAGGACAATGCTATTGAACGGGGAGGGGAATGTAACACCCCAGTTTTGACCCTGTTTTCATTAAAAATACATGATACTTATATTGTAAATATTCATGGTGCGGAGCTAAAGGAAAATGCCCCACCATTGATTTGGTTATGTTATGTTTCGGATTGGGATTTCCATTGCCGGTATATCGGGACATGTGGCACACATATTAAGTTATGGCATCATGTAACTATGCATTATAATTAAATAACCCCAACCAGCTATGTTCACTTAAACCAAATTGAGAAAGGGCATGACTCCTAAGGATAAGGAGGGGGAATGTGATACCTTGAGCCATGGTGGAAGACTCACGTGTCTCCACCTTGTTTAATTGCTCACCTTCCCTTGTCTCATCCAACTGCCATATTAATTGTTATGCTGGTGGTTGGGCCATTAATACTGACAGTGGAGTGTGGTAGGACTGCCATGCCTTTCCCACACACACACTCCACTAGGTGGACCCTTACGCTAACAGAAATACCACTACGCCCATGATCCCACTCTCTCCATGACTGCACCCTCTCCAGTGCTGACCATTTTGTTTCCTCCCAGACCATTTGGTATTCCCCGTCATCCAACCTGAGGAGGGGGATGCTTTGTTCACCCTCTCATGCATAAGAAGTTGGGCTATTCATTTTCCCTCATGAGGGATGAGATAAAAGGGGCAGTGATTCATTAATTGGTTATTGGTTCTTCCTTTTCTAACCGAGTTGTTAGTCTGCAGATCTCTTCTTCCTCCTGCTCTTGCATAGAGTCTACATTTTTACTCCACCATTGTCGATTATGAAGATGTGTCGTGGATTCATTACCGAGGAGGGACCATTGTTTTCCAACATTGCTGGCTGTATCTGGACTATGTGACATTGTGTTTCCTCATCACGGGCCGTTGCTCTGGTTTTCTCCCATTGTTCATTGGCTGTTGTTTTCCCACAATTTTTGGTTGGGTCCCCTTGTGTTTTGTCTGTTGTAGGTTGTTGAGGAATCGTTTTGGCCACGATAGGGCCAAGAATGATTCAGGGAGTATTTTTTTCCTGTTAAAGCTTTAAAAGATGGTTTGTTGCATGCATGTAGTCACTTTGTCCTTGGAATGCATTGGAGTGGTGAAGGAGGGCCTGATGTGCTTGATAAACCTGGCGGGTTGAGAACCACATAGAGAGAGCTAGTGAGCTGGATTTCTTCTCCACAACCCCTGAATAGCACTGGAAGGGAGATCAGGGTCTGAGGGACTGCGTTGCAGAGAAAGGACTGATTTCCTTGTGTTGGGTGTGTGTGGGTGTCCTAGAACCCAGGCTAATTCTAGTGTAGGTGTCTTTAGCTCTTCAATGATCTCACTAGCTTAGCATTTAGCCTTTCCCAGCTCTTGGATGGCCTGATAAACCCAACTTGGTTGGCTTGGCTAATCTATTGTCCACCTGATAAACCCAACTATGTTGGCTTGGATGAACTATGTACCCTTGTGGTGTCATTATCCTTGGCTATGTGTAAGCCTTCTAGTTCCTTATTCCTTGGGGAATCATGCCTGGCTCGGGGGTGGCAACATTTCTGAGAGATTAAAGAGCACACGGGCCTATGGTTGGGTGGAACATTGCAGCAATGTAGCTGGTTGTGGGACACATTCTCTATAAGATAAGTATTCTTTCCTAACTTGTGTCTGCAATCATATTTACCATTGATGATTGATGATGTACATGTTGAATGCTGAATTGTAAATGAATGCATGTTGTTTGGTTCCGCTATGTATATGAATGATTAATGTATCATAATAGGTTTTATGTTTTTAAGTATCATGCTTCAGCATTATATTTATGCATGTTCATGTTCATGGGGCTAGATGCCCAGATGATTTGATATATTGTAGCATCCTCTTCACCGGTCAGAGGGTCGGGGACGTTACAGATATATTACACAAGTTGATCTTAACTAACTCCTAAGTGTCTAAAAATCCTAACACCCCCCTTAAGAACAACTTGGGATAGGATTTAAGGATTTATGAAAGTGACACTATTAGGAGAAGGAAGGAGAAATTAGAGCTTATCCCCCCTTGAGGACACATTCTTGAACTCCTAACATAGATCAAATTTTAGAAAACTTCGCTTATGTAAGAGAATTGGTGAAGTTGTCTGCAACTTGATCATCTGTAGGGCAATAGAGCATTTCAAGAACACAATCATGAACAAGATTTCTGATGAAGTGCATGTGTAGCTCAATGTGTTGGCTGCATTGATGTAGAACTAGATCTTTGGCAAGCTCGATGGCACTTTGATTGTCACACCAAAGTGGAGTAGGCTGATGCTGCTCGAATCCAAAATTTGAAAGGATCTGTCAAAGCCATAAAGCTTCCTGACTGGCATTAAATCCGGCTCGATATTCTACTTCTTGTGAAGAAAGAGCAAGAGCTTGTTGTTTCTTACAAGCTGAAGTGACAGGTCGAGATCCTAGACTGAAAACATAACCTGCAGTAGACTTTCAATCATGAGGATCGCCGACCCAATGTGAATCAGTGAAACCAACCAATAAAGGTTCCCCCCCTGTACTGTAATGAATCCCAAACTAAATTGTAACTTGAATATATCAAATTATTCTTTTTGTTGCTTTCCAGTGACTTTCATGAGGTGTTTGCATATAACAGGAAACATGACCAATGGAAAAGGAAAGGTCAAGATGGGAATGAGTCAAGTATAAGATACTACGAACAAGATAACGATACAAGGTGGCATCTACTTCAGGGGAAGTACAAGTGGCATAAATTTTAACTCTAGACTGAAAGGGAGAAGGGGTTGGTTTACAATCTTCCATGTGAAAGAGACGAAGAAGGTCACAAGACTGGATTTCACATGGGTTAAACGTTTAGGGTCACTACCAGTAAGGATAATATCATCAACATAAAGAACACGTATGATGAGATTATTTCCTACTTTCTTGGTATAGACATTAGGGTCAGAATGGCATCTAGAAAAACCAGTGTCAAGGAGAAAGCTATCCATTTTGGCATACCAAGATTGATGAGCTTGCTTAATGCCATTTAAGGATTTCTTAAGGCGACAGACAAGGCTAGAGTTATTATGAACATATCCAAGAGGTTGTTCCATGTAAATTTCCTCTTGTAAATCACCATGTAAGAAGGTAGAATTGACATCCATTTGATGGACTTCCCAGTTATGTAAGGCTACAAAGGAAAGAACAAGGCGGATGGAGTTCATTTTTGCAGCAAGATCAAAGGTTTCACGGTAGTCAATCCCTTCAACTTGGGAAAAACCTTTGGAAAACAACCTTGCCTTAAGCTGTTCAACACTTCCATCTGATGCATACTTATTTTTGTAGATCCATTTACATATGACAAGTTTTCTTCCTTTTGGTAGAGGAACAAGATCCCAAGTATCGTTCGTCATCAAGGAACGATATTCTGCATACATATTTGTATCCGAATATAAATTTCCTAAAGCTTCTACAAACATTTCTGGATCATGATTCTCGAAAACTTGAGCCAAAAAAAAAGTGGCTCGCTGAAACTGAGAACGTGTTTTACGTTGATCTCTAGGATCATCAATAAGATCACCAGCTACTTCACATGTTGAATAGACCCATCTAGGAAGCATTGGTGCTGGTGCAATTGGAGGAACATGAGCAGGTAGAGGTGTATTTTCATCCTCACTGTCATCATCAAAAACTGGAGTTGGAAGCCTGTCAAGGAAGTTGGAAGGAGAAGAAGGCACATTCGTTGAATCAGGCTCGCAGGCCAAAGATGGCGCACCCACCAAGTTAGGCTCGTAGGCCAAGATATTTTAATCAAATTTAACATCTCTTCTAATGATTATATGATGAGAATGTGGCTAAAGAAGTCTATAACCTTTTACATCTTCATAATATCCAACAAATATGCACTTTTCACTTTTAGGCTACAATGCTTTCCATTTTTCATCTGGAATGTGAGCCCATGCTTCACAACCAAACACACGGAAGTGACATACATCTGGTTTAATTTTAATCCATGCTTATTCTATTGTTATGCCTTGTAAAACTTTAGTGGGTGTGCGATTAACTATGTAATTTGCACAATTTATGGACTCATCCCAATATTGAATACTTGGTACCTTAGATTGGATCATACAATTAACCATTTCTTTTGAAGTATGGTTCTTACGTTCAGTTACACCATTTTGTTGTGGTTTATATGGAACAATATTGTGTTTTTGTTGGATTCCTTATTCATTGCAGAAAGTAGTGAAAGGTTTGTTAACATATTCTCCTCCATTGTCAGATCTTGACTTAATAATTTGATGACCAGATTGTTTTTCAAGAAGGGCATTGGAGGCCAAGAACATGTTAAATACTTTGCTCTTAAGTTTTAGGAAGTAAATCCAACTGCATCTGGAGTAATCATCAATGAAAGTTAGGAAATATTTGAAACTAGAAAAGGAAGCAGATGGAAGAGGACCACAAAAGTCACTATGCACAAGATCCAAGGGAACCGAGGCATGCCAAGAGGCACATTTGTCAAAACTGTCCCGATGATGTTTTTCGAGTACACAACTGGAACAAACACCATCCTTGCAAGATACCATTGGAATACCAGTCACCATATTGTCTTTACATAGTTGTTGCAATGAGCGATAATTTAAATGACCAAATCACTTATGCCAAAGTTTTCTCAAGTTATCACTATTAGCAACAAAAACTGAAGGAAAAGGTGATGACCCAAAGTTGTTAAATTTGTACAACTTGGTACTATCATCAACAATTTTGGTAGCTAGGGCATGTTGAGGATCTTTCAAATCCTTGATTACAACTTGGTGAGGTGTAAACGTTATAGTTTTACCTTCACCAGAATGAGTGATTTGATAGATTGACAACAAATTGCAGGAAATTCTTGGAACACATGGAACATCACTAAAATAACCATTTTCTACTAAAACTATTCCACACCCTACAACACTTAGAGAACTATTATCACCAAGAAATATTTGGTTGGTGTTACATTCATCCATAGTAGAAAAGATGGCTTGATACTTATCCATATGATAAGATGCTCCAGAATCAATAAGCCATTCATTTGAAGTAGAAGAAGAAGATGCAGTATAAGATTAACCAGAAGCACAAAGTGCATGTCCATGAGAGGTATATTCTGAAGCTGAATCTAGGGTGATGTGGTGTTTCTTCATTGCTGCTTCCAAGGCTATCATCTTCTTAAAATACTTAGATTCATCATGATTATCTTTTCCACAAAAATTGCAATGACACTTAGTCTTCTTTCCTTTGGGCTTGGATCCTTTGTCATTTTTTAAAGAAGGAGCTGATTGAGAGGGTTTGGGATCCTTGTTTGGCTTATTATTGTGAAAATTATGTTTCTTGGGAGGCTTGAAATTTTTTTTTTGTTGGGACAGTAAGGCTTTCCCAGATGTATCTGCATTGTTAATTATTCCAAGATGAATGAGCTTATCTTGCTCTCTAATTAAGGAATGAGCTTATCTTGCTCTCTAATTAAGGAATCACAAAATGATTCAAGGATAGGCTCTTGATAGCTAGTTGCAGTCAAGGATTCTTTCATGGAGTAAAATGTAGATACAAAACCAGAATACATAGATCCAAGTTTGGAAAGAATATGATAAATACATTGTTTGTTTTCTTTCTTAATCTTCCATTCTTCACATAAGATTCTAAGAGTTTTATACTTAGATAAATAGTCTTGAATGCATGAAAAATCACTTGGATTCAAAGAAATCAACTCATTCTCAAGTTGATGACCTCGAATTTCATTGTCTTTACCAAACACAGATTCCAACTTTTTCCAAGCTTTATCAGGTTCATCAATTCCAGATATGTGGAATCGCAAATCAGTAGAGATTGACATCCCAATAAATCCACGAGCTTCATCACGTCTATTTGTCAATTTTATTTTATTATCATCATCAGTGGGTTTTGTTTTTTTCCCTGAGGTAATTATGAAAATTTCCCTACTTCTTAGAACATCCTCCATACAAGATTTCCATGAGAAATAGTTAGAACTGGTAAGTAGAGTATCACAAGGGGCAGCCATACTTGAAAATAATGTCTGAAATAATAAAAACTAACTACTTGGATGTAAAGAGCTCAAAAATTTAGGCTGTTTTAAAAAAAATGGCAGTAAAAACTGATTCCGAATGATGAAGTTATGCTTGATCAAAGAAAATGTTGAAGATGTCCCCAATAGTGATGTGGCAGATATTAACTTGACCAAAAAAAAAAGAACCCCCCTATTCCCAAGATCAACCTTTGACAATCAATTTACAATAAATTAGCTTTTAAGTGAATCACTTTTGTAGAATAAGCGATGTTCACTTTTACAATAATGTTACTTGAAATAGGGCAGCAATAAATTAAAAGACTTAAGTGACTCACTTTTTATTTTATTTTATTTAAGTGAAATGCACTTTTACAATGAAGTAACTTGAAAATAGAAATTGCATGCACTAAAAGTAGCTTAATAAGGCTTGAACTCAAGACCTATTAAGGAATAAAGCAACTTTGGACCAAGTGAGCTAAGTTTAAAAGATACGTAAAAGAAGGGAATGAGGAAGGGGGCTTTATTTATTTTTACTCTTCTCTCTTGTTCTCCGTGCTTGCCTTCGTTTCCTACAAATCACAAAAAAAAAAACGAAAAACAAAAACCAACAAAAAAATTTCCACACTATGGGGTTAGATCTTCATTAGTTTTCTCGAAAAGTCTTCGTTTCCAAGTTTTTTCGTTGTTTCCGATTCACCACAATCGTACAAGGTGCATGGCAAAGAGCATACGTAGCCGAGAAGACAAAAAAAATCCCTTTTTGTTTCTGATTCGCCAAGATTGCACAAGGTGCATGAAAAAGAGCATACGCAGACAGGAAAGGAAATAGTCAGAGACTAAAACAATAAAGATCTGCTCATAAAACTGATAAAATATGAGAGATTTATAAAAAAAAAATCTGTCACTCTAACATTATACCTTTAGATTTACCGAAATTGGTGTTTTTGGAACAAACGAAAATAGTTTTCAATGAAATGAAAAATGTTTCCCAATAGAAACGGCACTCCGGATGCAATGGAATAGCTCCCATAGGCCACAAATGCGCAAAAACTCCAGAACCATAAACCCTTTCAAATTTTTGGCAACACTGGTTCCAAATCTTGATCACAAACGAAAGCAGCTCTTCATAAACGCTCTGATACCATGTTCAGGTACATAGGGTACTCTCAAAAGACCAAACACCAAGATCAACCACTCACACAAATAGGTCACGGATCAACACATGATGTTTTCCACGTGGTTAAAACTCTCAAGAAGGAAACAGTCCACAACTCAAGCCAAATAGCTACTTGGAGCAATTTATTATGCAAAAGAAGAAAGTTACAAATGAGCTTCTCATAATCGATCAACTAGCCAAGGACCCTCCATGCTCTTTAAATAGAGATCGTGGACCAATCGAGTGTTAAGCCATGGATCAATGGTAGGTATGATCTAAGAGAAGCTGAGCTGTTGGATCACTTTATGTCTAGAACATATCATGACCGTTGGATTAGAATATTTACAAATGCATACTAAAGAAATACACTTTACCTAACGGATATATTACACAAGTTGATTTTAACTAACTCCTAAGTGTCTAAATATCCTAACAAAAATGACCCTTAGGTTTCCAGGAAGAGTTGATCTACCATATCAAATATTTCTCAGATGAATTTTCAAATTAGAGCATGGTCCTTCATAAACTAGATCCGATCTCTAAGATTCACAGATTTTACCACCATGGACAAGATCATAGATGCTTTTTGCATACATTGCCCGCGTTTTCGATCTTTACCTAGAGAGCATGGGAGCAACCGAGCAGACAAGCTAATCGGTATCTCACCAATATTCAGGTCCCTTGCTTCAGCAGGTCGGGTATTAGAGGGTCCTCCCCTTCAGCCACCATCGTCAACCATCAGACTTCGACTACCTGTTGAAACTCTGAAAAACTGACCTCCTCACTTCTTGTAGTGCTCTGTCTTCCTTACCATGTTTCTAAGTATGTTATAATTGCCATGATTGAATGATTTCATTATACTTGTGACATCGAGTACGGACATGATAATTAAAATTATAATAGAGGAAAGTGAGCTTAGTGACAGTAAATCTATAAATGTTTATAAAGTGGATAAATGTTTTTAAAGTGGGTCTTTACCCTTGATATATGGGAATTGGTAATAAATAAGCGTTGTGTAAGTTTTATAGGAATATCGTCTTATAACAAGTATATTATTAAGAAATTATTTGTGCGAACCTTATTAAGGATTTTATAGTAGACTCACACTATCTTGATTAGCAAATTGATTTAAAGGAAAAGGTTTAATACCTTGTATGAGGTGTGGGCATGGTGTTGAATTATTTTTTATTTTTTTGACTTTTACAATACTTCCAATGTATAGTTGAGTAAGCATAAATAATGGATTTGTCTTGTTAATTAAGATTGAAGTTATATTCTATGATTATTAGAATATGACTATGTTAATATTGTAAGATTATTTTAACAAAGAGAATGTTATTCTTATTTAGTAACATTTATGTGGAAGCTTTAAATAAAGTAAGAGATGGTATGTTTAGTGTAAAACACTATAGTAATCATGGAGTATCCCTACTCCTTAGATATTTAAATGGATAAGTATAGTTATTTGAAAAGCATTATGTAGTAACTAATTTGAGGAAGATTATGTTATGATGAAAGAGTCGGTATTTGATAAGAATCAACCAAAAAACTTCAAATGCCATAACATGACCTTATAAGGTTAAGAGTCTTAAGTTATTCCATGATAAAGGTTATCAAAATAATTATCTATCTGCCTTTGTTTGTGTAAGAACTCAGAAGTGTATCTTTCTAATGACTTATCATGTAATGTAATCAATGGCACTAACATATTTGGTTTGTTTGGAAGTTGTTTAAAAGAACAAATCTACCCCATTTCCCAAAATACTAAAGATAAAATTGGATATTGTAATGCACCTAAAATTAATAATTTGTTATTAATTTATGTTGAGATATTTTATTTATTATTTAAAATATTTTTGACAAAACGTCAAAAATAAAACAAATGTATTGAATTATTATTTTATTAATAAAAGATATTGAAGAGGAGAGAAGTAGAATAGTTTTTTACGAGTGTTATATGACCCACATGAGGAAAATACAAGTGGTTGAAGCTACTGGGTGAGAACTCAAGGTTCGGGAGGCATCTTCCCCAAAATCAGGTCACCACTACTAGTTGAGTGCTAAAGAGCAGGAGGGTCATTAATGAACAAGTCCTAGGAAAAATATTATATAATAGTATGTTCATTAGAAAGCAATATGGTAGCATTTTACGTGGATTGAATCTCATAATGCAAGAGATGGCGTATTAAGTGGATTTTGGTCTTGTGGTTTAGCGAACTAGCTCGAGGGTTCTCGAGCAAGTAACTTGGGATTTGGTTTGGGAGGAACATCTATTACATCTCTATTTTTTATATACCATTGGGAATGCTGCAAGCTATTTAGACCGAGTTGTTATGGGATCCACCTAAGAAATAAAGGAGTGTGCAGCATCAAAAGGTGCGCGTGGATCAAGGAAAGGTGCAACTTCAGTAATGGGAGAAACTATGAATTTGTGGAGATTAATAGGAGGAGTCTGCACGCATCAGTGAGAGGGGCGCTCTCCAGGAATTTCCACACAGTTGGTAAAACCTAGCATGTGCGTAACACAAATGGTGTGCCTTATTTCTTGCTCACTGCATCCAACAGAGAAGAGGGAGGCCTTCTATGAGCAAGAATAGCCTAAATGGAAGTCTCACTCAGTTGGGATGTAATCTATTGAGCCTAGATTTATTATCATTTTTGACAATTAAATTACTCATTTAAACATATGTTTTGTTATTTTTTATGTATTTTCTGCCACATAAATCATCATTTATCCCAAGGTATGAATAAATTAAAGGTTTATATATAATCCATTTATTATTGTCATATTATGATTTTATTGATTTAAATTAACATTATTTAAAGCATATGTGATATGTTACTTAATGTGTATATCCGTTTGCACGTTATATAGTCTTTTTGGGGGGATTTAATAACAAGTACGCAAATAGACAAACAAACAGACAACGCATCTAGCTTACAACGCGGCTTGCTATCCAGCTCATGATCCAGCTCGTTGTCCAGCTCATGATGTAGCTCACCTTCTAGCTCATTGTCTAGCTTTTTGTCCAGATCTCTAATGATTCTGGGTGCTGTTAATAACCAATCTCATGCATTAAACGATGGAACAGAGTTGTAACCTGCCTACTCCCCACGTGTTTAAAGGATGGAATGTCTCCATTCTAGAAGACCTACCATGTGTGTTGCCTTTGCTTGACACCATTCCATCAGCCACGATAAGGAAGGAGCCCGCATGCCATATCACGATGAAGAGAACCAGACTCACAAAAGAGAAGGAAGATCCCTATGCAATGGGATTTGATTTGTTAACAACATTTATGATTGACTAAATTTAGAGAGCAGTCGACCACTAAAGGGTCGACTTGCTCATATATTGTAAACAATATAAATACCAGCCTTTGCATGAGTGTTTGGTGTGGATCATTTCCATTAGTTAGACAATCGTTTTTCTAAGAGAAGAATGCTATAATATTGTTCAGTATTTTTAATAGAAGTTCTACATTCCAATGTTCATGATTTTGTTCATCTAAGCGTTATTCGAGAGTCACCCTTGATTGTTGAGAGGGCTCATCAACCATAGGTTTTCTTTTCTTGTTTTTGTTATTTTTCTTTGTAGCTAATTCAATTTTATTTTCTAGTTTATTTATTTCATTAAGTTACTGTAAATGTTTTTTCATTTGCTTTCTGCAATGCATTTTATTTCTAGAATTAAATAGTTAGATTGAATGCATAGTTTTTTTCCATTTGTTTCTGTCATTTCATTTCCAGCTTATTATTTTTGTTCATAAGAAGATAGCGTAGATTGTTTTTATCAATTTAAATAGACTAAG
>LPNX010969980.1:159701-178769 GCA_001517045.1 Pseudotsuga menziesii
TTACGAAGTCTATCAGATGGGTTGGCTCACAGACAAATATCTTACCTACTTTTGATGGCTTGACAGACCCAAAATATTTTATTGTACAATTCTCAGAACAAGTACCAGATTCATAGAAAATGGAGACTCTAGATTCAGCATTCAAAGCCACAGCTGCCAGATGGTGGAATGGTCATAAAAAGTATATTCATAGTTAGAGAGCTTGTCAAAAGTTTCTTCGCCTAAGATTCATGGATCAACCTCAGGAGGTGCAAAGCAGATTTAATGGAAAAACTAGCCCTCAGGAACATTTGGAACAGTGTTATGAAGCATGGAAGCATGTACCTTGTGAAGAATGGGTACATAGATTTGTACACACTTTGGAACCTATAGCAAAAAACTGGTATGCGGAGGTTGAGCTTTTCCATGGTACTGTAAGTTGGGATAACCTTGTTGATAGTTTTGTGCTCACATTTTCTATTAATGAGGTTTGCCCTACTTTGGATGCAGCTATTAGGGTGATCCATACTAAGGTGTTTGATGATAAATAAATAGCCGAGCACCAACTTGATTGGAAGGAACAAGAAGCTAATGCGGTAGAATGTTATAACCTCGCCATTGATGAAGATGATGACCCTCACAACATTAATATTCTTGAGTCAAAAGGACACTGCGAAGTACATGGACCAGCATTCGAAGCACCTAAAGTAACTTAGCCCTTGAAAACAAGGAAAGTAAACATTGGCTCAAAAGAAATGCCTAAGTACGCTACCATTGGAGATTATTGGGACGAAGAAATGGTAAGCAAAGTGACTGAACTTCTCCATGAGTATCAGGACTTATTTTCGACGAAGTTCTTAGAAATGAAAGGTATCCTTGGTGATATAGGAGTGATAAAAATACCTTTGAAACGTGATGCGAAGCCTATGAAGCAGTGCCCTTATAGGATGAATCCTAAGTATAAAGAAAAAGTCAGGAAGGAGTTAGATAAGATGCTCACTGCAGGAATCATTGAGCCTGTCGAAGAGTTCGAATGGGTCAGCCCTATGGTGGTACAAGAAAATAAGACCAAAGGAGAAATTAGAATCTGTGTTGATCTGAGGAAGCTAAATGATGCATGTTTACATGATCCTTTCCCTACTTCCTTTACAGATGAAGTTTTAGACAATGTCGGAGGTCAAGAAGTGTATTCTTTCACTGATGGATTTTCAGGTTACCATAAGATCATAATTGCTCCAGAGGATCGACATAAAACAACCTTCGCTACAGAAATGGGATCTTTTCAGTATATTGTTATGCCCTTTGGATTGAATAATGCACCTGCTATGTTTTCCAGAGTACTCATATCTGCATTTAAGGAATTTATTCATAAGTTCTTAGAAGTTTACTTTGATGATTGGACTATCTTTGGGTTATTGAAATATCATATCGCCAGTTTAAGACTCATGCTGGACAAGTGTAGACAGCATCAGATTTCATTGAACCTGAAGAAGTGTATCTTTTGTGCACCTTTTGGAATTATGCTAGGTCACATTGTATGCAAGCAAGGATTGATGGTGGATCCTGTGAAGATATCCATTATTGTGAACTTACCACCTCTGAAGTCTGTTAAGAAACTTCGCACTACTCTTGGTCATACTGGATATTATAGGAAATTCATTAAAGGATATGCTGAGATTACAGCCCCTATGGAATAGAAATTGAAGAAAGATATTAAGTTTGAATGGACACCTGAATGTCAGGAAATCTTGGACATTTTGAAGGAAAAGATGGTAACTGCCCCTATCTTAGTATTCCCTGACTGGAATAAGGAGTTTCATGTTCATGTCGATGCATCCTCCATTGCTTTAGGTGTAGTATTTGCTCAGTCAAGCGAAGGTAATATTGATCACCCTATTGCTTTTGCAAGTAGAAAATTTTCCACGGCAGAAAAGAATTATACTAAAATAGAACGAGAAGGTCTAGCTATGGTTTATGCTTTGCAGAAATTTCGACATTATTTGTTAGGATCTCATTTTAAGATGTTCACTCACCATTCTGCTTTGAATTATTTGGCTAACAAGCCTGTGTTAGGTGGAAGGATATGCAGATGGCTGATTTTGTTTCAGGAGTATGACTTTGAGATCATAGTTAAGCCAGGAAGACTTAACGTGGGGCCTGACAACTTGTCGAGGCTCGAATCAGGAGAAGAACCCACTAGTTTGGATGAAGGTCTTCCTGATGCCCAGTTGTTTTCCATCCAAATGGTTGATGACTATTTTAAGGATATTGTTAAGTACTTGTCTACAGGTTTTGCACCCTCTGAGATGACAACACAGCAGAAGAAGCAGCTGGTGGTTAGAGCAGCTAACTTTACCTTGATAGCAGGACAACTATATAAGATGGGACCAGATGAAATACTACGCAGATGTGTCTTGGAGCATGAAAAGCCATTGATTTTGGCTGAGGCATATTCAGGAGCAGCAGGAGGTCATTATGCAGGAAAAGCTATAGCATAGAATATTCTAACACCTGGATTGTGGTGGCCTACGATTCATAAGGATGTAAGAGAGTATTGCCACAACTGCGATATCTATCAAAGGATAGAAAAACCATCCAGGAGGGATGAGATGCCTCTAGTTCCACAGGTAAATTTACAAGAATTTGACAAGTGGGATATTGATTTTGTTGGACCAATCAATTCCCCTGCAAAGAAATCTAGAGCAAGATACATTATTACAGCAACAGTGCAGGAGATAATGGAGAAGGAGCAAGCAACCGAAGATATCATGTGCAGTCTCAACAAGCAATTTACTATCTTCGCCAACAAGATTCTTCCTCCAAAAAAGTAGCAAAGTGCCCCGGGACGGGACACTGGTGAGTCTTAGGGGCCTGTTGGGGTGTGGAGTCTTTTGGAAACTCCGCGGTTTTGGTGCGAAGCTTGTACGCGAAGTTGTGGTCCAAAATAGTCTTAGGGGTTTCAGGGTTGGGTCGAAGCCCCTCTTTTTGTAATTAACCCATGGTTTAAACTCATGGTTTTTAATCCCATGGTTTAAACACATGGTATTTTAATAGTGCACTTGTATAAATAGGCACTTATGTAAAGGAGAAAAGATATTTTTCGAAGGTTTTTGTATGATGATAATTTGATGCGAAGAAGCTGAGGCCTATTTTTGGGTTTAAGGTTAAGTCCCAGCTGTGTGCGTGGACAACCTCTGCAGCTGAGTGCACAGAGGGTTTTGTTAAGGTGAAGTCCCAACTGTGTGCGTAGATGACCTCTGCAGCTGAGTGCGCAAAGGGTTTTGTTAATGTTAAGTCCCAGCTGTGTGCATGGACGACCTCTGTAGCTAAGTGCACAGAGGGTTTTTGGAAGAAAGGATCTGCAGCTGAGTGTGTAGATCAGAGAAAGGTTTTGCAGCTAAGTGGGCAGTTTTGGGTTGTTGAGAAGATCTGCAGCTGAGTGCGCAAAGATCTGCATCTGAGTGCATAGATCAGAACTGTGTTGTTTGTAAAGAGTTGAATATAAATGCAGTTTTGTGGACGTAGCCCCTACACTGGGGGTGAACCACGTATATCTTGTGTTGTGGTGGTTCTTGTTTATTTTGTTCCTGTGATGCTTTTATGCATTTGATAAGTAGGTGAATGATAAGTAAGATATATTGTTAAGTATTAACTTCGCTGTGAATTCCTAGTTAAGGGTTAAGCAAGTAACTGTCTGTTTATCTAAACTGCGAAGCTATTTAAGTGAATGTCGAAGCTCTGTATTGTATAAATATTCTTTGTTAAGGATAAAGGTACAGTAATATCCCTCTTTTGCCTATAGAAACATGATTCTGTGGCACCCCATGGCTGTTTCGGGTGAGACTGCAACATGTTCGCAGGTTGTTGTCGAAAGGGCCAACACTGTGGGTCTTTTTGTTGGTGAAAGTAAAAGTATAAGAACCCGGGTCTGCCTAAGTGCCAACACATGTGATGTATTTCAGTTATCACATGATGATGTTTGTGAATTATGTAGAAGGTATTCAAGAGGAAAATTCAATACTGGTAAGAATATACCTTCTTCTCAGTTGTTGTAGCCTCATTATTTTAAATAATTTCCAATAAGAAAGGAAAAAATTAATGTTCACTCCATTTAGGAAGTTTTTATAGTCGGGGACATGGCAAGGAGCATGCATGGAATCAACATGGCATTGTATAACTGACAAGCATACCATCAAAATTCAAAGGTCGAAATCGAAGGTATGATAAAAAAATAAACCTATTTCCATCTTGATTGATCCACATCCAACTCTGAGTTATATATCACCTAGAATAGTTTAATGATGTAAATTAGTTCCAGAAAAATTTGATAATTCATGGTTACTACGATTAGCCTCGGTAACTAAACATAAAGTTACTCGTTATGTTAAAGAATGTGAATTATTAGTGAATGCTTTCATTACGCACGATGATCTAAATATTTTACCTTTAGGTTCGTATGAACTCTTAATAGGAATGGATTTACTAAAAAAAAACATAGTAATGTTAAATTGTTTTGACAAAACCTTTACATGCATATATGATACTGGAAACACTATAAAAGTAAAAGGAATTCTGAGGAAAGTTACGATCCGAGAGATATATGCTCTACAAATGAAAAGATATGTATGTAAATGACCTAAAGTATTTTTTGTTTATGTAATGGACGATAAAGATAATAATAAAAACTTAAAATAGAAGACATACTTATCTTAAAGGATTTTGAAGACACATTTCTAGAAGAGGTCCGTGGACTTCCTCCAAAAAGAGACATAGGTTTCACAATCGACCTAATACCTAAAGTGGTACTAGCATCGAAAGATCCTTACATAATGAACATAATATAGAGCTTACAAAACTCAAATATCAATTACAAGAATTGATTGACAAGAAGTATATTCAACCAAGTGGTTCCCTTGGGGAGCACCAGTATTGTTTGCAAAAAATAAAGACAAACTTTAAGATTGTGGATAGAATATGGACAAATAAATAAAATGACAAATAAAAATTGATGCCCACTACCCTAGATAGACAATCTATTCAATTAATTTTGTGGGGTAAGAATTTTCTCTAAAATAGAATTAAGTTCTGGATACCATCACGCACGTATCAAAGATGAATACATCTTTCAAATCATGTTTAGGACCTATTATGGTCACTAAAAATTTGTCGCAATGCCTTTTTGGTTGAAAAACACACCTACAAGATTCATGTGCTTAATGAATAGTATTCTAAGTAACTATCTGGATAAGTTTGTAGTTGTCTTCATCGATGACATACACATTTAATGGAAAAATGAAAAAGAACACGAAGAACATTTAAATATAATTCTATGATTACTAAGAGAACAAAAGTTATATGCTAAGTTCAGTAAATGCAATTTTTTTAAAGACAAGATTGAATATCTAGGACACATGGTGTCCAAGGATGGAAAGTCTATGGACCCCAACAAAATTAATGCTAGCAGTGAATGGAAAGTTCCTAAAAATGTAACCGACATAAGATCATTCATGGGGATTACCAGTTATTATCGAAAACTCATCAAAGGATTTTTTAAGATACCCTACCACACAACATCATTACACAAGAAAGATAAAAGTTTGAGTGGATTGAAAAGTGTATGAAAAGATTTATTAAACTAAAAAATCTCTTAACTACCGCCACTATTCTAAAAATTGCTGATCCTTTTAAGGATTTCGTCATATGTACCGACGCTTGTAAAGAAGGATTAGGCAGGGTATTAATACAAGAAAGTTATGTCATGGCTTATGAAGCTATAAAATTAAAATAACATGAAAATAATTATGCTACACATGAATTAGAGTTTGCTGCAATAATTCATGCATTAAAATGTGGCGACATTACATTATTTGAAGGAAATTTCTTCTAATGTCAGATATCATAAGTTTAAAATATCTATTTGACCAACAAAATTTAAATGTTAGACATACAACATGGTTGTCTTTGTTAAGTGAATATGATTTCAAAATAAAACACATAAATGGAAAATAAAACAAAGTTGCAGATGCTTTGAATCATCATGCAAATTTAGTATTTACAAGTAGCAGTTATGAATCATATCTGGAAAATCAGATCTTAAGTACATAAAATTATGATAAGGAATACTAAATTTTAAAAGAAAATTATGTTGAAAATGAAAATAATAGGCTAAAAAAATTTCAACCTAAATAGAATATGATTGTTGATACATAAAAACAAGTTGTACATACCAAATAGAATAGAAATCAAATTAATAGTCATGAATGAGATACATAAACGACCTTATTCAGGACATCCTGGATATCATAGGATGATCACCATGATTAGGCAGGATTTATTTTTTCCTAAGATGAAGAAATAGGTATCAGAGTACTTAGCTCGTTGAATAGAATGTCAGCAAGTCAAGCGAGAACACCAACATCTAGTGGGGTTATTACAATTACTACCCATTCTGGAATGGAAGGCGAAATAATTAGCGTGGAGTTTATAACACGCCTACCTAAGATAGGTAAAGAAACTCATTTTATTGTTGTATAATATAGATATAAGGATGTTAACATTGCATATTATTTTATGAAAGAGATTTTTAGGTTATATGGTGTACCAAAGGTAATAGTCTCAAATAGAGACGCAAATTTTACAGGAACTTTTTGAAAATCTTTGTTTAAAGGGTTAGGTACACAGTTGAACTTCAGTACTACATATCATCTACAACCGGATGGAAAAAATGAAAGTTGAAACAAATTCCTTTAAGACATGCTAAGAATGTATGTTATGGACAACCCAGGTAAGTGGGAATACTACCTGCACTTACTAGAATTTGTTTATAATAAAATAGTTTTCATCTATCGGCACGTATGAGTCCTTTTGAAATTCTGTATGGGTGCAAATGTAATAATCCAATTTGTTTGAGCAGTCGAGTTGATAGGTTAATGTTAGACCTGATTTATTAAAAGATATCGACCTAAACATGAAACATGTGCAACAATACTTGAAGGATGTCGAAGAGAGGCAAAAAAATTATGTTCATCTAAAAAGAAATCCTAGAGAGTTCCACGTGGGTGAACTTGTGTAAATAAAGGTAAAGTCTAGGAAAATATCTTTGAGATTGGTCAAGTATTCAAAGTTGGAACCCATGTATTGTAGGCCATTTGAAATTTTGGATAAAGTGGGGCCGGTCCCATACTAGTTATCCCTAACACCCACTCTGAAAGTGCATAATGCATTTCACGTTTCTATTTTTAAAAGATATATTAATGATGCTACTCATGTTATCGATTGGAATGTTATCTAAGTGGAAGACGAAGGAGAGTTCTAGGTGGGACCAGAGCATTTTCTCTACAGGAGATAACTTTTACTCTCGAACCGTACCATGGGACATGTCAAGGTGCAATGAAAGCACCTTAGTCCAGAAGAATCTACTCGTGAATTGGAAAGTGTTATGCAAGAGGCATATCCAATTCTATTCCAAGATGTAGAAATGGAAGAATAAAGTAGAAAGTTAGTAGCACCGAGGACGATGTTATCCTCTAAGGGGAGGTGTATGTAATGCACCTAAAATTAATAATTTGTTATTAATTTCTGCTGAGATATTTTATTTATTATTTTAAATATTTTTGACTCAAAGTAAAAAATAAAAAAAAATGTATTGAATTATTATTTTATCAATAAAATATACTGAAGGGGACAGAAGTGGAATAATTGTTGAAGACTTTTTTCTAGTACACAAGGGGAAAATACAAGTGGTTGAAGCTACTGAGCGAGAACTGAAGGTGCATGAGGCATCTTCCCAAAAATCAGGTCACCACTCCTAGTTGAGTGCTAAAGAGAAGGAGGCTCATAAATGATGAATTCCTAGGAAAAATACTATATAATAGTATGTACATTAGCAAGAAGGAGGCTAGCATTGGAAGGGGAATGAATCTAATAATGCAAGAGATGGCGCATTAAGTGTATTTTTCTCTTGTGGTTCCAGGAACATGCTCGGGGGTTCTGGAGCAAGTAACTTAGCTACTCTTAGACTTGGTTGGGAGGAACGACTATTCCATTTCTGTTTCCCAGCAATGGTGTGAGGTTCTTATTCTATGTTTTAATTACAATAGGCTATTTATTCTAGATATGGAATTCTTAATGTTGATTAAGTAGAAATGTTTTACTTAATATTATTGTTGAGTTATCTAACATGTATTGATTAGATTTTTTTTATGCATAAATCCTAAATATATTTATGTTTTGTCTATATCTACGAATGGTTAATCCTCATTAGGAAGGCTTCTTAGGTGAGGCATCCATACCATATTTAGGGATTTCTAAATGATTTTATATGTAGAAGAATTGAATTCTTTTCTTAAATGATTACATATTGATGAATTATATTTTCTCTTTCTTATGTCGTAGACCTAGTTAAACTATCAAGAGAGATATAAAAATATTTATGATTTATAATCTAGCTAACTACTATTCCAGGAATCACAAGTATCTACAAACGCATATCGTGCTTTAGATATTTTCCTTACAGTATAGACATCATACAAACAATACTTACAGTATATATTATACAAATAGCCACATACATCATAGTTATACCTAACATATAACTTATCCAACCAAATCCTTTACAGATCTAATGCTAACAGTCATTAACAAGACTAACATAATCAAAGTAAATACACATTACTTTTGTAACCAAATCACAGAAGAAAATATATTCATTTTTCCAAGCACTAGTAGTAAGCCCATCTACGATGGTAGCCAAGCTTTAATGAATACAATAAACAGATCAATAACAAATCCAAAACAAATATAGACATGTATCATAACCATGATTTCAATAATTAAAATCGACTCCACATTAATCGCAAGACCGTATGGGTTGTATAAAGATAATCAGTTAAAAATTATGGGTGTAAGCCCATTTTTATGGCTGTTGTCGCTACACAAAAGATAAACACAAGAAATTTATATAGTATCTAACTGGTGTTTCATAAGAACAATAAACCCTCATATGGGTTAATAACACCATTATTATTATTACTACATACTCCCGTTAAAAACATAATGCAGATAGTATTTTAAAACAATATTATCAAAACTTATTCATGGTTGTAAGGCCATCGAAGGATGGTAGCGATAAATAACTCAAAAGAATAACCACATAGTAATTCACAACGCATACCCTAAGGGCCATTTCGTTTATTTATACAATAACAATTATCAAAAAAATGTGCACATACAGTGGTGGTTGTAATACAATATACGATGGCTCCCACCTTTGTTCTTAAACCGTAAACAAAATTCAATTATAGAGTAAGAAAAGTGGTGTTAATACCATCCACGATGGCACACACAATACCCACACAAACACTAAAAATAAACCCTAGTGCACTTAAAACTAATCCAAAGGAGAGAGGTTGTAAATCCCTTTGTAAAATAGAGTGTAAACCCCATGGGTTTCGAGCAAAATAGACACAATAATTATCTTGTCTAGAGCTGGATTATTTCCCTCCTCTCAGATCCTTACGTTGAGGATTTTAAGACCTTCAACAAACCATAAAATTATGAGAGATGGTGGATAAAACTCCTTAAAATTTACAAAGTGAAAAACAAGAGATGGGGTTTTTTTTTCTTTACCTCGGGGTTTTAAGACGTAGGACTTGGAGGAGGTGACCCTATTGCCTTCCTTGCTAGAGCACCCAACCTACATCAAAGGCATGAGTGGTGGTAAAACAACTAATTAAACTGTGTAAACAAAATTGAACATAAACATAAATGTCATTTTGTTTTACCTTGTGCGAGTTGTAGAGAGGCCACGGGTCAGATCCTTCGAGAAGACCCTTATTCCTCCTCTTCGTGAAAAAACAAACATTGGAGGATAAGTTATAGATAATCCATTAAAAAGAAACATCAAGTGAAAACACTTGCAACATTAAACTAAGGCTACCTCCTGAAGCGAAGCGACAAACTAGGATAAATGGTTGACTCTAATATTCCGCATTTTGGACCTAACGCTTATGGGCATGAGCCCCATTGATTATGATGGTACCTTAATGTTTTATTTAGATATAATGGGTCAAAGACCCCACTACATATGACCATGATGGTTTTCTTGATATATTGGGTGTAAGCCAATTGCATATTATATATATATGTTTGGTTGTGTTGAGTGTGGACCATGAAGCACATGGTTGATGAGATGTTTTGTGTTGAGCGAGGATCTCTGGAGCACATGGGTAATTGATGTTTTGTGTTCAGTGAGAAGCTCTATAGCACATGAGTACTTATATTTGTGTTGAGAAAGAATATTTGGAGCACATGAGTTTTGAGACATTTGTGTTGAGCATGAAGCTCTAGAACACATGAAAAGATAAATTGGAAGTGTTTGGCATAATCCCTCGAGCCTTCCATGTTGATGTTGAGCATAAGCTCTGGAACATCGTATCCTTAGCTATTGTATCCCTAGCTGTATCCTACAAGTACATCCTAGCATTAGTGTTGAGCAAGGAGCTATGGAATTGTACTAAGTTTGTAACTCCCTACTTTTAGCATTGAGTATGGGATCTGGATAAGCGCTAGGAGTTACTGAAAATAATTAATTCTCTCAAGTGTAAACGACTTGAGAAAAATATTGATCTCATCTAACTTATTTATAAGTGATTAAATGAAATTTCAAATTTTTGTATCTCATCAAGTACTAAAGAACTACCATGTTATACGAGGGAATCCAACATGCAAGGATGTTTAGAGTTTCCTAGCCTAGTAGACCTAATCACCTATAGGATGACCTTAATGAAGAAAGTGTCATATGTTTATGGATCATAATATATGATACCCAAAGACAGATGTTAACAAATAATATATGACTATATATTTTATACATGGTATGTATAAAGAGTTAGCATAGTAATAATATTAATAATGTAAGAAAGAAGGAAAAGCTCCATCTATTATTATTATTACTAAGAGAAAATTAAATATTATAATACCTATAAAATTCCAATTAGGAACTAGTTAAAAGTTCCTAAGTTAAAATATTAAAATTACATAAATTAAATAAAAATGGTTAAATCAAGAAATCAAATGATTCTTGATTTAACTGCCCCTTTGACTGAAAATTCTATCTATAAAGTCCCAAGCCAAAGAGAGGCTTGGGTATCTCTTCCATATTTCTGGATTCATTATTCTTCCTAATCATTATCAAGATATTTCTTGGAGAACATTTTCCTAAGAGGAAAAAGGTGAACTGATGAAGGCTCGATATACTAGTTAGGGAAGCCTTACCTTATGAGATCTAATCCACTTGCATGTCGAAATCAGATCAGGGGGGTTCGGACTAAAATCAGGAATGGTTCCGGGTCATGGTTGAGTGGAACGTGGTAGTTCCCAAGTGATTCAGTCATCTATACAGAGGTTAGATCTTCCTATGAATTGTTAATGCTCGTTAATTGAGTGTGCAGGTTTCAACCATTGGAATAGCTTCACCTTTCACGTATGAGGTCCTTGAATTCCTATTTCATTATCTAGTATAATTTCTCGATAGAATATGCAATTGTTCATGCTATACTTATAACCCTATGTTTAGAATTGTTTTCTTGTCAAAATATTTAAGGGTTTAGATGTTATTTATAAACCCTATGTCTGTAAATTAATTCTTGTTTAATAAATATTTAGGGTTTATTTCTGCTATACATAGTTTTGTATTTATAAAATACAGTTAACTAATATAGTAAAGAGAACCTAATAAATAAATCATTTACATTATATCAAGTATAAATAGAAGAATATTCTAAATGAAGCAATATAATAAACACATTATTCTATACTTAAGAATAATCATCAATTCAAAGTATTAAAGCTAAAATAAAAACCATCGAAGACCTCTCATGATATGTAATTATTTATACAAAGAACCAAGGTTAAACAATATATTTTTCCATTAACCAAGTAACTCATAAGTCGAATCTAGAGTCCAAGTATCGAGACCACGCAGTGGTCCACGATTTTTCTTTACCAATTCTCCACATTAAACCAAACCATATATTCCTCATACCAACTACATCCACAAATAAATCCATTGCATATATAACAAATCAAACTCTTTCAATACTTACAAGCTACATTATAAGAATCACATGCCATAATGAAATCCCCAAAGAAATAAATCAGCCATAATACTATGTACAACATGTGCATTAAAAACATAAATAAAATTACATAGAGGTCACAGGATCAATTCCTCTAGGCATTATGCCCAAATTGAATCCATACATCGATAAACCCTTACAACCGTAATGACCCATGATTGATTCCTGTAGGGTTTATTTATTTACAAGTCACAGTAAAGAATCTAGTAGGATTCGATATTTGGTTACTACCCCACACTATAGCATTCCAGTATCAAATCCACTATATATATATATATATAAATACGGAGACTATAATCTGAAACATCAAATCTTTGCACAGATGTCGAAACACCCAATAAATTTATCCACTATAACTATGGCCCTCGACCTTATCTTTTAACAAAGCCCTTAAACATTAACACAACCCTGTCAACGCTAGGGGTTTAGCAACAACAATTGTCAAAGGGTTATACCCTATCATGACTCTTACATCTTAAAAATAAATATTTATCCATAAACATGTTTCACCCATAAAAACGATAATGCAATTGTACCATACACTATCGTAGCTCAAATGGGGGGAACACCAATGCCACATACAACATGGCCCCCAAATCCAGAAATGTTGTCAACATTTATCCATACAATAACTCAAACAATGTTTTCAATTACACACAGTCCAAATAATAACCACAATCCATTCATCTAAATACACAGTCACAGTGTAAATGGAGGGAATGCCATTGACTTTCACAACATGTCTCCAAAGGCCAACAACACAGTAATGATTTCATACAAAGAACTTAACCACCAATTTTGAATCCTCACAGTGCAACAAAGAAGAGTGCTAACCATGAAATTGACACAATAAATGCAAATGTTGTAGATAAATATAAACATAAACATTTCCAAAAGCAATAAGGGGTTACACAATCGTTTAAACTCGGCCTTGCACCATTGCAAGAAATGCTGCTGCCACCTTTTCAATAAAATAAACTTATTATAATACACACATCCTATCAAGAGTTACCCATTCACATTTTCCATACAAATTTCTCGTTAGTACAACCCGAATACATTAGAGTTCCGACCCAAAGGCACTAAACCCCAATCAGGAAACAAAATATCAAGTCCTAATGCATCCATGATGCTTACCCCTTAAAATTAAAGACAAACCCCTTCCCAAAAAGAAACCATAAAAACCAGAGCCAAGAATTCAACCCCACAACGAGTATTAACTCGGTCACAACATCTAAGCAATTGAGGGAACACGTTAAACACTTGTTATAGAAGGATTACCCAAATGGGTATGGTTTTTCCCACAGATCTACCCATGAATCATGACCACAATTTTTCCACGCCCTACAAAATGCAACACAGAGCAAAGGCCATGATGAGAAGTATGCTTAGAAACCAAAACTGATCAAACAAACAATGCTTCCAAACCATAATGGATACATACATTTCCATCACAGCTAGCCTCCTAAGCTCCACTCCATCACACAATGTAGAGGAAAAGCTCACTCAACCATATAGCAAATGATCCAAACCAACGCGTGATCCAAGACCTAATCTTGAGGCCCACTCATTTCGATGTGCTATAATGTCGCTGCCTCGGCTTCCATCAACCAAATTCAAAAACCACTTTGTATAGTTTATATCTCCCCTTAAATCACAGATCCAAGTATTGTTCAAATTGCCATGTAGATTATACATCGAATAACATAGGTTTAGCCATAGCTCATATTCCATGGAAGGGCTATTGATATGGTTTTAAATATTACACCCAAAACCATGTAAAGATATAAATCAAGTCTCCCAAGTGTTAAATACCATTTCACCACATGAACCAGGTTATAACATATCGATACCATACAAAACCTGAATCATTTAGGTAGTATTTACAAGAGGTAATTACAACTATGTCAACAAATATTTAAAAATAATAAGTGTAATCCGGATAACATAGTCTAGTGAAACACCCCTCCTGGTGTAAATATCAACCAATATCAGTTATAGTAACTACTAGGATAGGACTCTAAGTCCCTCGCCGCCCTAGTGGAATTTAGTGACGAATGGACAGTATGACTGGTTCATCTTTTATAGGCAGTTTTTTGTCGCCAAGTGCACCCACATGCAAAATGGAAAGAAATGCATTAGTTCGTAAGAACTAAGTAAGCTCGACATAACAAGTAGAAAACAATTACATCTCAGGTGTTACAAGGGAAACAAGTCCCACCACTCCACCCATTTTTCCAATAAAAAAGTTAAGTGAGAATTGTTTACTCAACAAATAATCAAACATTATAATTAATGAGTATGTAATTGAAGTAACTATCATACATGTAAATTCGTAACCCTCGATCAAGATAGTAAGCAAAATCACGACAACATAAGTATACATTAAATAACCGCATCAAGAAATATGAAAGAAGAATGTAAGAATAGATTACGACTTTACAGTACATTAAACAAACTATGAAACATTCCACACAATTTCAAATAATGTCCAGCATAGGTAGTTTTGAATAGCCTAATACTTTTTTTTTCCAAATTTGTGGTGTAAGAGCCCAATTTCAATAGTAAGAGACCAAATGGGCGTACGAGACATTTGTTGGAAGGAAAATAAAGTATGTTTTAAATTTTGTTATCTAACAAAAAAATTTCCTGTTATTAAAAATTTGCAATTGCAGGATTTTAAAAGAACAGTTCAGATCATGAACACTGAAGAAGATAACAACCAGCAAGAGAACTTGAATACCCCCATAGAATAAGCAAAACTGGTGGTAGAAATGAATTCTGACATAATGAAAACAATACAAAGTCTTCAAGTAGACTTGAAAAGTTTCATAGATGATAATCTGAATGAGAGAAAGGAACAACAAGAAATTAATGAAGCATTGCTACGAAACATGACGGGGGGAATCCCGCAGGGAAAACCCACTCATTCCACAAATAGGTTCAAGAACGAACCTTATCATAAATGGGTCAGCAACACAAGAGAATAAGGAAAAGAGGAACATACCCTTGAACCTCCAGAAGGACATTATCACTGTCCTTCCAGTGATGACTCTCTTTCTCCATGCAGAAAGAAATGAAGAAATGATGACAATCTCCAAGGGGAGTTCAGAAAAATAAGAGCCCCAACCTATGAAGGAGAGATGAAAATGTGGGAAATATCTAAATATTTGTTTTTGGGTATGAGAAAATATTTCCGAGTCCATTCTAGAAAGATGAAATCTCATCTATCCCTCTTTAACTTAAATGGCAAAGTAACCAGATGGTGGAGATATTTGAAGCATACCAAGAAATATGAGGTAATAGAAATACGTTGGAGTAATTTTTGCAATATTTTTCAAGAAAATATATATCTCAAAAATATTATTCAATAGAAAGGTGAAAGAGTTTCACAAGCTACGTATGGGATACATGACTATGGATGCTTTTATTAAATTTTTAGATCGGTTACATTATGTGCCATACATCAAGGACAAGAAGGTAAAAATACAGCAATTTTTTGGGTGTCTTCCTTCCAACTTTTGAGAAAGGATTGAGTTTGACATGCCTAAAACCTTGGACACCATATTGCACAAAGCTAGGATTTGCTACGAGAAGGGGAAGCGAAGGCAAGAGAACCTAAACAAAAGCATAGATAGGTCTAAGAACTTCTCTGACAATGGAAAACTGGGTTTTATCCTATCACCATATAGAAAATAGAACAACATTTTTCCAGCCAATAAGAACTTCAACAAATTAGGTACAAATCCATATGTACCAACACCAAATGCTAACAAACCAATAGCAACTGGGGGAGCCAATGGTGCCCTGCTAGATATTTGCTTTACAAGCAAAAAGTGTGTTAGGAAAGGATACAAGTTGTTTGCAGTAAATATCCAAGACACAGAGGCTGAGATGGAGCAACACATAAATGAATTTCCCATTTTTGTAGAATTCAAGGACGTATTCCCTGAGGAAATTCTAGGATTACCTCTAAAATGAGACCTAGAATTTTCCATAGAACTGACACCAATATTAGTTCAGGCTTCTAAGGCCACTTATCACATGAGTGCACCATAGTTGGTGTTACTAAAACTGCAGTTGCAGGAGTTGATAGAAAAAGGATATATCCGACCAAGTCTTTCCACTTAGGGAGCATCGATACTTTTCATAAAGAAGAAAGATGGTACAATGCGGATGTGCATCGATTACCATCATCTTAACAAGATGACTATCAAGAACCGATACCCACTCCCTAGGATCGATGACTATTTCGATCAAGTAGGAGGAACAAATATATTTTCAAAGAACGACCTGTGATCCGAGTACCATCAGGTACGAACTCACGACGAAGATATTCACAAAACCACCTTTTGTACATGGTACGATCACTATGAGTTTGTATTAATGTCATTCGGGTTGACAAATGCACCCGTAAAATTTATGTTTATGATGAACAGTATATTTAGTAAATATATGGATAAATTTGTTTTGGTATTTATAGACGACATCCTATTTTACTCTAAGAGTAAAGGGGAACACGAGGAACACCTTCGCATAGTACTACGAGTGTTACGAGAACACCAGTTTTATGCCAAATTTTGTAAATGTGATTTTTACAAACCACAGATACAATACTTGGGTCATATCATCTTCGAGATAGGTATAGTTGTGGACCCAGAAAAGATTAGAGCCATAGAATATTGGCCTACCGATACTAGTGTCATCGACATTAGGTCCTTATTGGGATTAGCCAGATATTATAGGAAGTTCATTGAGAACTTCTCAAGAATAGCTTGTCCCATGACCACTTTGCAAAAGAAGGAGAATAATTTATTATGGACAACCAAGTGCGAAGAAATTTATTATGGACAACGACCGCACAAATACTATGAATTGCAGATCCCAATGGGGATTTCATTGTTTGCATGGATGCAATCAAGTAAGGGCTCAAAGGAGTCCTCTTATAGAATCATTATGCGATATGTTATGAATCATGAAATTCAAAAAAACATGAGTAGAACTACCCCACACATGATCTTGAGTTAGCCGCCATCATTCATGCCTTGAAGATGTGGAGGAACTACCTCATGGGAAGGAAATTCTTTCTGATGATAGAGAATATTGTCCTGAAGTATTTATTTAAGTAGCAGGATCTGAACACCAGGCAAGCTAGGTGGTTGGCTTTCCTTAGTAACTACCATTTAGAGCTAAAGCATGTTAAGGGCAAAGAGAACAAGATTGTTGATGCTTTAAACCAATGAACTCATATGATATATGAGGTGACTTTAATTCAAACCAATTTGGATTTACACAAGAGCATTAGAACAACCAACATAGTTGACCCTTTATATGTAGAACTACTCAAGAAGGTACAAGAGGACAGATTGTTTCAAAAACAAAAAGAGTACAAGGTATACAAAACAAGACTGCTATGGTTCAACGACAGATTGTATGTTCCAGAAGGAGGGGACATTCGGTCCAGCATCCTCATAGAATTTCATCAAACACCCTACCCGAGGCATCCAGAATATCAAAAGATGATATTCGTCATGAAGAGACACTTTTTCTAACCTAATTTAAATGCCAACATTGCATTGTTTATCATGAAATGTCATGAATGTCAGCTGGTTAAAGCTAAGCATCAGCATCCTTCGCTATTGCTACACCCCTTACCCATTCCAGAATGGAAGTGGGTGGTCATTAGTATGGATTTTATCACCGTTCTAACTAAGAGTAAGAAATAAAATGATTCTATCTTTGTAGTAGTTGAAAAATTGTCAAAAGCAGCACACTTCATTCGAGTGAAGTTGACCTACAAGGATATACACATTGTCGATATCTTCTTGAAGGAGATATTTAGATTGCACGGGATACTCAAGGAAATCATCTTGGATCGAGATACTAAGTTTACTATAAACGTTTGGAGATCTCTTTTCTCCAGATTAGAGACACATTTGAACTTTAGTACTTCTTATCACCCATAGACAGAAGAGCAGACAGAAAGGGTAAACTAGATTGTTGAGGACATGCTTAGGATGTATGTCATGAACAACCCCACCAAGTGGGAAGATTACCTACATCTTGTAGAATTTTCATATAACAATGGATACCAGACTTCCATGAAGATGAGTCCCTTTGAGGTACTCTATGGACGGAAGTGTAGAACACCGGTTACTTGGGATATCCTGATGGATCGGCTCATGTTAGGGCCTCACTTGTTAAAGGACTTGGAAAAATGGGTTACCAAGGTCTAGGTGAACCTTAAAGAAGCACAAGCCTACCAAAAAAGATGCGCATATAAGAAAAGGAAATATAAATATTATCAAATAGGATACCATGTCTACTTGAAAGTAAAAGCAAAACGAATCTCATTGACCTTGGGTAGGTGTGGTAAGTTAGCACATAGATTTTGTGGACCCTTTGAGATACTGGCCAAGAGAGGGCCAATGGCATATGAACTAGCATTACCCACTCACATAAGAGTTCATAATGTTTTCCATGCATATTTATTAAAGAAATATGTTGATTGGTCCTTATTACAGGTGGACCCTGAAGGGGAATTTTCCCCTGAACCTCTTCATATATTTCACAAGAGAGAGGTGCAACTCAAGAAGTGCACCATATTCTAGTTAAAAGTGCAATGAAAGCACTTTGAGGCCAATGAGGCTACTTGGGAGAATGAAGCCACCATGAGACATGCCTACCCTACCTTGTTTCATGATTGCATTCTCAGTCCTTAGAACACCAAGGACGATGTTGTTCCGAGCAGGGAGGTATGTTATATCTCGAATTTTGGACCTAACGCTTATGGGCATGAGCCCCATTAATTATGATGTTACCTTGATGTTTTATTTTGATATACTGGGTCAAAGACCCCACTACATATGAACATCATGATTTGCTTGATATATTGGCTGTAAGCCAATTGCATATATATATATATATATATATATATATATATATATATATA